>JAUTXW010005302.1:600000-1115000 GCA_030620095.1 Kuschelorhynchus macadamiae
TTTTATGTTTAAACTCTTATATATCCAAAACTAATGGACAGAATATATTAAAAGTATATATATTTGAAATTAGAAAAAAAAGATCTTCAAGAATATGATTTAATATACAGGGTATTTCATTTAAAAAAACTGACAAGCTGTCAAAATTTGACATTTCTAACAATATTTTCTCACTTATGATATAATATTCTAAATCTTTGATGATATAATATTCTAAATCTTCATAGAAAACCCAACAACTTTTGTATTTACATTTCTGTATCTATTCAAATAAACTTTCCAGGTGGGTGGAAAACTATACGAGAAAACCCTGTACGTACCGTTGAAAAGTTCACTTCACATACTTGTTCGAGAGGCCGTGTGCGATCCCCCAGCTGTACATCATAAGTATTTCAATCCTTTAGTTCTGTGACATTTTGGGAGTGAAAAAAATTAGATACTTCAGAACTGACACCTCTATCAATCGTGACATGCTGGTAACCACGTAAATAAAACGCATTGTTTATTGCAGGTACCAAGTTAAAAATGTTTATTCGTGAGCTATATTCTAACCTTATGGCGCGATATTGGCAGGATCAACAATGGTTATGATTAGGGGCGTGCAGTCCATGGAAGCAAGGGAAGCAGTGCTTCCCCAAAAAAAAATTACAAAACATCTTCTAAAATGTAATTTTGGAAATAGAAAACCATTAATTTAGTTTATATTAAAAATGCTAAAATATTATCTTAATTATCAAGCCCATAATAAATGCGGCCTTGACTCCCAGCCACAAAAGAATATCGAATTTAACCTATGCGGGCCGCTAGCTTCTCTGCAACCAAGCCCTGTATGCTTGATTTTCTGCGAATCGAGCCAGAGGTTATTGAATTTTCCACCGGCTGTTTGCATTTCAGTCGCGTGCTTTAAGTGGTGGCGGAAGCTATCGTTGGAGTAAGTTCTTTGTTTGAACGGCTATTCGTGTGTTATGTGATACGTACGTCGCGTCATGCATGGTGCGATATGGAAGACAATAATACGGACGCACGTGGATAATGCAAATACCGTCATCTTCGGATGTCGGTAATAACGTTGAAAATGTTGGAGAATTTAGTTAGAACAGTGTGTGTGAATGTGTTGTGTGTGTCTTAATAATAAAGGGATTTTCAACATTAAACTTTGCTGATAAGCTTCAAATTATTTCCAAAGGAAGTGCAAAACCGCCTATGAAAAATTTAACCACAAAAATGAAAAACTGTATTAGACATTTTTATCCGGAAAACAATACACAGCTTAAATGGCTAACATGATATGAAAATATAAGTAAATTATTTTGTTGGTCATGTTTACTTTTTGAAAATGAAAAAGGTCTCTGGAATAAAACGGGTTTTTCCATAAAACTGTAAAAAGACACATTATGTCCAAAGCGCATTTACAGGCCGTCATAAAAGAAAATGTCTTCGGCAAAACCAGAATTGAACACGCACTTAATAAACAGTTGGAAATTAGTCACCGCCAACACAATGAACTAGTCGATAAAAATAGGCAAATACTAAGAAGACTTATCGATGTTGTTTGTTTTCTCGAACAGCACGAATTGGGATTTAGAGGTCATGACGAAACAAGGGTTTCTTCAAATAGAGGAAATATTTAAGATTTACTTAGTTTAATAAATAAATATGATGATTGCTTAAAAAATCATTTAGAGTAGTTTAGCGTTTTTCGCGGAACGTCGAATCGAATCCAGAATGATTTAATTTCTGCTGTTGCAACCATTATTCTAAAAAGAATTAAGCAGGAGATTGGTGAGGCGCGGTTTATTGCTATTGTTCTGGACGAAACAACTGATATCTCTAACTGCAAGAAAGCGTCCATATTCTCTGAGACCAAATTTAATTTTCATGTCTTATTTCTAGTTTAGTCATTTGATATCATTAATTTTAGCCAGTTATCTATAGTAATACGTTACGTTAAAACAGACGGAAGTATTCCGTCTGTTTTAACGTTAATTAATTAAAGTTCGAGAAACTTTGCCAAGTGCTGTGTTTGTCCATTGTTTTGCTCATAAATTAAATTTAGTTTCATCCCAGTCCATCAATCACATTAAAGAGTGTAAAGATTTTTCGTTACTTCAAGTGGCATGGCTGCTTTTTTTCCAAGTCAGAAAACGTACACAAGCTTTGGACTCCATTGTCCACAAACGATTGCCTAAAGTAGCTCCTACTAGGTGGAACTATAATGGAAGACTTGTGTTAACAGTATCTGAAAATCGTGAATCACTGATTGAACTATTTGAGAATATAATAGAAAATAATGAAACGTGGGACTCAAAAGCAATAAATGGTTCGAGAAGGTTTTTGGACTGTTTCAAAACGATATTTTAATTTTAATTATTTGTTGAACATATTTTCAGAAATATTTCCATTCTCGGACAATGTTTTTAATATATTACAAACTAAACGATGACGTTGAATGTAGAGCTACAAGCTAAGCGTCTTCGAACAGACAAGGTGGGAGATGTTCAAACATCATACAGACGCCTCTTTATGAAATAATCGATCAAAATCAGCAACAAATAAACTATAGATTTAACGGTTTAAATTCTTCGAGCTCTGCAGGTTTGATGCATTTAAAGGAAAAACCTTTCCAGAAGATGCGTTTAAATCTCTTTTTCTTCATTATGGCCAGTTCTTCGACCGAGTGTTACTGCGATCTGAACTAAAAGTGATTTACGAAACTAATGACATTAGCGCAAAAAATAACGCTAAAGAACTAATGCAATTTTTAAAAGACAAGGAGCTGGAAGATGCCTACACCGAAGTGTCAAAATTGTGTGAATTAGTATTGACAATACCTGCCACAAGTTCATCAGTAGAACGCAATTTTTCAACACTTAAACGTATAAAAAATTTCGTGAGAAATTCAACGGGGCAGGAGAGACTTTCGCATACATCGCTGTTGTCCATTGAAAATAAACTTCTCCAAAATATGTCGGAGCATCGACGTTTTTATGAAGACGATATTGACGAATTTGCAAAAAATGATCGAAGAATCGATTTACATTACAAATAGGTAAGTTTCTAAAAATTGCTTCCCTTTCTTAAAATTTCACCGTACGCCCCTGGTTGTGATACTGGTGGATTTGAATATATACAAGTTCCAACGAATTGCTTATCAGTGGTACGTTAGCGCAAATGGTTAGGGCAATGGGCTAGGGATCCAAAGGTGCGGGTTCGATCCCCGCTCATATCATAACTTTTGCTGTTGGTTAAGTATTTCTAAAAAATATTTCACAGTTTAAAAATTAACTGATAAAATACTTCTAGTCAAAATTTGGCTTATACGGGCATAATATAAAAATTATTAATTTACTAATAGGGATGGTAGCTAATAGCGATGTCAGGATCAACAATGGTTATGATATTGGTGGGTTTGAATATGTACAAGTTCTAGCGAATTTTTTATCAGTGGTACGATAGCGCAATTGGTTAGAGCCATGAGCTAGTGATTCAGAAGTGCGGGTTCGATTACCGCTCGTACCTTAACTTTTGTTCTTGATTATAAATATTTCTGAAAAAATATTTAATAATAATAATAATAATAATAATAAATTGTCTTTATTAATTCAAACTACATCAGGCGATATTTAGGTAAAATAAGCCATTCTTACATATAGCCCAAATGTAAAAGAACTAAACAAAACTAAATTAAAACTAGCGAAATTAACCTATTTTTTATATTTATTCTATAACAGGTGGGCACAGGTCACACACTATCAACGACCTTTTATTTAATTTTGTAAGGGAAAATTTGCCAGTTGCAAGTTTAAAATGAGAAAGTATTCAAGTTATTGATTAAGGAATGTTTGCATATGTATTAATTTTACTTTATATTTGAATGTATAAATAGCGTAGGATTTAATAGAGGAATCGGTTTTACTGTATAATTTAACTGTTATTTAAAAGAAATAACGCTGGAAAAAGGCTGTTCTGAATTTTGGAATTGTTAACATATTTCTGTGTCGCACAGGAACCTGATGACACTTGGCTGTTGAAAAAAGTTTTAGTTTTAAGTAGGAGGGAATACCAGTTAATAAAAGTCGGCATTAAGGCAATGCTCCGAGAGTTGTATCATATGTGCCTGGAAATCCTCGTTCATAGCAATCCTGTTTAGTGCTTCGTCGATGGTAATACTAGGATACAACGATTTGACATCTAGGCTTGCTATGATATCGCCTTTTTCGACAGCGATATCTGGTATAATTCGAGTGAAATGCTCCGAATTTTTGGACACCTGAATCAGCTTTTTCGACAGATGGTTGCATAATTTCAGCAAGATATATTTCAGTTTTTGTAGAGGCGGATTAACAGCACTAACGATGGGTCTGATGGTCGTCCTTGGTTTGTGTATTTTTGGTAAATAAATAATAATTTGGATAAGAGTCAAAAATTGTAAAAAAATACTGACAACTGGTTAAAAAAACTATCCCCAAAATACACAATTTTTTAAGTAATATATTTTTTAATATATCCTTTTAAATATACCTAAATTAAAAGACTCAGCTGCATAACCTGGTAAAATTATTGCAAAGCTGTGGCCAGAGAATTTGGCGACTTACATTCTAATTAATATTTATTGTGAGAAACATAAATACAGAGTGTCCAGGAAATGTGGATCATTTCATATATAAATATGATAACCGAACATAATGCTTATATATAATACAATTTTTTGTTAAACTGCACATTCACTGAGATAAAGTAAGCTTAACAAAATCATTATATAATTAATAAAATTAATAAATGAATTAGAAGTGAGTAAGTGAAAGTTAATTATTGAATTTCCCACAGTTGATTCTACTAAAATATGAGAAATTTAAATATCAAGTAGACGTGCTTTTTGTTTTTTTTAAATAATGTTTTTTCCTGTATATTTTGAGGTTGCCAGATTTTATTGTCACACAGTATAGAAAAATAAAGACAAAAAGGTGTTTTTACTCGCTTGTAAGAAGAAAGTATTGCAATTGTTAAAATATAACTTATATTTTTGCAGATCTTTCGGTTTTAGGGTCATCTGAAAAATATGGTTTTCCATAATTAGGAATCTCATATAAGCAATATCTAGGTACACCGAACCCTTCAGCTAAGTTAAGTTTTATATAACTTACAACCCTAAAGTCTTTTTTGTATTAATTATGGCATTTTCCTTAAGGAATTCAGTCAAATTTATTTAACTGGTGGATTCTGAAAATTGATTGTGAAATCGCGTCGCAGATTATCTCATTCACTCATTTGTGTGTATTCTACAATTTTTAATGTTAACCTTCAACTTATTTAAAAACCTCTCTTTTTTTCAGGCTCCATTCTCTCCCTCGGATCTGTTTGCGGTCATGTACATAACCACTTTCTATCAAATATATTCTAAAATTCCCCCGTTTTTGAACCGATACCACCAGCTACCACCAGTTTATAATATTATTTTATAATGTGTCAGCACTCTTTCATGTAGTACTGGCACAGCAATCCTAAATTGTAATGACGTAGCTGATGCACGAATCGGACAAGTGGCCCTTCAGAAACGTACACTACAGAATGCTAAACATTCCAAATGGTACGCATTCGCAAATAACGTCAAATAAATAAATAATGAAGTCAGTAACTCTAAGAAAAAATATGTGAAATCAGCAAAAAAATTACCAATAAAAAAGATTTTCAATTGAAATAAAATAATACATGAATAATGATAAAACTACACAACTACATAAACAAAAACTAACATCAATATGGGCCAAAAAACATTACAAAAGCAATCCGGGTAACTGCCTTTTCAGCTGCAAAGTGCTTAGTCTGAAAATATCATATTCTGAAAAGTGACGATTGTAATTGTGAACTAGTCGGTCAACAAATGTGCTAAACCCATAATTTGTACGGTGGTACCTTTCAACAAACAGCTGTGATTGTCTTGTTCTTCTAATAGGCACTAAAAACGGGACTGATCCAAGCAGCACTTCACAGTCAATCCCCCCATTCACCAATTTATGCAAAAAGACCAGAAGTGCCTTTTTTCTTCTAAATTCAAGGGTTTGAAGACCGCAAAGAAGAGCTCTAGTATTAGATGGCAGACCTTGATACGGGAAATTTATGTAAGAGGTATTTTGAAAACCTATTTTGCACCTTTTTAATTCTGTCGATGTGACACTGGTATTATGGACTCCATATTGTACAACAATATTCTAGAACGCTAAGAACGAATGAGTTATAGAGACACCCAATTGCTTTGGTATCAGTTACAGAAGTCTAAAACCCTTAAGTACAATGTTATCAATATGTAGATTAAAAGTTAGATTTTCACCAAAAATAACATCTAGGTCCAAACCTTGAAGAACTAACAACCTCAAGGTTTACATTATCTATGAAGTCGGTGGAGGGTATGTTATTAATACATTTGTGAAAACGGAGCACTTTACATTTCGAGATGTTAAGAGAGATATAATTAGTTCTGCACAATTTGACAAGCCTTTCCATATCAGACTGCAGAGGATTGGAATCTGAGGAGACTGGTGAGAAGAATTTTAAGTCGTCTGCATATAAAAGACAGTCGGAAAATTCGAAACAGGATATTATATAATTTATAAAGAGCAGAAAGAGAACTGGACCCACATGCGAACCCTGCGTTCCGATGTCACAAGAATCTCACTGGAGACCGAACCGCATATGTTGACTTGCTGGCGACGATTAAATAAATACGATTTGATTCACTCAAAATATTTTCCACAAAAACCAATTTGCTGTAATTTCCATAACAGAAGCTGATGGCAAACACTGTCAAAAGCCTTAGATATGTCAGCGTAAATAACATCGATCTGCTTGCCAGCCTCAACCGATATTACTGAGTAGTTTTGAAATATTGCAAGATGGTAGTTGTTGAACGACCACGATAAAAACTATGTTGCATACTCATAATATAGTGTTTTAAAGACTCAAATATATGATCGGTGATAATTGCCTCAAAAAGCTTTGGTATATGTGAAAGTAAAGAAATACCTCTATAGTTCTTCACATTACTTTTATCACCCGATTTGAAAATGGGCAGATGGGTAGAAAACTTCCAAAATTCAGGAAAGGAACCCAGATTGATGGATCTCTGAAAAATTATACATAGAGGCTGAGACAATGATTCACAGCATCGTTGCAATAGAATACTAGAAATTTCATCAGGGCCAGCCTTCTTGAAAGGATCAAGTTCCTTCAATTTATTAAAGATTTCTGCCTCTGTAAGACAATATGTTGATAGCATCTTTCCTGAATAACTTATTGGATCAATTTTACTAAAGTCTAAATTATGGTGGTAAGTATAGCAAGACTGAAAGTGAGTAGCAAAAGCATTTGCGATATTATTTGATCCAATGATTTCTTGCTCGTCAAAATCGGCAGATTGGAGTTCCTTTTTAAGTTTCGTACAAATGACCAAAAGTCTTTAATGTTTTCTGGGTTAAGTAGCTCAGTCTGTGTGACATATGTAAGATAACACATATCAATGCGAAGTCTAACCTCACGTCTTATGTCAGAATAGGCCAAATAGTCAGCAAGTTTATTGGTCCTTTTATATCTTTTGTATAAGCAATTCTTTTGCCTAATAATTATAATTTGACGACGATCTTCTTGGGGATACAATTATTGATACTTAGAACTGTTCAACCATTCTGTTAATATCAGGCTCAGACAATAAAAATGACCAGTGGGACTGCTTATAAAAAATATCCAAATTGACGAAATTGGTAAACACTTACTTGATTTTGATTTTTTATCGGCGAAACATATTTAATTTTATACTTCACTTCAATTGCTGGATGGTAGGGTCAATCTGTACAAGAGGAAAATTTGAAGATGAAACGAAAACACTAACGAAGTCATCAGCAAATAGCAGATTTAAAATTCTGCCCATGTAATTGCAAAGAGAATTCATTTGTTGCCTCTCAAGAAAAATCATTGTCACAAAAAGAGTTTCAGAAGCTTAAAAGGTTAGGAAGGTTAAAATCCCCAAGAATAAAACATGTGTGGTTTTTGATTCTATTTCTCAGCGACTCACAGGTATTGCAGAAAGACTGATAACATGCCTGGTTAGAATTAGGTGGTAAATATACATATCCTAGTACCAAACTTGCATTGCCTGCCTTCATCAGAACCCAAACAGCGTCGAACTCGATATGAGCAGGAGTAACAATCATAGAAGCCTGAAAAAAAGAAGGAACGGCAATCAATATGCCGCCGCCGCGTTGACACCCTAGTTCCTTATAACTTCTATCTGCTTGTAAAACTATATATTTATTTTTAAATATTTCATTGTTAGAAATATCCCCATTAAGCCACGTCTCGGTGAGAAATATTACGTCATAGTTGCAAGACATGACGCTAAGAGAAATTTCATGAATTTTGGTGCACAGACCCCTGACATTTTGGTAAAACATGACAAGACTACCATCCGCTGAAGATCTGTCATTAACACCAGTTACCATTTCTAATTGTGAGTTGAAACGTTGCGCAGTTGACAACAATTTTGCTGGCTGTTATTATCCGCGGAATCATTATTCATCTCCACACGTGGTGACGATATATATACAGGGTTATTCACGCAACGCGTTCATTAAAAGTTTTTGATGATGCAATTTAGATAAAAATTTCAAATTTTGGGATTAAGGTAAGGCCAAGGGGTACTTCTTTTTTGAAATATTTTCAACTTCCTGTCACTTCCGGTTTAACCGGAAGTTGGTATCAACTTGCTTATTTTAAATAGAAAACCTTGTATTTTATGATATTTTTGGATTCTACGGAGAATTTTAATGCTATTTTATGTAGCATGTCCTATACCTAGGTTCAAGCGTTCTTAAGATACTTCACCTTGAACCAAAAATGAGCCTTCGGGGTACCAAATTTCAAAATCTCATATTTTTGTAAGCTTTGAAGATATAATCTTCATATTTTGCAGACGATCGGTATATAATCTTAGGTATTTATTTTTTTTATTGAATTTGTCCATTTTTATACAGGGTGTCCTAAGTTCAAGGGCAAACATTCACATTTTCAAAGCCGCTAAAGTACGTTTTTTTAAATGGGACACCTTATAACTTTATGCACTATCAAATGTAGAATTTAATTTTCTATCGAACTGTATGAAGGTTCCCTATACCTATTCGTAACCATTTTCGAAATAATCAGGTTCCTATTAAACTGTCATATGTATTTGCTAAATGCTTACACCTTCCCGTAGTAAGCCATGGAAAAAGCAATTGTTGTGCTTTTCTATTCAACATGACAGCTGATTTGAAACTTTTAAATTAAAATAAAATAACACTCAAAAGCTGATATTCTCAATTTATTTTATATTCGCGGAGAATGTTACAAAATATTGGAGAGAACGTGCCATGTTTTTAATGAAAAACATCCTCATTTATCGACAATGAACAAGAGAAAATTAAAGAGCATTGAAACGAAATTTTTTCGTTTTGGAAAAGTTAAAGTTATAAAAAATGTAATAAATTGTTTACATTATTTTTAACCATATCTACTAAATTCGAGACTCTTCTAAACTTGTTTTAGTGAACTTAAAAATTATAGCAATCTAACAATCAACAATAAATAAATAAAATAATAAAATTGAATTATAACAAATGTTCTATATGTTGTCCGTTCATTTGAAGACACATTTCAATTCTTTTTTGTACAGTTGCTGTGGCCCGTTGAATTTGTCCGTTTTCTAATTCGGCAAAAGCTGTTCGTATCCTGTCCAGTAAATCTTGTTGGTTATTTACTGGGGAAGCATAGACTTTACCTTTGATAAATCCCCATAAATGAAACCCTAGGGGTGTTAAATAGGGCAAACGCGGGGGCCATCTCCAAGGGCCATTGGGACCAATACAGCGATCTTCAAAAATTGGAGATAAACTGCAGCGGAATTATGTGCTGGTGCCCCATTTAATTGATACCAATAATTTTGCAGCTCACCAATAGGAATTTGTTCTATAAATTCAGAAACCGTCCCTCGTAGAATTTCCAAATACTTATCACTATTTAAATTGTCGTCATAAATACAGTACCGCACCTGCTCATTTAGTACTATACCGAAAACATTGAAGCTAAACCTCTCTTGAGAACGCGTTTCGCGTAACGCGTGCGGATTTTCTGCTGGCCAGAAATGTTCGTTTCTTCTATTTGTTATTACTTCTTTAGAAAATTTTGCTTCATCGGTTCAAAATATTTTTGAAAGGAATTGAGGGTCCTCTTGAATTTTCAAAAACATGAATTCGCAAAATTCTACTCGTCGGACGTCATCACCAGGTCTCAAGGCTTGCCCATTTGGAAGGAATAAGGGTGCATATGATGTTCGCTCAAGATTCTTTGTACAGATGAAGAAGAAATTCCCAAATCGTTTTCTGCAGACGGTATTGAACTTTGCGTGGAAATAAGCTAATGTGTTTATTACGTTATCCTCGGCATTTGTCACTGGTTTCGGAACCTTTTTTGTAACTTTAACCTTGCCAAAACGCAAAAAGTTCGTTTCAATCCTCTTGAATTTTAACTTGTTCATTGGCGGCAAATCAGGGTGGCGTTCATTAAACACAGGACACGTTCATTTTATAACATTCTCCATGAATATAAAATAGATTGAGAATATCAGCGTTTCAGTATTCCTCCATTTCGATTTAGAATATTTAGTTTATCACTGACAGCTTTTGATAAATAACGCATACTAATCATCTGTCATATTGGATATTGGATCTCCATTGTTTTTCCATGGTTCACCATTGGAACATGTAAACATTTAAGCAAATACATACGATATTTTTATAAAACCCAATTATTTCGAAAATGGTTACGAATAGGTATAGAGAACCTTAATACAGTTCGATAGAAAATGAAATTCTACGTTTGATAGTGCATATAGTTATAGGGTGTCCCGTTTAAAAAAACGGGCTTTAGCGGCTTTGAAAATGTGAATGTTTGCCGCTGAATTTAGGACACCCTGTATAAAAATTGACAAATTCAATAAAAAAAATAGAAACCTAAGATTATTTACCAATCGTCTGCAAAATATGAAGATTATATCTTCAAAACTTACAAAAATATGAGATTTTAAAATTTGGTACCCCGAAGGCTCATTTTCGGTTCAAGGTCAAATATCTCAAGAACGCGCTGAACCTAGGTATAGGACATGCTACATAAAATAGCATTAAAATTCTCCGTAGAATCCAAAAATATCATAAAATACAGGGTGTTCCATTTAAAATAAGCAAGTTGATACCAACTTCCGGTTAAACTGGAAGTGACAGGAAGTTGAAAATATTTCAAAAAAGAAGTACCCCTTGACCTTACCTTAATTACAAAATTTGAAATTTTCATCTAAATGACATCATCAAAAACTTTTAATGAACGGGTTGCGTGAATAACCCTGTATATATATATATATATATATATATATATATATATATATATATATATATATATATATATATATATATATATATATATATGTGTGATGTCGGCAATAGCCGTCACCCATCCTGCGTGGCACTTTTCCTTCTGTCAGATGAAGCCGACGGCCGTTCTGAAAGGGTTAAATATTCCACACTGTATATTCAGGCATATTGTCAAATAGAAAAATAGATCCATCCAATAAACTTATTATATAGTTTAATTTAAGGTCTGGTTATACCAATCCGGAGGCATTAAATCTGTCACATAAAATTTAGTATAAACAACCATTAAACAGAATAGAGCTTGACAGGCAGTTTATATATAGCGAAAACGTGGCAGCGAAAGTTCCAAACTATGAATATTATTCCCATCAAAATAATTCCAAATAGCGGAGCTGTCGGTGAATAGGCTGACGTATGAGCGATTTTAAGCGGTTTTAGAGCATTTAAGCACACAAACCTGAGCCGATTTTATCTTCCAAAAGTATCGTTTATAGCGATTTCAGTAAAATATACTCAGGAATCTAATAAAAGCATTGCCCAGGAATTCGAATACCTGATGACATTCGCAAATTTACGTATAATTATTTAGTTTATAGTAACACTGAGACATACACAAAATTCGGCTAGTTATCTAGTTACTGATTTTTACAGACTGTTCCACCACCATCTTGTCGACTAACTCTACGAGTTGGTTTTTTCTGTCTTTACGTATCATATACTTCATAAAAGAAAGTTAATAGAGTCTATATTAATTGGGTTATACTATTGAAAGTGACATACGAGCCCAGTCGCATATGTATTGGACCAAGGGCTTATTTCTAGAATTTACTACATGTGACATAACTTCAACAAATTCAACTACGTTTATTTGATAGGATGTGGTATTAACAATTAATTAACAATATCGCATATCTATATCACTAATAATAATAATGATTAGAAAAATATATTTTTGTTAGGCTTGGAGCATATTAATTAGGCCATAAACGCATGCACTCAGATAAAACTGCGTGATTACTTAGTGACATCTGATACAAAATTTATTAAGGTAAATATCTAATCGAGTGGGCCTTGAAAATAGTTGAAAACAAAGATGGCATTAATATTTCAGTCTTTGAAACTGCTTAGTTGTCAAAATAATTCGCGGAAAAGCACTCTCGTACGACATGCGAAATTCCATTATTAGTGCCACAAAAATGGTCTATCTGGACATAGTATTGTAGCAAAAAATCTAAACGTTTCTCAAGGAACAATAAGAAATATTATTTCCCAATTCATAAAAAGCGAAAATGTTCAGTTAAAAGCGAAGTCTGGCCGTACTTCGAAAATTATAGAAAGAGATAAGCGGGCTCTCCGTATACTAATTAAACAAGATCATCGAGCTTCATCACGGGAGTTGGCTGTAAAATGGGCAGATGCAATTGGTAAACGCATTTTAAAAGACATTTGCTTAAGAAATATGAAGAAAATGGGATATCGCTTCTACAAAGTAAGTTCATAGCGAAATACAAAAAGAAATTTAAATGTTGTGTTGTGATTCACGAATTCGAATTATCCGAATTCTAGGGGAGGAATCTCATAGAGACTGTCTCGAGAGAAAAGTTAAATTTCCAGCCTCTATCATAGCATGGGAATGTATGTCTTCACAGGTTGGTCGTCTTCTTTTTATTAATGGTACCGTCAATGCTGCAAAGATAAGCCAATTTTACAAGAAGAACTAATTCGTTCTATTGATGAGATTCAGTTGCCAGAGGGAGGATTCATATTCCAGCAAGACGGCGCAGCGTGCCATATCGCCAAAACCATAACATTCTGGCTGCAAGAAATAAATATTCCTGTTTTAAAATGGCGATCTATTAGCCCCGACTTATAGCCTATCCATACCATTTCCGAATTAAAGGACAAAATTCAAGAAATCTGGGATAACTTCCAACCGAAATATTGTAAAACGTTAGTAGATACCATGCAAGCAAGACTTGATGCAGTTATAAAACAAAAAGTTGACTGTACTCAGTGGTAACAGTGGCAAATTATTCAAATTTTTATAGTCCAATTAATATGCGACAAGCCTAAGAAAAATATTTTTTCATCATCATTATTATTGTTAGTGATATAGATAAGGAATATTGTTGATTAATTGTTAATACCACATACTACCAAATAAACGTAGTTGTATTTGTTGAATTTATGATATGTACAGGGTTTTTTTTTATATATTGCCACCCCCCTTATCTTTTTTATTTGACATTTTAGAAAAATGTGTCCCAAATAAAAGTTTAATGGTTTCAAATGAATTTTTATGAAAACATTTTTTTTCATATACAGGGGGTTACAGAAAGTCTGGGCGTGGTCCAAGTTGCTTATTTCAAATAGGTACCCCATTTTTTTATTGAATTTTCGGATTTTCCTGAGAATTTTACACATTTTTTATAAGGGATATTCTATACTTAAATCTAAAGCCTAAAGAGATATTGTTATTTTTTGAAAACTATTATGTAAAACAGGTAAACATTTTTCTGGTCGTAAATTGGTCATTGACGGTGATCTGTCGTTCTGTCAATTCATTGAAAAGATGCATTACACTGACGAAGAAAGATGTGATATTCTTCGCATTTTCTACAAAAATAATAATAATCCTTGCGCGGCAAGAAGAGAATATCAGCGGCTTTTCCCCATGCGAGCTATTCCATCTCGAAAAACTTTCAAAAATATTGAACTTGGCTTTCGAAATCGAATGACTGTTAAAAGAAAAAAACGTACTGCGGTTATTAATGAGGAGGAGGAATTAAATATTTTATTATTTTTTCAAGGTAGGTTAATAGAAATTACCCACAGGATATAAAGTAACTTACGCAAATATTATTTATTTTCAAAAAATCCAAATGCAGCCTTAAAAGACGCATCAATTTTTTTTAATAAATCTATTTTCAAAATTTATTCGACATTAAAAAAGCATGGATATTTCCCATACAAAATTTTACCCGTCCAGAAATTAACTGAAGATCAGAAAAACCAACGAACCATGTTTTGCCAGGAAATGTTGCTGATGAAAGATGAAGATAACAATATTTTTCAAAAAGTTTTATGGTCAGATGAATGCGCCTTTAGTACTGCCGGGATTCACAACCGGAAAAATGTTAGATTTTGGGCAACGGAAAACCCTCGGGCCATGCGTGAAATTAAAACCCAAGGTCGGAAAACTTTAAATGTGTGGTGCGGGCTCCTTCACAACAAAATTATTGGACCGATTTTCACTGATGGGTCTTTAAATGGAGAAAAATATCTAAATTTATTAAATAATGATCTGGAACCTATTTTGGATGACTTACCCCTCCGTCAATACAACCAAATTATTTGGCAACAAGATGGAGCCCCACCACACAATGTTTTTGCGGTCCTAAATTTTTTAAATCAAAATTTTGAAACGTGGATTGGTCGGACTGGACCGATTCGGTGGCCGCCCAATAGTCCCGACTTAACACCTCTTGACTCTTTTCTGTGGGGATTTTTGCAGAATAAAATATATGAAACTCCCACGGAAGATATAGAGGTGTTAAGAAGGAGAATAATTGAAGCCATTGAGGATTTAAACAATAATCATGCACAATTCATTATTAATGCGATTAATAAAATCGAAGCAGATTATACAAATTGTATTGAAATGAATGGTGGACATATTCAGCAATTATAATATTTATCTTTCATTTCATTTCATTATTGAATTATTTGATAATATGTAGTTTTTTGTAATAAACACAGCGTCAAAAAACTTGGACCCCTTCATAAGACGCAATGCAAAAATGCTCTGTTTCAAGACCTTGTATCTTGAGTAATAAATGATCCAACCATGTGATTAAAAAAAGTGTATGTTAACGAATAGCAGGGCTGCCACTTTTAGCCACATGAAATATTCTATTGTAATTAGAACGCTCTACAGAGTGTTTAAAAGTTTCTCAACACAGGACCTAATGCAAATTAAATGGGAGGTCTGGCTAAAAAAAATTAAACTCTCCTTATTAGCTTGCTGATTACAATATCATGGCTCAGTTAACTAAAAGTGGTAGTCCCGCTATTCGTTGACATAATCATTTTTCAATCACTTCATTGGTTCATTTATTACTGAAGATACGCGGTCTTGAGGAAAGCTTATTTGCATTGCGACTTATGAAGGGGTCCAAGTTTTTTGACGCTGTGTGTAGTTTTTAAAATATTCTTTTCTGTTTTCGTTAATATTATACATATATTTTTTAAAAACATGTGTTGCCTTAATTAGATTCATATGTATATTTCCAAAATTCGATGTTTTTGGAATACCCCGTAGAAGGAAAAAAATCCACGTCTGATATTTCAAAAAATGTTTGTTTAGATGGCGATTCGTTGGAAGATGGTGATTTGTGTTCTGGTTGCCTGTGTATTTTCGTTATTCTCATAAGCTATGCGAAGGTTGTCGGATTTTTCCTCATCGGAAATGTGACATTTTATCCAGAAATTGACAGAAAGTCTACCAAACAGTAAAACAGTCACCGTCAATGACCAGTTTACGACCAGAAAAATGTTTACCTGTTTTACATAATAGTTTTCAAAAAATAACAATATCTCTTTAGGCTTTAGATTTAAGTATAGAATATCCCTTATAAAAAATGTGTAAAATTCTCAGGAGAATTCGAAAATTCAATAAAAAAATGGGGTACCTATTTGAAATAAGAAACTTGGACCACGCCCAGACTTTCTGTAACACCCTGTATATGAAAAAAAATGTTTTCATAAAAATTCATTTGAAACCATTAAACTTTTATTTGGGACACATTTTTCTAAAATGTCAAATAAAAAAGATAAGGGGGGTGGCAATATATAAAAAAAAACCCTGTACAATAAATACTACGTAACAAAAATATATATCTCTTACGAATTCCTTTGGTCCGATACATATGCGACTGGGCTCGTATTTTGAATATATAATTAGTTAATAAGATACTGGCCTTCTTTATTGATGAAAATAAAAATTTTTCCACGTACGAATACAATATTTTGTTTTTCTGGATTTTTCTTTGGGTCCATTTTAATCACATAAATTATGAAAACATATTTAAACTAGTAGACAGTTTCAGCTTACATATCTCTTCGTTTGTCATTTATCAGCTTTGCTTTATATGGAATGTTAAACGGACATTTTGCTGATGGTTTTTCATTATTTTATGCTCATTAGTAATCTACAACGGAACTGAACATTATAACATTGCAGTGAAATATAACCTTTAACATATCAAGCGTTAAATGTAGATTGCATCTTACACACCTCTATATGTTTATTGTTTATTCATAATTTAGTAGAATACATTTTGTAAAGTATGTTTAGCTTCTTTAAATAAATGCAAAATAATTTCTTTTGTTTTGTTTAAAAATATTTGGAATTTGGCCTATTTCTTCTGTCATTATGGTTTCTTATGTTTCAGCATCCAGAGAGCTTTGACAATATCTGGTTTTTCATTTAAGGTTATAATTTTAGCTTTGCTCAGAAGCAATTCGCCAGCTCTGTTCGGGGGTGACAGAATATTACCGAGTTCAGTTTTTTTTTTGACTACTGGCGCCAGCAGTAAACCCCGCTGTGATAACTTTATTGTATGGTGTTAGGCTGGCATGAGTACGTTCTGAAGTAAGGAAGAATGATGGAGGGGAAATGTCAAACTTCTTAGAATTTTGTGTAGATAATTCTCTCGCCCCTTTTTCTTGGCGGTGCAACATCTATCCGGCTTATAAAAGTGCCTTAATGGACCAATCTTTTTAAAAGTACTGAAAGTATGTCTCGATTTTTTTTAAGCGAAGTGCCATTAAATGCCTGTATATGGCTAAATATATATACAATCGTTTGTAGGGTTTCAAGATATAGTCTAAAATTACAGTTTCAAGTTTATGGTATAATTTTTGGGGTACATAAACCAAGAGTTTTATAAATGGTTTTGAATTTTTCTTCCTGTAAGACTATGAGGATTTAATTCTTAATTTTATATTTATAAATTTGGATAAGGTAGCAGAAAGAAATGTAAGTAACCTTTTTTTTTGTAACTCAGCCTTGGCGAGAGCTTTTATATTTTTATAACTTTTTTCTTGGGACAGAGTAGTAAAGAAAAAAATCATGAATTTTTCTATTTAATTAATAATTTTCGTATTTACATATTTGCATCATAACATTTCGCCAGATGTTCACAGGTTGATGATAATAACTTACTATCACATTTCACATTTTTGATATATTTTATATTTCTACATAGTATGTTCTTGATGTATTTATTTTTATTTCTTAATATCACTTAAATTGTAAAATGTAAACTAAATTTTACGTTTTAAAATTTCTTTATAACAATATTCTTAAAAAAAATCAAAAAAAGAGAGCACTAAAATTTGACAGTCTACACTTTATACAGTGTTTTATTGAAAAGCCCTCCCAATCTTTAATTTTAATATCAATATAGATTTCTTCCTAATTGAGTTACAGTCAAACAGGTGACGCCCTTTTTAATTCCTAAAGGTGCACCCCCGAGAACCTGCAACCAACATAGCTCTCCGAAAGAAGACTCGCTGCCGTTCGCTGGTATTCGTAAGTTCACATCTACTTTATGCCATAACCTCAGCTAAGTTACAAAACATCAAAATACAGGTATTTTTGATTCGTATTCAAATATAGAAATAATAGAAACTAAAAACACCCTCATCCTCCTTTGTGGCAACAAAGCGTTCACATTTCATTTTTAATATGGTTTGAAAGAGTAACTATAGTGTTTTCATTTTATATAATTTATATTCCTAAAGTAATTTTTTGTATTAACTATAGCATTTTCTTAAAGAATTCGGTCTCTTTTTCATTTCTGTGTATGCTACATTTCAACTTCCTTCAATGATTTCAAAACCTCTTATTGCTTCAGGCTTTATTCTCTTTCTCGGATCTGTGTCCGGTCATACACCACACAACCACTTTCTGTCAAATTTCTCCTGAATTTCGCACCACTGTTCCGATCCCTTGTGGTACTGGCCCAAACACACAGAGTAAATTCCTGAAAAATATTAGGAATCTTTACAACTAGATACATGAATCCTTTCTAGCAGGAAGGTTTTCAACTCAGATGATTAAGTCTTCCTCGAAAACCACAGAAATGCCGGAACACAACGGCTGTATCTGCAATCTAATCTATATAAAGTCTCACAAGTAACTTGTGTCATTTATACCTTTTATTTATTCTTCTTCTTTTTTCCCCAATCTTGAATCAAACATACATGTGGATTAAACTAGGCTTAATTTAAATGAACATCCTGTTACTGAATTCTTCTCTGACATTATGGAGGGTTTGAAGGTTTATTTCTGCACACACGTTGCGAAGTTCGTCCAGAGAATCCGAAACCATTTTGAAAACTTGAGATTTTTGCCTGTTGTGTAATTTATAAGTATATCTATGTATTTAAGTTTTTTTTTGATATTCTTTAACCTTCTGACTTTTTCTTCAATTATTGTATATGTTTTGATACGTACATTTAAATTGACGAAATAAACTATTGATTATTTTTTATTTTGACAATTCCGGTTAATTTCGCCAAAGATGATAACATAGGCCAACACACATTTTGGTGCCTGCGATTTTTTAACTAGTCCTGGGTAGGGATGCAGAATGTAAAAAAGTTCTCAAATTTTGTCTATTAGATCTAGTTAAAAAAAAATTGTGTATATATTTTACGTTATAACTGTTATAATATATAATATTACTATTACCAGTTAAAAAAACAAAGACACATGGATTTAAGTATTTATTGCAAAAACTTAATTTACATAAAATTTGAAAGAATAGTCTCCACTAATTCTACGTAATTCTCTGCTTTATGATTGCCAAGAAAATTTTGTACTCCTTGAACAAATGAACACCAAGCGTTAGATTCAATCTCGTTCATTGATATGGTGAACTGTGGATCTTTAACAAGTTGCCTTATTTGAGGACCATCAAATATACCAGCTTTTAGTTTTTCCGTGCTAATACCAGGAAATTTACGTGACAAATACCCAAAACAATTTCCGTCTCGATTTAAAGCCTTCACAAATTGCTTCATTAGGCCTAGCTTGATATGCAAGGGAGGAAGTAAGATTTTTTCTCTTGAAACCAAAGGTTCGTTGATCACGTTTTGTTTTCCTCGAATCATGACATCTCTTGAAGGCCAATTTTTGTTACCCAGTGCTCATTTTTAGCTCTGCTGTCCCAAAGGCACAAAAAACAAGGATATTTTGTATAACCACTCTGCTGTCCAAGGAGGAAGTTAACCATTTTTAAATCAACACAAATTGCCCACTGATGTTCTTCGTATTTAATTTTTCTCAAAACTAATGCAATTGTTTCATATTCTTCCTTCATGGTAGTAGAATGACCAATAGGAATTGAGCCATATTTGTTACCGTTATGTAAAAGAACACATTTTAAAGTACGTTTTAAACTGTCAATAAAAAGGCGCCAATCATCTGGAGTGTATTCAGGCAAACCCATTTTTTCTAAGAGCCCTTTTATATTGTTACAGAATAACAAGTGATTTTCCTGAGCGAAAAAAGGCAGCAGATCCTTATATCTTTTACGATAAAATGTAATATTAGTATATGGACAAAGTAGATTTTTTCTTTTAATCTGGATGCAAGTAATTCAGCCTATTCCTTTGAGAGATTCAGGTCTCTTATAAGATCGTTAATTCTTCTCGATTGAAATACTGCGGAGTTGCCAAATCTGCTTCAAATTCGCTGTCGTTTTCTGATTGAATTCTTTAAACTTCGTCAGACGTTGATGTTTCTGTATCATCTTTTCTCAGTTCGGGTAGACTGCTGAATGATGGAACGGGTATTTCTTCCGAATGCGCTACAGGCTTTCTTGCAGAATCTAGATCAGGATATATCCATTTGTGTCTATTGTTTCTATTTATGCCTTTAACATTAACGAGACAAAAATAGCAGTCGTCATGATGGTTTCGCGGTTCTCTCCAAACCATTGGTACACCAAATTTTAGGCACTTCCTCTTTCCAGTTGTCCACTGTCGCAAATATTTAACATATATTTTACATATGAAATGTGGGGCCCAAGATTTATCTTGATCTCCTAAATGAACGCCAAAATAGGCAAGATAAGCTCTTTTCACAAAGTCAGAAAATTTTTTTGCTCTCTTTCAAAGTGTATTCACCACACACATAACAAAAAACATCGGGATGATTTACACAGGTACGTTTGCTTGTGGATGCCATTGTTTCAGTTTAGTGTCTTGATCCTATAAAACGACCAAAATTTACACAAAATGATAGCACAACTTGACTTGGGAAGACTCAGTAATATACTAAATCGGGTACAACCAAGCAGGTATAGAAGGATCGGGTCATGGGCAATTACAGGTATAAAAGTAATTAAGAGCAGTGTATTGAGTAGTTCCTAATATAGGAACATTGGATCAGGGACAATTCCAGGTACCCATTTGGTTAATTAGATTCTGGAAAATTTCTATTTTGACCATAGATATATTTATCAAACAGACAGGATCTTTAGACTATAAATATAAAAATGAACGTGCCAAAACTGTTTGTACTGAAGAAAATCAATTAGCGGTACTTTAGTCAGTTGTTGAAAACCCTAGAAGATCCACCCAGGAAATTTCTGCTTATACGGGTATTAAAAAAAAGCTCTGTTAAGAGCATTCTCTAGAAAAACATGTTTCATGCTTATAAGCCAATGTTTATTTGAACGTTTCAAGAAGGAGACTGTGACATCCGCTATGATTTCTGCATATGTATTCAAGGACAAATAGAAGATCAGCGTGATTTTCATAGACACATTCTCTTTGGGGATGAATCCACGTTCACAACAATTGGCATTGCTTCTTCCCAAAATTGTAGGTGATGGTCGGACGCAAGTCCAACTTTTGTTATTGACAATAGAAACCAATATTACCAAAAAACAAACGTGTGGTGCGGTATTATCAACGAAAAATTATTGGGTCCGTTTTTTTCGCCAAACTGTGATCTACAGTTTCTGGAAAACGAAATATCGGATTTTTTGGACAATATAAGTTTACAAGAACGGTATAAATTATGGTTTGTACATGATCGACGAAATACCGATCCACGGTGGCCTCCTCGTTTCCCAGATCTTACCCCATTAGATTTTTTTTATGGGGATACTTAAAGCAAAAAGTTTATAAGGATCGACTATTTAATAATGCTGAAGAACTTGAAAATTCGATTCGTTTCCATTGCAGAAATATTCCAGCAAATATGTTTTTTACTTCGTGCTGATTTGTTAATTGTTAAGCTAAAATAAACATTTTTGGTAAAACTAGTGGTATCACATTCAATTAGATCTTGGTGCGTTTGATTTTTTGTTAATATTAATTGACTTTGAACATTCATTTGTTTTTTCAAGGATTCCCAGTTTGTCAATTATGTGTACAGTTCTTTAATAAATATTTGAAATTAAAATTTTGCACTTCAAAAGAAAGTTTTTTAATGTGCACATTCTCTTCATCTTGTTAAAAAGAATATTGGCGAAATTTCCAAGTTGTGTTCAATATCGTTGCAACAAACCTGAAGTTTGTGATTCCCTGAAAAATTAAAAATTCAAGTTAATTTCACAAGTATACTTGAATTTGAACGAAGTTATGCGATTCTGATCTGATTTTGATTAAACTATGAAAGTTTATAATAATTATCAAAAAAATCAATTTTTCAAAAACATCTTGATTTTTTCCAAAAAAAAAAAATTTGTCTCGGGAGGCTATGTTTTGGTATCCAGGCATAACTTTTGATGCTTAAATGATGAAATATTTTGCAAATAAAGGTATGTCGACAGGTTTCTCATGAATGTAAGTTAAAAATTAGCCGTATAATTATCTTTTGTCCCAGAAAAACACGCTCGCTTGTATTTCCCGCTCCCCAAGAAATAACATTGTTGGACATAAAACTATATGCTAAGGAATAATAAATTGTTAATAGACTGTCTTGATCAAAAACGTACTTTAATTTTGAAACCGCGAAAAACGCCGAATTTAACTTACAGCAAACATGCTCTATGGGATCCGAAAATGACAAAGAAGAATCTAATATAGTCCCCAATAACTTTGTATTTTTTGCAAATGTCAAGTCGTTTTGAAGCGCAAAGTGTAGAAGTATCGGTTTTCTATTATAAAAATTCATACACACTGTTTTTTGCTCATTTAGTATTAAATCATTTGCTCTACACCACTTCTCCATATCGCTCCTGACTGCATGTGTTTTTTCACTCAACTCGCACATATTAACACTTACTAAAACTGTGGTATCATCGGCATACAAAGCCATGTGATCGCCTCTTACATACAAAATAAGCAATAACGGTCCGAGAACGGAGGTCAGTTAGAATGGACACCCATTCTTTTACCTCTTCATAAGATTAACCAAACCAAGTACTCTCATCTTAGATCAATAAGCATATTGTCAACATTTTCTAAAGTTTTAGAAAAGGTACTGGACCCTCAAATTCGTTGTTTTTGGATGGGTGTCCATTCTAACTGACCTCGGTTCAGAAAAATAACCACAATATTTTATCATCAAATCTCCCTCATGCATGTAGAAATAAAGCTTTGAATTTATTCAAAATCAAAATGTTTTAAAAGCTAGATAGCAACATGTATGTTTGACGGACGACGACACCTCAGATGGTAGTTGCAATTAAATTTAAAAACCCGTTTTTTAGAAAAATTGAAATGCACAAACATGTTCAGCTATCCATACGAATCCCATATTTCCTCCCAGCAACTCTCGACTATGATTTAGTATGTTTCCCTACGGTATCGATCGCAGTCTAATTTCCGAAACTCCGTTTTATAGATTCAAAAATATTAAATTTGTCATGCTACAGAGTTTGGCGAAAGCGACCATAAAACACAATAGAGCGTGAAGGGTACTTTATCTGGAGCCAGAATGTGGCGGCATAAATTCTCCACGCGAGATATCATTTCCTCCAGCTATCAGCCTCAGTGATACTGCGGAAAATCGATGTAATCGGGTCCCTAATGTACCCACGTTCGTTTCTCACATACTGAATAATACGTAAGGTTTTTCTTAAACCCAATAAAATCGGAAATGTGACTGTAACTAGAATCTTTTTTGAAATAAGCCGCTCAAGTGCAAGCTCAGAAGGTTTAATTATTCATTAAGCATTGCTGACATATTTCTGGGTACAATAGAAAGTCAAATTATTAAACATCTTTTCTTTTAAACACATTACATATTGGCATAAATATGTTTTGGAATGTGTTTATAGAATTGGTATCCTTTAACTTAATTATTGCAGAAGAAATATAACTGCTTGTTAAGGATAATAAAAGGCCTTATTTTTCAAAATACCAACGTTTCGATCTATATTTAATCCTCAGAGCTACAATAACAAAAGGTAAGCATTGTAGATTTAATGTAAATAAAATCAAAATTTAAAAATGTTAAAACAAATTTCATCGTATAGCATGTGCAATATATAAAATAAAAATATTAAGTATAAAGTTTTCACTAACAGTTAAAATTTGAACTATTAAAAAATAAAATTTTGGGATATAAAATGTCTTAAAAATGTTTAATACTTTAACCTATACCACAGGTATTCACGTATATATACAACAAATAATAATTAAAAAAAAGGCTGAAAAAATCATGAGGCATTTTTCTACAGTTTATTTGGTGCATAGTGCTATTTAAAAGTATGTAAGTATTTTTTGAATTACAAATTGTTGATAATAATTATATATAGCTAATGAAATATTACGGAGGTTATTATTACAGTATTTGAACAACCATAAACATTAATTTTAATTTTACCAGCAAGTTTAAATGTTCTTCTATGTATAGATATATAAGTCTATGTAAGATACTTGACAACCAAGAATCGTCAACCACACAGGATAGTTACATCGGCGATTTATTTCCGTCAGTTTAGCGCGAGCCAGTGTCGTTGCAGTGACGTCATCTGGCCCGCTCGAAACAAGTTTCATGCTTTATTTCTATAGGAGGATAATATGGTTTAGTCTTTTGATGCGGTTATTTTGATTTTTAATGCAATACAATACGATAAATTTTATATAAACTAATAGAGCAACATTAACATATGAATTTCGGTTAATAAGCAATCGTCAATTGCTCATCAAAATGTTTTAGAAATTCTCAATAAATTTCAACAAATGTATACAATATGTTAAGACAAAATTATTTATTATAAGTGTCTGCTTATGAAATTTTGTTATATTATGTTCTTTTATGACAGGATGCCCCAAATCGTTAAATTGAAATATACACTTTTCCGTAATTTATGCATTTAAATATATTAATTTAAAAAGCAAATAGGTAAAGTGTTATTATTGTCATAAATTTTTTCTTTCAAAAAATTAAAAAAACATAGTTTTTTAGACAAAAAATGCCTAAATAGAACCACTTTTACAACGAAAACGGAAACAAAAAACACAATAACTCCAGAAGCTTCTGATACCTGTAGTATAAATAACTATAAGATGATTGCATTAATACTAAAAAAGCAACAATCCAGAGAAAAAATTAAAATTAAAAGAACCTGCTATATGTTAAAAAGAAAACACAACTAGCCTGAAAAAATAATAAAGAATCCAAGTATATTTATAGCGTGGCAAGTTATCCTTGTAACTATTTTTGCAATTATACACAAGACACATATTCCCAAACATTGCTTTTTGTTATGTAGACTCCTGCAAAAATAAATATATTAGTTATAAAAGAAGCTTTAATTCTTTCGTTTGCTAATTACGTTTCACTATGCACGAACAACAAACTTGTGGGACCTATTACCACTTGTATAAAAACTAAATAATATTGAAAAAACAATGCTTAAAAGGCAAATTTCTATTACAGAGCTATGTAACTGGTACTAAATCTTTAGACTGAGAGAGCCGGAGTACGTCACGCACCCGGTTATTGATCTTTGTGGCCAACGAGAACCTGGTGAACGTTACCCTTACAAGAAGTAACTATCCTGTGTGGTTTACGGCTCTTGGTTGACAACAACCTTTTGAATAAATCATATCGACCACACCACAATAAACTAAACAAGTAATAATTCTGACAATGGATGATTATGTTAAAATCAATAAAATCCCCTTTCTGTTATTATGTCTGTGGATACTATCATACACAAATTCTTAGATTATAGTGAATTTTCTCTAGTAAAACGCAGATGCGTGCGGTGAAATTTTAAGAAAGGGAAGCAATTTTTAGAATCTTACCTATTTATAATGTAATTCGATTCTTCGATCATTTTTTGCAAATTCGTCAATGACGTCATCATAAAAACGTCGATGCTCCGACATATTTTGGAGAAGTTTATTTTCAATGGACAACAGCGATGTATGCGAAAGTCTCTCCTGCCCCGTTGAATTTCTCACGAAATTTTTTATAGGTTTAAGTGTTGAAAAATTGCGTTCTACTGATGAACGTGTGGCAGGTATTATCAATACTAATTCACACAATTTCGACACTTCGGTGTAGGCATCTTTCAGCTCCTTGTCTTTTAAAAATTGCATTAGTTCCTTAGCGTTATTTTTTGAGCTAATGTCATCAGTTTCGTAAATCACTTTTAGTTCAGATCGCAGTAACACTCGGTCGAAGAACTGGCCATAATGAAGAAGAAGAGATCTAAACGCATCTTCTGCAAAAGTTTTTCCTTTAAATGTATCAAAATTGCAGAGCTCGAGGAATTTAAAATCATTTAAACCGTTAAATCTATAGTTTAATTTTTGCTGAATTTGATCGATTATTTCATAAAAGAGGAGTCTGTATGATGTTTGAACATCTCCGACCTTTTCTGTTCGAAGACGCTTGGCTTGTGGCTCTACATTTAACGTCATCGTTTTCTCCTCTCTCTCTTTTTTGGCTTAACATGGACTTAAAATCATCCACTTTTTTTAGGCAAAAAGCGATATCATTTGTTTTAGTTTGTAATATATTAAAAACATTGTCCGAGAATGGAAATATTTCTGAAAATATGTTCAACAAATAATTAAAATTAAAATCTCGTTTCAAACAATCCAAAAACCCCCTCCAACTATTTATTACTTCTGAACCCCACGTTTCATTATTTTCTATTATATTCTCAAACAGTTCAATCAGTGATTCACGATTTTCAGATACTGTTAACACAAGTCTTCCGTTATAGTTCCAACTAGTAGGAGCTACTAGTTGGAACTTTTGAAAATTTCCTCTATTTGAAGAAACCTTTGTTTCGTCATGACCTCTAAATCCCAATTCGTGCTGTCCGAGAAAACAAACCACATCGATAGGTCTTCTTAATATTTGCCTATTTTTATCGACTATTTCATTGTGTTGGCGGTGACCAATTTCCAACTGTTTATTGTTCAATTCTGGTTTTGACGAAGACTTTAATTTATGACGGCCTGCAAATGCGCTTTGGACATAGTGTGTCTTTTTACAGCTTTATGGAAATTGTTTAAATCGGAAAAACCAGTTTTATTCCCCAGACCTTTTTCATTTTCAAAAAGTAAACATGGCCAACAAAATAATTTACTTATATTTTCACACTCTGTTAATCATTTAAATTGTTCGTATTGTTTTTCCGGATAAAAATGTCTAATACAGTTTTTCATTTTTGTGGTTAAATTCTTCATAGGCGGCTTTGCCCTTCCTTTGGAAATTATTTGAAGATTATCAGCGAAGTTTAATGTTGAAAATCCCTTTATTATTAAGACACACACTACACATTCACATACACTCTTCTTACTAAATTCTCCAATATTTTCAATGTTATTACCGACAACCGAAGTTGACGGTATTTGCATATCCACGTCCGTATTATTGTCTTCTATATCGCACCATGCACGACGCGACGTACGGATCACACAACACACGGATAGCAGTTCAAACCAAAAACCTACTCCAACGATAGCTTCCGGCCCCACTTAAACCACGCGACTAAAATGCAAAAATTGCAAACAGCCGGTGGAAAGTTCAATAACCTCTGGCTCGATTCACAGGAAATCAAGCACACAGGACTTGGCTGCAGAGAAGCTAGCGGCCCGCATAGGTTCTATTCGATTCCTATTGCGGCTCGGTCGGAGTCAAGGCCGCATTTATTATGGGCTTGATAATTAAGATAATATTTTCGCATTTTTAATATAATGGTTTCCTATTTCAAAAATTACATTTTAGAAGATGTTTTGTAATTTTTTTTGGGGAAGCACTGCTTCCCTTGCTTCCATGGACTGCACGTCCCTGGTAAAACGGTAAACGATTCGAATCTAGAATATAATTTTGAATGTTTTCTAAGACCAAAAAAGGTTATTTTAAAGAAAAGGAATTTTTTTTCTCGAAAACGCCAAGATAACTAATACTATATGAAATGTGCTGAGAATAATAATTCATAACATGTATCTGGATAATAACCACGTCACTTATACTACCTCCTTGGATTTTTTTTTATTTTTAAAAGGAATACGTAACCGAAACAACGCACAAAATAATGTTTTTTAAGACCAGAAAAACATACAGATAACTCAATTATTCAGCCAGTTATTGTTTCAGAAAACAACAACGAAATTAATTTACTCTTCTGGCGCGACATAAGCACATTATTAGATATTGTGCTAAAAAATATACAGAGCTCATTATGTAGTTTCTACCTTGTCTTTTCTAAATTTGGAGTTTTAAATGAAACAGCATGCTTTTTTTGTGACAGCTAAATAAATATAAGGAAACAATATGATATAAAACATAAAAGATTGTAACATCCGCCTATTCCTATATATTTCCAATCTATCCTGCATATCCGACGCAATAAAGATTTTTTGTTGCAAGTCTGCATTTCTATTAACTTTAACTGGTTATTCTAAAATTATTGCTAAAGCATTTGATTTTTCACTCGTTTTTACAACTTCGCTTGAAAATAGGAATACAGGTATACCTAAATAATTTTCTGAGCCTTTAGTGACTTTTTATAATTTTGCTAAAAACCTATCAGTACGTAGTGGTTGCTAAAAAAAGTTGTTTAGAGATATTTATGGAAGATCGAACAGAAATTTATACAGAGACATCAATCGTTGGAACTTCACGGTATTTCTTCAGAGGTAATTTGATGGTGCCAATGATGTGATACAAAATCTAAAAGTCAGTGCTAAAAACAGTACGCTTAAACCTAAAGTGCGGGACACGAAAGAAAACCGTGCGGTCCTTAAAATAAAGGTTCATAGTTTTAAGTGAGCGGAAAAGTAAAATTTGTGTATGCAAATAAATTTTATGTTATCTTATTTGTTGTAATAGTTTGTCGCTTCATCTATAAAGTGCGCCAGCTAAGCGATACGGAAAATTAATCAAGGATTTAGTAAATTTCGCACTGGTCTACTTGTAATTGGGATGTGCCTAGAGTCTCCATGCACTTGCCGCTAGAAGGTTCAAGCTATTTCCAGTGGCGCCTATACATTTCGAGCATTTGTTTTCATTTCTATATAAATGCGTTGCGTTGAATTTGAATTATTATTTCGAAGTAACGATGGCGAGCAAAAGAGGAAAAACCATTCGAAGTGGTGTACGTGAAGTTATTGCGAGCGATAGAGGCCTGTACTAGAGAAGCTGAAAATAATAGTTTGACTATTCCAATTCAAAATCGAACAGAACGCGTTGCATTTTACACTGGTGTTTCGGAAAGTAGTGTAAGAAAAATTCAAAGAGAACATAATGATCGCTCATGTTCTACTTCACCTTTAAAATCTCCTGTTAAAAAAAGACCCCGATTATCATACAAAGATAAAATTGACGATGGTGATTTTCAAGTAAATCGACGAACAATAGAGGATTTTTATACAAACTTGAAGAAGGTCCGACCTGCAAACCCCTATTTCGTGCTGTAAAGAACAAAATAGATTTTCCGTACGGGTATAAAACCTTAAATCGACTTTTACGATTAAATGGTTTTGTTTGGCGCAAGTGCCAAAATAAACAAGACCAAATATTTTTCACTGGCGGGTGAAATATCTATCAACTGTAAGGCAATATAGGCAAGAAGGACGCAATATTGTGTATGTAGATGAAACCTGGGTAGATAATGATATGACAGTGAACAAATGCTGGCAAAGTCAAAATGTTGTTCAGGGAATTCACTCTAGTAGTCGCTTTATTATAGTTCATGCTGGTTCAGAAGCCGGATTTGTTCCAGGTGCTGCTTTAGTTTTTCGCTCGAGACTAACAACTGGAGACTATCAAGGACAGATGAATAGAGATAATTTTGAAAAGTGGTTGCTCGAGAAGCTTCTAACTGACATTACTCCCAAATCAGTCGCGGTAATAAATAATGCGTCTTATCATTCTCACGTAGAAGATAAAGAGCCAACTAAATACTTTACAAAATATCATATGATATCGTGGCTTAAATCGAACCATCTTGTATGTGATCCAACATAGAGAAAATATCAATTATATGAAGTAAGTAATATCCGCCAACAAGCCTAGAGAAAAAAAGTATAATAGTAAAAAGTATTGACGGTCTTTTACGTAACCTCGGTCATACACCTTTAAGGCTGCCTCAATACATGTGCGACCTCAACCTTATTAAACTTGCATGGGCAGGAGTAAAAAAATATATTCGAGAGCACAACACCGGTGAACTTTCAGTTGAAGATTTAAATAAAATAACATTAGAAGCGGTTGACTCAATATCGGCTGAAAATTGGAAATCGAATGTTAAACATGTTCGTTTTATTGAAGATAAATACTGTGAAGTAGATGGTAAAATTGAAACAGTTATTGATGATTTAGTTATCACAATGGGATCTTCAAGTAGTGACGACGAAACCTCATCATTTTCAGAGGAACACAACGAGTTAGAAGGAATCGAACCATTAGAATCACAGCCGTCAACCTCAAAAATGTCTTAATTTTTTTTTTCATATATTTTGTAAAATTGTTCATAAAGGAGCTGTCAATAAACTGCTTCAAAATAATTAATTTTCTGTTCAATACCGGGTGTCAAAAAATATCTAATATTGCAATTAATATCTGGAAAACTACAGAACTAATATTTTTCCAAAATTAACACATCAATGTAGTTATAGTAGGGGAGCCACCACTGATTCCAGTGAACAAGATTTATCAAAATTTTAACTTATGCAGTTCAACTTTGGGCTATTCGGGTATGCCAAAAGTGACCGGTTGTCTCCGTCTGTCATATTACTTTGTACAGGGGGCGTCATTGTGAAGTACTATACAGGGCGTTTCCTAATTGCGTGCTAATGTTAAAGGGGGGTGATTTTTGGACCTTTTTAAGAAAAAAGTTTAATATGAACCTAAAAAACTTTGGAGATACAAGGTTTTAGAAAATCATTTTTTTTTAAATCCTAATTTTGATGCTATTATAGATAAATAACTGTGTGAAATTTGATACACGTCTTTTATGCATAAAAGGCCATTTTTTATCAACAATCAATTTTTGAAATTTCTACCAGTGGCATGCATATGTAATTAACCTGGGTAAATCCGTATGCTCCTTAATGCATAGAAGACGTGTATAAAATTTCATGCAGTTATCTACAATAGCAACAGAATTGAGATGAAAAAAAATGTTTTCTTTTTAAACTTTACCATCCTGTATCTCAAAAGTTAAGACTTTTAGGACATAAAAACACTCCCTTTAACATCAGCACGCAATTAGGAAACGCCCTGTATAGTACTTCACAATGACGGCCCCTGTATAAAGTAATATGACAAACGGAGACAGACGGCCACTTTTGACATACCCGAGTAGCCCAAAGTCGAAGTGCATAAATTAAAATTTTGATAAATCTCGTTCACTGGATCTGATGCTGTCTGCCCTTGTAAAATCTGGACTTGTAAACCGTGTATCACTATACTGGGTGGTCCAGTAATAGTGGACGTAGGCAGTAGCTCGAAACCGTTAATGACAGAACTCAAGAAAAAATATATTTATAGGTAAATCAATCAAGAAAAATCAAAATTAAATCATTTTAAAATTCGAAAGTTCGCCGTTTTTGCAACACAAAAGAGATATAGAAGTGCAGTACACGAAAAAAAACAGACAACTATAGATAAAGGTTCATTAAGCATAGTTACATTTTTTAATTATCTGAAGTGCGTATAGTCAAAAAGGAGTGCCATATTATTTATAGAACGACGGGACACCACTGGTTTAAAGAGATTTCTTGGTCGACCTTCCTAAACCGATTGACTCCGCCCGGTTTTCTTTCGTGTTCCGCACTTTATATAAAATCTTGGAGAAAGATTTTCTTACGATTAAAGACTTTAATTGGCCGCCATTTCGTTTCGCCATCTTGAATTCGTATCACAATTTTACCAGTTCATCCCTATATCGTTAATTCTTGCACAAAATTTGAAACCAATCTAATAAAGAATTTTTCAGACTAATTTTTTAAAATATTTTATTAGGCCCCTATTTTGTTCTGCTATATTGGATTCGTACCAAAATTTTACCAGTTCATTTCTACGTAACATTTGAATTTTTGCAAAATTTTTGCGTAAAATGGATAAGTAGTTTTTTAGTAATAATCTTTTTAACATTTTGCTGGACTACTATATTGTTTCGCTATACAGGCTTTTTGCCAAAACGTAAATATTTCATTTCCTTATGACTTTTAATTTTTGGTCAAAATTTAAAGTCAATAGGAGAAATAGTTTCTAAATTGCGCCTATTAGAGACAAACCGACAGACCGACGAAATTAACAATACATGTTTTTAGCACCTAGAAATCCTGAAATGTGAAGATCTATAAAAACCAGGGAGGGTCATTTTTTTTACGATTACAATACTTCTCTTTTATGAGGGAAGTTCAAATATACTAGCCGTGGAAAAATCACATAAGAATATCGTATTCTATTTGAAAAAATCGGTAAATTTCCATTACTTGTCTTATTATGAAAAATTGACTCGATTTTTTAAATATTTTATCAGGCCGCCATTTGATTTAGCCTATTTGGATTCTAACCAAAATTTTACCAGTTGATTTTTACGTAATACTCGATTTTTTTGCAGAAATTAAGGTAAATTGGTGAAGTAGCGTTTTAGTAATATTTTTGTAATCTTTCATGAGGCCGCCATTTTGTTTCGCCATCTTAGATTCGCAACAACTTTGTACCAGTTGCTTTCTACGTAATACCAAAGTTTACTCAATATAATATAAGTTCCCGCACTTCGACGAAAATTCCGATCTACCTATGCCATTCCCCTCGCCGCAGCTGGTTCTCGGCAGTCCACGGTTTTCAGTTGAGCGACGCGCTGGTGTGTACAGGGTGGGCATTTTATGGTGATACAGCACCTTATCTAGAAAACGGTAACAGTTACGACAAAAAGTTAAATACAAAATTTGTTTGGATTTTATTTTATTTCACTTTTGTTTATACAGGGGTGTTTCGTTTTGACGTGACACATGTCAACTTTCTTAATTTAAATGGGACATCCTATATATTATTACATGTTTCGATTCTACTGTTAATTTGCGAAAGTTTTTATAATAACATCTATATTTGAATTCTTTATCGTTTTTGAGTAAATTGAGTTTTTAGAATTTTTTTTAAAAAAACATATTTTTTTTAATAAAAATTTTTTACCTATAAACCTTTAATGGAACTGACTAATATCCTAAACATACATTACTAAGGGTTCAATTCAACGAGTTTCCATGCTGGTCTTACCAATTAATATACAGGGTATTAAAAATCAAGAGCAAAACAAACAGAACTTTAAATGTAAAAATCTCCTGTTTTTCAAATGGAACACCCTGTATATTTTTATTTAATCTGATTCAGCGTTCAATTACCTGTCATTACTCATATATATGTCCTATACCTAAAATGTTTCGATTTTATTAGCCGTTTTTTGATTTATCCCGGAATTTTGCCAGTAAATAAGATCAGAAACTAAAAAAATCTAGATAGGCTTAGGAAATAACCTAATGCAATTGTTAACTTAAGTTGACATTTGCTCTGTTTGTCGTTTTTGTCAAATTTTTGCTGCGAAATGTGTTAAAAAAGGGCTTTATATAGTTTAGATGAACGTTTGAAATTATACAACTGTCTCATAAAAAATAATAAAAGTCCAGGGTTGGCCCTTAGAGAATATTCGAGGAAATATCCTAATAATCGAGTTCCCTCCAGGACTATATTTTTTCGAATTGTGCGTGATTTGGAAAATGGTTTCCTTAAAAACTCTAAGAAAAATCGTCCCAATTTTGTCCTCACTGAGGAAAAACAACTGGAGATTTTACTTTATTTCGAGGAAGATGATGAAAGATCCCAAAGAGATGCTGACAGAGACATTGCAGGTGTCAGTAGAGGAAGTATTCAAAAAACACTGCAGGTGAATGGTTATCATCCTTATAAATTTCTTCCAACTCAATTATTATCACAATTAGACTTTAATGAAAGATTGACTTTTTGTTGTGATATTATAGATCGGCAGTTCGAAAATGTGTTTTTTTCAAAAGTGCTTTGGACTGATGAGGCCTCATTTAATACGGCGGGTATTTTTAATCGGAAAAACACTCATTACTGGTCTCAAACTAATAAACATCTAATAAAAGCAATTAAAAAACAAGGCCGTCAAACCGTAAATGTGTGGTGCGGAATTATTTGCGACCGTATTATCGGACAAATATTTTTTTGACAGGTCGTTAAATGGCGCAAGATACTTGGAGCTACTTAGGAATGAAATTATGCCTCTTATCAATGACTTGCAGCAAATATTCGAGAAAATATCATTTTTCAGCAGGATAGCGCCCCTTACCACACGGTTGCACCGGTAGTAAATTTCCTTAATCAACATTTTCCATTGTGGATAGGAAGACATGGTTTAATATCCTGGCCATCACGAAGCCCTGATTTAAGCCCTTTAGACTTCTTTTTGTGGGGTGCACTAAAAATAAAGTTTATAAAAATAGATCTAATAATAGAAATGAGTTAAAAATAAAAATCAGGGAAGAGATCAATAATTTTAATTCGGTAAGGAACGCTATTCGAAAAATGGAGGCTATTTACACTTTATGTATCGAAAAGACGGTGGCCATATTGAAATTTTTTTATAATGTATTTTAATCATGTTTAATACTCAGTTAGTTATGAGTTATACCGTGTGGCACAAGATATTTTCTGTGTCCCTCCCTTATTTTCGTAAACATTAAATAATAAGAACATAAATTACATAATATTTCACTTTTATTTGAATTTTCTAACGTTATTTATAGTCGCTATCTGTTTACTTATATTTAAAAAAAATAGTCAAATCAGAAAACGGCTAATAAAATCGAAACTGTTCATTTTAGGTATAGGTCATATATATGAGTAATGATAGGTAATTGAACGCTGAACCAGATGAAATAAAAATATACAGGGTGTTCCATTTGAAAAACAGGAGATTTTTACATTTAAAGTTCTGTTTGTTTTGCTCTCCATTTTTAACACCCTGTATATTAATTGGTAAGACCAGCATGGAAACTCGTTGAATTGAACCCTTAGTAATGTATGTTTAGGATATTAGTCAGTTCCATTAAAGTTTTATAGGTAAAAAAAATTTTTTTTAAAATATGTTTTTTTTTAAAAAATTCTAAAAACTCAATTTACTCAAAACGATAAAGCATTCAAATATAGATGTTATTATAAAAACTTTCGCAAATTAACAGTAGAATCAAAAGATGTAATAATATATAGGGTATCCCATTTAAATTAAGAAAGTTGACATGTGTCACGTCAAAGCGAAACATCCTGTATAAGCAAAAGTGAAATAAAATAAAAATTTAATTGAATCCAAACAACTTTTGTATTTAACTTTTTGTCGTAACTATTACCGTTTTCTAGGTAAGGTACTGTATCACCATAAAATGGCCACCCTGTACACAGTGGATTTTGTTTACGATCAACATATTGTCGGTTGTTTGTACGTGGTAGACCAATAAAATGCCCGACGAATATTGTTTGGTGGATAGTTGTTTTTCAAAACGTGGAGGTGGATTATCGTTTTTTCGCTGTCCAAAGGATGAACCATGGTAGGCACCTACATATTTTGGAATATAAAATTATAACATAATTTTTGTGCAATTTTAAAAATATTAAAAAATATATGAATATCCTTCGTATAGTACCCATTTTTTTGGTATTTAAATTGAAATATAATATCTCTGCAGATGTCAAGCTTGGAAGTCGCATTTAGGTTTTACTGGGGACCACAAATATGCAGACATTAATTCTGAGTTGTCCTGTCAAAACAAATTAGGATTTGCAGCCGTTATTTTAAATGAAATGAAAAATTTATTTGTATATTATACAGTACAGTAGTATCTTTACACGTCACAGGAAATACACTATTAAAATAAAGTTTCTTAAAATTACACATATTAAAAGTTACACTTAAGGAATCAAAGACCAAAGTTACATAATAAAATACATATTACACGACAAATATTACATAAAGAGAGGTAAAATTTAGATTTTTAATAACAATTCAAAATATCTAGTCATAGCATATTAAAATTGCTTTTGAGGTAATCCTCAGTTGTGTAGAAGGCCCCCTGCACCAAATAGTCCCTGACCTTTGCAAAGAATACCCTATCTTCCAACTGTCTGATATTAGCTGGAAGTGCATTATAATATTTAGCACAGAAATAATTCTGCGGGGTTTATGTGAGCTTTATGTCACTTTTAAAGCAACGTCTCCAGTACAATGCGATTCCCACATTACACCTATCCAAAAAGTAGCTAAAATTTGGGGGGTAATATCTCCAGTGTGTCTGATTTTTCCGGAAAAAATCCGAAACACTAGTTTCTAAGGAATTTGTTTCATAAATAGTGTATGAGCGCTACTGGTTTTAAAAATCCGTGCCGAACACGAGGATTTTTACTTCCCTCGTAAAAGGGAAGTATTGTAGTGGTGAAAAATCACCCTCCGAGATTTTTTCAGATATTTACGTTTCAGGGGGTCTCTAGATACCGACAAACATGTTTTCTCCATTCCGTCGGTCTCTGTCCGTTCCCGGTATAACTAGAAAACTAGGTACTTATCCCATTGACTTCAAATTTTGCTAAAAAATTAATGGTCATTATGAGATAATCTGGTAACATTTTGGTGAAAATCCAAAATGGCTGTAGGAATGACGGCCTAGTAAATTGTTAAAAAAATATTACTAAAAAACTACACCTCAAATTTTGCACAGTGTTACGTAGTAATCGACGGTAGAATTTTGGTACGAATCCGAGATGGCGTAACAAAATGGCGGCCTAATAAAATATTTAAGTAAGAATGTTAAAAAAAACTGTTAAAATTGTGAAACGAATATAAGATGGCGAAACAAAATGGCGGTTAAATTATTACTTCTATATCTCTAAGAGATGGAAAACTATAATATCGGCAAAAAGAAATTTTTTTTTTCGCTAAATTGATTTAAAACGACCCAAAAAGTGTAAAAACATAATTTCGGCGAAACTGTCTGTCTGTTAGTTTATGTGATAAATTTCAAAGGAATAATTTAAATTTGGTATATATAAGTAGTAATCCATATGGTATTGAGTAAAATCGCTTGAGAAGAAGGGGGTGAAGTGGGGGATTAATTGATCAAAAAACAACAATTTTTTGTTAATAATTCTGTAATATGTTTTTTTTATGGGTTTTGGGGGTACCTACTCAGATTTGAATCATAACATTTTGGTAAATAATAAGAGATAAGGGACATAATAAATATAAAAGAGTTTTGTCTTGTTCTTGCAGCAAGAACTATTAAAAATCAATATTCCAGGAAGAGAAATATTTACGTATTCGGACACCAGAAAGTACCTTTCGTAAACGTTAGAAAAATCCCGGCTATTGCATTATGACATGGCAATGCTTGTTATAAACATATAATATTATACCATTTATAAATAAAACAATGTAAAAAATGGTGATGCTTTTCGACTGTGACATTTTTCTTTTCTCCATCTCGTACCAATAGTCACGTCCATAGAACGGATTTTTTAAACATCAAATTAATTTCCTTAAATTTTTATTTAAATTAATGACTGTCGGATACTAGTAATAAATATTAAACTTTATTACTATTATTATTTTACAATCGAACACCGCCTGACATCGCCGTCCCCATAATATGCAACTGAGGAGAAAACGATTACATTTTTTATTTTATTACTCTAATCACCTCTGGAAGTTTTTTGATCAAGGCGGCACGGGCTTTGTCCCAGTCGGCAGGCTTGTCTAGCCCGTTCGACAAAGTTCCGACTCGGAGTGAAGGAATTTATATATTATATTCAGTAAACTTTGGTAATACTTGATTTTTGTGAAACGATCCTGGTAAACTGGATAAATAGTTTTTTTAGTACTTAGTAGTAGTAATTTTTTTACATTGGGAGGGTAATTTTTTTACGGTTACAATAATTTTCTTACGAGGAAAGTAAAAATATTAAAACGAGTCATAGCAGTTTTATTTTTTTCCTTCCACAGTAAGAAATAAATTAAGTGGCTACTTTGGTTGTCAAATATAAGACACTTATAGCGATGTATACCGGCTTTTGTAGTCCTCCTTGGATAACCCTGTATATATTACATTCTAAAATTTTGCGAACATCATACCAGACCCCCAACTAATATTTCAGCTCACTCGAAAAGAATGATTGATAGTTCCGTTATATCGCGGTAAGGCTAAATATTATACTACATAAAGTAAAAGCTTTTATTGCCATATGGAGCGGAATCGATGTAAAATTATCCGAAAACGTTTCACTCCGACTGGGAATTTCAGACGCGAGTTTGTCATATAGCGGGATGCCAGTCATATTTTATTGCTACTCGACGGTAAGACGCCCTTCAGTTTATGTCATATATTTCAATATTAAATTGAATATTGTATTTTGTCATACAGTGTGTCCAAGATAAGGATGCACAGCATGGTGATCTCGGAAACGGTAAAAGATATAGTATCGGTTAAATTAGAAAAAAGTTGCGTATTTTGATGCCTAACAAAATCCCGTTTTACAAATTTGAAAATTCTGAGCCGTTCCGGAAATATCCGAAAAAACCGAAATATTGCGATTTCGTTTTAATTTTTTTTTAAGTTATTTGAAAAGATATGAAAAAACGGAAACCACTTTTTCATTCTCACTTTTTAAACTGTACAAAGTGATGTTACCAAATTTTTATTAGAACGTTTCGTTTCAATGGAACCACCATCAACTTTGATTTTTCTTATAGGACGGAAAAAAAGTACACCCAGTATTAGATTGCGCTTTTCATTGCGAATTCAACGATGTACAGCACAATATGATTACTTATGTTTTTATCCAGAAAAATGGCTTTTTAATACATTTCTAGCATTTTATTATAGTAGGGCATGAAATCCTAACGATAAAAGGAAGAAAAAACGGTTGACAAGTTCGAATTAATGTATTTATTTATTTACTAACTATAACAAATGTTCAAACAAATAACCTCCATTTTCTAAACAGAAGTACGCCCGTCTCACAGTAGACTCGAAAATAGGACTTAACTTTTCAGGAGTAATTGTATTAAATGCTGCTCGTACTGATTGATATAATTGTTCCTCGTTGTCAAAACATTCCTTAAATACCTTATTTTTTATGTAGCCCCACAAGAAAAAGTCCAAGGGAGTTAGGTCCGGGGACCTTGGAGGCCAAAGGGTTACACTGTAAGTCCCAATGTATCTTCCTTCAAACCGTTCAGCTAAATATTGGCAAACTTCCACGGAGTTATGGGCTGGAGCACCATCTTGTTGGAACCAATAGCCGTGTACAGCGCCTAACGGTAAATTATCTAATCCATCTTCTAAATCGTGACTTAAGATCTCAAGGTATTGCTCGAAAGTTAATGAATTGTGAAAGAAAATAGGGCCTATAATTTTGCTACCAAAAATCCCACACCAAATAATAAATCCAAAGCGATCTTAATGTCTGGATAGTCTATTTACACGTGGATTTCGTTGTGACCAATAGTGGGTATTGCGCCTGTTAAAAATACCGTTATTGGTTACCACGCTTTCATCAGACCAAATCACTTTATAAGGAAAATTAAGACTGTCTTCACACATCCTGGTATACCACTCACAAAAATGTCTACGTCGTTCATCGTCACCCGGTTTTAATCCTTGACATATTCGGAATTTGTAAGGCCTAAATTGATTTCTCCTTAAAATAAATTGAACTGTAGATTTAGCTACCTCCGTCTGGTCTTCAATTTCTCTGGTGAAAGTTTGTGGATTTTCAATAACAGATTGTAGAACGTTGTATTGGTTTTCTTCATTGGGAGGTTTTTGTCGGGATAATACAGGCTTTTTAAATGATCCATATTCTTTTAGATTAAATAGCAAACGCCGAAAAATACACTTGTCAGGTTGTCTCCGCTCTGGGTATTTGTTAGAATACATGCGCTCGGCTACTACACAATCTCTTTGGCATAAAATGTAGCAAGATAGTATATCACATTTTTCTTCGTTTGTAAAATTACCTCCATCCATTGTAGAACAAAATAAATTAAAAAACGACAACAACAATAACAATACAAACATTTACTTTACTTTTTTTCCGTCCTATAAGAAAAATCAAAGTTGATGGTGGTTCCATCGAAAAGAAACGTTGTAATGAAAATTTGTTAACGTCACCTTGTATAGTTAAAAAGTGAGAATAAAAAAGTGTTTTCTGTTTTTCCATATCTTTTCAAATAGCTTCAAAAGAAAATTAAAACGAAATCGCAATATTTCGGTTTTTCTCGGATATTTCCGGAACCGCTTAGAATTTTTAAATTTGTAAAACTGGATTTTGTTGGGCATCAAAATACGCAACTTTTGTCTAATTTAACCGATACTATATCTCTTACCGTTTCCGAGATCCCCATGCTGTGCATCCTTATCTTGGACACACTGTATATAATTCCACATGAGAGAAAATTTTGTCGGCAAAATTTTCCGATTGTTTACGAAAATTTGAAAATGTCATGAGCGAAATTACCAAAAAGCAACAAACTTGAATATACAAGAGGAAAATTTTACCTTCAAATTTTTTCTCATGTGGTATTCGTCATGACTATTTCACGAGAACAATGTCTTACCATATATAATATCAAATAAAACAGTGAAATCAATAGAAATAAAATATAACAACTTTATTTTTTAATATCCATAAAAATAATTTTGTTTATTATTTACAATATCGAAAGTGCGGTTATTATAATACGTATTTGTTTAACCATTCTTTATTCCAGCTGATGTCGGTGACGGTTATAAAGTTGAAAAGTGAATTTGTGGCTCAGAAGGTAGTTCAACGTTCTCATCTCTTGGTAACTGAGTTTGTGGCGACGAAGGTGGTGTAGCGTCGACGTCATTTTCTCTTAAATTTTGTACCAAGTTCTTGTGGTGTTCTGAGTCAAGTTGAAGGTAGGGTTTGATTGAATGAACACTAGAATAACCCGTCATTTTTATTATTTCATGTTCACCAATACCTTTTTTTGCAAGTGCAGATGTTGCGGCAGATCGATGTGAATGATTGGTTACCTTAAACTTCTTGGTTTCCAGACCAATTCTTTGTGCAGAGAGTTTTGTCCGTTTTGCCAATTCGGGTGTACCGTTGAAAATAGTCTGTCTGTGGTTATGGTAGATTCTCTTTTATCCATTAGTTCAAGAAACAATCTTACAGGACATACATTTTCATTGACGTTATTTTTTATCAACCACTTACTGCCTGCTAGGGCTTTTGCTCCTCCTTGTGTTGTTTTAGAAAAAATCGTGTTATATTCGATCCGCCCAGTAAATTCTCCTTTTATATTCAATTCTTTCTCGAAGTAAAACACTTTACAGTTTGCCGCTTTATGCCCTCCCAAGCAAGTTCCAATGAAAACGGATGGAATTTTTTTTTTGTAGGCCATCTGGGTTATCTTCATCGTAGCTACCTGCCATCGTAAGTAATTCCTCAGTAGTGAAAGCCTTCGAGCTTACTTTTCTTTTTTCTTGGGATGCTTGGAGTAGTTTTCGCTTAGCGTCTTAGGCTACCCTTGCTGCTTTAAGGCGAATATATGTAAAAGGATGAATTTTAATTCCAAATTCTTTTATATAGTCTTGAATAATTTGAGCAGTAGGGTAGAATGTTTGCTACTTCTTCGGGAGTTGTGTCGTGTTTTAATTTGTAATGCTTCTCCGAACAAAACTGGGAAAACTGTTCCCAGACGGATTTTTTAGTTTTTACGTTATTGATCAGTATATTGTTAGCAACTATATTTTTTAACGATGCTCTTCCGATTCTGGATGAACCTGTGTCCGAACTCGTTTTGAAGAATTGAAATGCTTCATTTGCAGACTGTCAAAAGCGCGTCTTTTTGTTTGTTTGTTTTCTAATAAATAGGATTGGTAACCAAGGATATTTGACCTAGGTGACACTTACACTAACACCCAACAAAATTTTGTCGCTGAAACACCATCTTGTTGATTTTGTCCAGGTAGGGAGAATTTTGTCCAGGTATGAGTTTTGGCAGTAGAAAACAAGCCGTTGCTATGTCATTTTGCAATTGTAAAATAATATAGTCAAAAGCAGTGTTATCGTGCGGGTCATACGATTTATCAACGACAAACTTTTTAAGTTTGTTTTTCTTTTATTACGTGTAATCATCTCCTCCGCTTAAAATCCGGAAGATAAATTAGATAGACCTATGATATTTTCATATGAAAAAGGAGGATAAACACATAAATACCAGCAGTTGCAAAAATCTTTGAGCGATGTCACTTCAAAGTCAGATTGACAAGTGAGTGACAAAATGAGTAATAGAAAACAATTTTCAGGTTTTTTGCATCCACAAGCGAAAAAAATGGTATTAAATCTAATAAAATATTACGAAAATGAAAATTCACCGGCCAATATCCAGGAGACAGTAGCAAAAGCTCTGGGAATCGGTATAAGGACTGTGCAGAAAATTGTGCATGAAAAAAAGCATAATTTACTACCGAAGAAGATTAAGAAATTTACACAAAAAAAGCCAAAGACAGAAGACCTAAGTGACAATGTAAAAATGGATGTTCGTAATGCAATTTACGATTTATACACATCAAAAACTAATATAACCATTCAAGTTTTAAATGAAGCTTTAAAAAATCGAGGCATATTGGAAATTGGACTAAAATCGTTGTCAAAATTAATAAAAATGTTGAGTTTTCGATATAAAAAGGACTGTAATCCAAGATTTTTATGTGAGTTGTCACATATAGCAAGTCAACGTATCCAGTTTTTAAAGAAATACAAGGAAAATGTTAATTAAAAATTTAGAAAAGTGGTATTTTTAGACGAGACTGGGATATTTTCTAATGGAAGTGGTTCGAAATCTTGGCAGGACGAGTGTAGTAAAAAGTGTCAAGAGAAAAAAGGGATGTGGGACGGGAAAACGGTTCATCATTTTCTTCAACATCTCAAAGTATGGTCTACCATGAAAATATGAACTGTGAACTGTTTGAAAAGTGGTTAAAAGAACAACTGATTCCAAATTTAGGTGCTCCATCTTCAATCATTCTGGACAATGCATCTTATCATTCAAGAATCTTAAATAAACAACCTACTTCATCCTGGAAGAAAAGTGATATTTATGACCGGCTAATAAAACAAAAACCAAATCCTTTACCCAATATGCTGAAACTAAAACTTCTTTTAATGGCAAAATCTATTAGAAAACCAACAATATATGCCGTAGATGAAATATTACGGGAAAATGGACATGAGGTTTTACGACTGCTGCCATACCATTGCTAGTTTAACGGAATAGAATTAATATAGGCTAGGGCAAAATCATATCACGAAAAACACGTGAACGATGGTCTTACATCAGATGAAGTGCAAATTGTTTGGCAACATTCATTAAATTATATTACGGCGGAGTACTGGAAGAAATCTGTGGAACATACGAAGAAATTAATATGGGATTAATGGAATCGAGAACGAGTTCTAGATGTCGAAATAGCACCAATGATCATTGTGCCATTTGAGGACGACTCAGAAGATGAGGACTTTTTAAGTGATGATGATATTTTTTAGTCTATAATATTAAAAAGCTTCTGAAGGATTATATTAGTCTTTGACGTGTATAGATCATAAATTGCATTATGAATACCTATTTTTGCATTGTAACTTAAGTCTTTTGCCTTTGTATTTTTTCGTGTACATTTCTTAATCTTCTTCGGAATTAAATTATGTTTTTTTTCATGCACAAGTTTCTGTACATTCCTTATATCATTAGCCAGCCAGTGAATTTTAATTTAAAAAAGTTTTTACTATATTTGACACCATTTTTTTGCCTACTTTTTTAGTACATTTGTAATTTTGTAGGCAATAAATAAATCGTTATAGAATACTTGGTAATCGGTAAAATCGTTTTTCCAGAAATTCGGGGCTAACGAAAAATACAGGCTATATATATATATATATATATATATATATATATATATATATGGCATTTTAGCTTTCTTTCTCGCGTCCGAATAGAGACTGAAGTGTTGGTGACTGCGACGCTTCCTTTTATCTTAATATCTAGTGCTTTAAAGAAAAATGGCTACACAAATCGCACCATAGAGAAAGCTATTAATGCTCAAGTTTCCCGTACACCAAACAACAAAAAATATGAACCGGGAAAGCAACGAGTAGTCTTACCATATGTAAAAGGCACAACAGACAGAATCGGAAGAATTCTGAGGAAACACAACATACAAACAATACACAAGCCACAAACAACTATAGGTAAACTACTCGGAAACCCAAAAGATAAAATCAAACTGGAAAACCACGGAGTGTACAGTATTCCGTGCCAGGACTGTGAAAAGTTGTACGTAGGGCAAACTAACAGGCGAATATCGGCAAGAGTGGAAGAGCATAAACTCAGCATCAGAAATAAACAAACAACCTCAGCTTTATTCCTACATCATCAGGAAACCGGCCGGAAAAAAATAAATTTCGATGGGTGTAGGGAGATTGCCAATATAGAACATTATAACACCAGAATAATCCGAGAAGCCATAGAAATTGAAAAGCAAGGTGATTTAAATAAAAGGGACGAATCATTAAAACTACCAACAGTATGGAAGACAATAACAGACAAATCTAAAATCGCAAAAACTCAAGCGCAATTAGCGCAACAACAACAGCACCATCCGGAAAACATAAATAACGACCAACGCCTGCGCAGATATAACCTTCGGCCCCGAGTGGGGGTATAAAAGGAAGCGTCGCAGTCACCAACACTTCAGTCTCTATTCGGACGCGAGAAAGAAAGCTTCGAAAATGCCGAATGTGATTTTGGCGAAATGTCAGCAAAACTGTTCTTTTCAGAACGACAGTAGTGAACGGATGTTTTATATATATATATATATATATATATATATATATATATATATATATATATATATATATATATATATATATATATATATATATATATATATATATATATATATATATATATATATATATATATATATATATATATATATATATATATATATATATATATATATATATATATATATATATATATATATATATATATATATATATATATATATATATATATATATATATATATATATATATATATATATATATATATATATATATATATATATATATATATATGTATATATATATATATATATATATATATATATATATATATATATATATATATATATATATATATATATATATATATATATATATATATATATATATATATATATATATATATATATATATATATATAGCTGTAGTTTTCTTTATTTTTTATATATATAGCCTGTAGTTTTCGCATGCATGGCCCTTAATTTTAGACTGAAATTTGAAGAAATCGGATAAGTAGTTTTTTAGCTATGCCGCGAACAGACAGACTGACGGACAGACATACCTACAGACAGACAGAATTGAGAAAACATGTTTTCCGGCATCTAGGGACCCTTAAACGTAAAGATCTGAAAAAATCTCACGAGGGAAGTAATAACTAATTATCTTGTGTTTTTAACAAAAGTGTATAATATTTTTTCAAAATAAAATTTTTTTGTTATTACAATACAAAAAAAGACAAGTTTTCTTTGCACAGTGGACCACATTTAAATAAATGACACTGTATAAGTGGTTAGTTTTTTGGGTCAAGCGGAGCTCATAATTTTTGGTGATTGATAAAAAAATCTCACTTTTATTAAGTCGCTGTATAAACAGAACATATCCTGATTGTTCCACTGATTCGAACCGCCTTCCAACTTTATTGAGGCGCTTGCCATTTTGTGTATTTTTGTTCTTGACAACCAAAAAATTTTAACAAAATACATATTTAGGTAATTTTCTTATATAGCGCCTCGGCATTTAAGATATAAAATAATATTAAGTGGCTATCTTAAATATTGCGTAATATGATAAAAAAAAAACTATTTTCTTTCTCCCTCTGTATTTGTAAATAGCCCATCGAGATTTAATAGCTCGATAAAAGAATCTTACAACATTTTGGTATTCACTGTGTTTTCTGATTTAATTCATAATTTTGGTGACCTTTGGACCCGCACGATAATACCGCATTCGGCCATAGAGTGGAATAGTCATCGATAAACAATGTATTGCTATTAAAAATCATAATTTTTGGTTATAAACTTTGTCGAAGTGGAATTAATATTTGACGTTTGGCTTGTATTTGCACCAATCATTTTGTTCTGCTATCTTGGTTTCGTACCAACATTTTACCAGTTCATTTCTATTAAAATTTGATTTTTTTCGAAATTCCAGCTAAAATGGATAAGCAGTTTTTTAGTAATAATCTTTTTAACACTTCGCTTGGCCGCTATTTTGTTTCGCCATCTTTGATTCGTACCAAAATTTTACCAGTTGATTTCTACGTAATAGTTTGATTATATTATATTAAATACCAAAAAGTATTCGAATTACTTTTCCAAGTATTTTCCTTGTAGTGACAGTACTGTGCAAGGTCCCTATTAATCTTATTACAATATTTAGGAAAAAACGGACTTTCGTATCTTTATTGCATTTTTTTTCACTGCAGAAAATCAAGCAATATAAACGTTGACTAGTTTAAATGGTATTTCAAAAATCTACATTAAAAAAAAGAACCACTGCTTAATTAATTTTGCAAAATCCTGAATGCAACATATTTATGTGTTATATTTCCACAGTTAATATGACACAAGTGTACATTCTAACAGAACGTTGACGAGTTATATTTCATAGCTTGCTTAGAACATAATATCTACTTTCTAAAATAACCCACACCGCATACTTAACAATGGAAACTCTACAATGAGATGGTGGCTTTGTTCACTAAAGTCGAGCCTTTCGCCGGGGGAGTCGGAATAAAAAGACGAGGTAATTTCCACACTCCCAGTGCAGCCAACAAACTACAAAGAAAATATTTGCACGTTCCCATAAGATGTCTGCAATTTTTGTTGCGGTTTGTAAAGTTGTGTCGAGAAGAATGCTTGTTAGAGAAATAATTATTCACATGTTAACTAATTAAAGAAAACTACATAATTCAGACTGAAAATCTGAGATAAGAGAGAACGTGTATGTTACTGGAATTAATATTTATGAGGAGGATCTCAGCGACTCTATCTACTGGGGCTTGAGATAATATATTATTTCCTTTTATAGGTTTACAAACGTTCACGAGCACGATTAGGTCCTCCATTTTGTTAGTACGTACAAAAATAGGTTATGTTATTTTGATTATAACAATAATTATATAGCAGTTTATTCAAACAATGTTACATAAAGAAGATCCAACTAGGATTTTAAAATACAAAAATAAAGATGTCTGAATAAATAATTTACTCACAAACCAAAGAAAAAACTAATTTTATTTTTTTATCCACTTAAGGGTGGTGTTATGCAAAATTCAGAAACTTATTTTTAGATAATTATTTTTAAAATCCATTCACGAAAAATCATTTCAAAATATTATTTAGTTGAGAAGATATTGTAAAAAATAGAATACTTTTTTAAATGTGGAAATTCATATAATTTGGAAATGTCTCTTTCTCTTTTAAGAGCGGTGGATCGAAAAATCCAGAAATTAAAGTTTAAAATATGTAATTATTTTTAAAAAATATTGACGAAAGATTTGTTTTAAATTCTCATTTAGGTGAGCGATATCGTGAAAAATTAAAATACATTTCACCCCTATTGAGGGCGGAATATCGAGAAATCCATTTATTTGGTTACAGGGAAAGTGTAAAAAAGGTAAAAACACATTTCTAACCTAAAAATACACACTAAAAAAATACATTTTTAGTCATTGACGGAATAATTGTTTTAATAAGTAATTTATTTGAACAGAGAGAATATTAATGACTATATGTATCTGTGGTATTTTTTTCAATTACACTGGCCGACAAAAAATTTTTTTTTGTTGTAACACAAATCAGAATAGCATAATCTAATAGAATGGACCTATCCAAATACGAAAATGACAAATAGAAAGTTGTAGCACGTAGGGTTTTCTTGTTAGAGTTGTAGAAAAAATGATTTCAGAAAATTCTTAACCCTGTTTATTGACTATGTATAGAGTTTTCGTCTATTAAACATATCATACATCAAAGAGAAAAACAAACGAGAAAAATATTAACTTAAAACTCTAATTAAGCTTTATTTTTTCCGTTTATGAGGTTTCCTATCTTCTCTCTTCAAAAACCAACAGTAGTCATCCATTATGGCTGGATCCCATCATCCTTGGTATCGAATTTCTATTGTTCCCATATCTCGGTGAAACCTTTCACCCTGCTCGTCACAGCTCCGAAATTTTTAGGAAAAAATGACAGATAGGAATGGAGGAAGTCAAATTTTAATGACATTCTGGCAGCAAGCGCTTTATAGGCATCTAAGAGTTCATTACCTAATTGTTCATAATCTTTATCCATATTGTTGCCTGAAAATCCTTTTACTACATTAACGAATGAATTCCGTGCTCTGAGTTCCTGCCTGGTAAGATTTTCTGTAAAATGACACCGTGCAGCAATTTTCTGATTTGTGGTCCAATAAAAATGCCTTCTTTTAATTTGGCATCACGTAACTGGGGAAAGACTTGTCTTAGGTATTTAAATCCATCGCCATCTTTATTCAAAGCCTTCACAAAGTTTTCATCAGCCCAAGTTTAATGTGAAGAGGAGACAAAAGGACATTTTTGGGACCAACAAGAGGTATATATTTAACATTTTGAGATCCCGGTTGAAATTCGCTTCTTTCTGACCAAATTTCTGTTACATAATGCTGATTTATTGCACGACTGTCCCATAAACAAAGAAAACAGCAATATTTTGTAAATCCACCCTGAAGTCCCACTAAAATCGCTATAACTTTTAAGTCCCCATATATCTGCCATTTATACCTGTTGTAATTTATTTTATCCAAAATCGTGCGCATATTTTCATAATTTTCTTTCATTGCAACTGAATGGGCAACTGGTATACAGGGTTTTAACTTTCCATTATGCAATAACACAGCTTTTAAGCTATATTTAGATGAGTCTATGAATAAGCGCCACTCACGGAATGTTCAATATCAAGTTCCTGCATTAAACGGTCTATATCACTATACGCACACAATGAATTTTCCATACTGTACAATTCAGAAAACGCATTTCTTTTTCTGAAATTCGTAATTTTTGTTTCTTTGGCCAGTAGGTTCCATTCCTTAACACGGGAACCCAGAATTTCTGACTGTTGCTTGGATAACCGCAAATCACGCACTAAATCATTTAATTCACTTTGAACAATCAAATGTGGCTTGCCGGAACTGGGACCTGTGGTAAAAGTGGGATCGGTGCACTGTTCTTCTAAGCTGCCTGATGATGCGTTATCTCCATTATATCCCAAATCAATAGCTTGCCAATTTAAAGGCGCAATCGGCACTGGCAAATTTGCATTATGAGGAACAGGTCGTACTTTATAACTTTATTGAGGCGCTTGCCATTTTGTGTATTTTTGTTCTTGACAACCAAAAAATTTTAACAAAATACATATTTAGGTAATTTTCTTATATAGCGCCTCGGCATTTAAGATATAAAATAATATTAAGTGGCTATCTTAAATATTGCGTAATATGATAAAAAAAAAACTATTTTCTTTCTCCCTCTGTATTTGTAAATAGCCCATCGAGATTTAATAGCTCGATAAAAGAATCTTACAACATTTTGGTATTCACTGTGTTTTCTGATTTAATTCATAATTTTGGTGACCTTTGGACCCGCACGATAATACCGCATTCGGCCATAGAGTGGAATAGTCATCGATAAACAATGTATTGCTATTAAAAATCATAATTTTTGGTTATAAACTTTGTCGAAGTGGAATTAATATTTGACGTTTGGCTTGTATTTGCACCAATCATTTTGTTCTGCTATCTTGGTTTCGTACCAACATTTTACCAGTTCATTTCTATTAAAATTTGATTTTTTTCGAAATTCCAGCTAAAATGGATAAGCAGTTTTTTAGTAATAATCTTTTTAACACTTCGCTTGGCCGCTATTTTGTTTCGCCATCTTTGATTCGTACCAAAATTTTACCAGTTGATTTCTACGTAATAGTTTGATTATATTATATTAAATACCAAAAAGTATTCGAATTACTTTTCCAAGTATTTTCCTTGTAGTGACAGTACTGTGCAAGGTCCCTATTAATCTTATTACAATATTTAGGAAAAAACGGACTTTCGTATCTTTATTGCATTTTTTTTCACTGCAGAAAATCAAGCAATATAAACGTTGACTAGTTTAAATGGTATTTCAAAAATCTACATTAAAAAAAAGAACCACTGCTTAATTAATTTTGCAAAATCCTGAATGCAACATATTTATGTGTTATATTTCCACAGTTAATATGACACAAGTGTACATTCTAACAGAACGTTGACGAGTTATATTTCATAGCTTGCTTAGAACATAATATCTACTTTCTAAAATAACCCACACCGCATACTTAACAATGGAAACTCTACAATGAGATGGTGGCTTTGTTCACTAAAGTCGAGCCTTTCGCCGGGGGAGTCGGAATAAAAAGACGAGGTAATTTCCACACTCCCAGTGCAGCCAACAAACTACAAAGAAAATATTTGCACGTTCCCATAAGATGTCTGCAATTTTTGTTGCGGTTTGTAAAGTTGTGTCGAGAAGAATGCTTGTTAGAGAAATAATTATTCACATGTTAACTAATTAAAGAAAACTACATAATTCAGACTGAAAATCTGAGATAAGAGAGAACGTGTATGTTACTGGAATTAATATTTATGAGGAGGATCTCAGCGACTCTATCTACTGGGGCTTGAGATAATATATTATTTCCTTTTATAGGTTTACAAACGTTCACGAGCACAATTAGGTCCGCCATTTTGTTAGTACGTACAAAAATAGGTTATGTTATTTTGATTATAACAATAATTATATAGCAGTTTATTCAGACAATGTTACATAAAGGAGATCCAACTAGGATTTTAAAATACAAAAATAAAGATGTCTGAATAAATAATTTACTCACAAACCAAAGAAAAAACTAATTTTATTTTTTTATCTACTTAAGGGTGGTGTTATGCAAAATTCAGAAACTGATTTTTAGATAATTATTTTTAAAATACATTCACGAAAAAATCATTTCAAAATATTATTTAGTTGAGAAGATATTGTAAAAAATAGAATACTTTTTTAAATGTGGAAATTCATACAATTTGGAAATGTCTCTTTCTCTTTTAAGAGCGGTGGATCGAAAAATCCAGAAATTAAAGTTTAAAATATGTAATTATTTTTAAAAAACATTGACGAAAGATTTGTTTTAAATTCTCATTTAGGTGAGCGATATCGTGAAAAATTAAAATACATTTCACCCCTATTGAGGGCGGAATATCGAGAAATCCATTTATTTGGTTACAGGGAAAGTGTAAAAAAGGTAAAAACACATTTCTAACCTAAAAATACACACTAAAAAAATACATTTTTAGTCATTGACGGAATAATTGTTTTAATAAGTAATTTATTTGAACAGAGAGAATATTAATGACTATATGTATCTGTGGTATTTTTTTCAATTACACTGGCCGACAAAAATTTTTTTTTTGTTGTAACACAAATCAGAATAGCATAATCTAATAGAATGGACCTATCCAAATACGAAAATGACAAATAGAAAGTTGTAGCACGTAGGGTTTTCTTGTTAGAGTTGTAGAAAAAATGATTTCAGAAAATTCTTAACCCTGTTTATTGACTATGTATAGAGTTTTCGTCTATTAAACATATCATACATCAAAGAGAAAAACAAACGAGAAAAATATTTACTTAAAACACTGATTAAGCTTTATTTTTTCCGTTTATGAGGTTTCCTATCTTCTCTCTTCAAAAACCAACAGTAGTCATCCATTATGGCTGGATCCCATCATCCTTGGTATCGAATTTCTATTGTTCCCATATCTCGGTGAAACCTTTCACCCTGCTCGTCACAGCTCCGAAATTTTTAGGAAAAAATGACAGATAGGAATGGAGGAAGTCAAATTTTAATGACATTCTGGCAGCAAGCGCTTTATAGGCATCTAAGAGTTCATTACCTAATTGTTCATAATCTTTATCCATATTGTTGCCTGAAAATCCTTTTACTACATTAACGAATGAATTCCGTGCTCTGAGTTCCTGCCTGGTAAGATTTTCTGTAAAATGACACCGTGCAGCAATTTTCTGATTTGTGGTCCAATAAAAATGCCTTCTTTTAATTTGGCATCACGTAACTGGGGAAAGACTTGTCTTAGGTATTTAAATCCATCGCCATCTTTATTCAAAGCCTTCACAAAGTTTTCATCAGCCCAAGTTTAATGTGAAGAGGAGACAAAAGGACATTTTTGGGACCAACAAGAGGTATATATTTAACATTTTGAGATCCCGGTTGAAATTCGCTTCTTTCTGACCAAATTTCTGTTACATAATGCTGATTTATTGCACGACTGTCCCATAAACAAAGAAAACAGCAATATTTTGTAAATCCACCCTGAAGTCCCACTAAAATCGCTATAACTTTTAAGTCCCCATATATCTGCCATTTATACCTGTTGTAATTTATTTTATCCAAAATCGTGCGCATATTTTCATAATTTTCTTTCATTGCAACTGAATGGGCAACTGGTATACAGGGTTTTAACTTTCCATTATGCAATAACACAGCTTTTAAGCTATATTTAGATGAGTCTATGAATAAGCGCCACTCACGGAATGTTCAATATCAAGTTCCTGCATTAAACGGTCTATATCACTATACGCACACAATGAATTTTCCATACTGTACAATTCAGAAAACGCATTTCTTTTTCTGAAATTCGTAATTTTTGTTTCTTTGGCCAGTAGGTTCCATTCCTTAACACGGGAACCCAGAATTTCTGACTGTTGCTTGGATAACCGCAAATCACGCACTAAATCATTTAATTCACTTTGAACAATCAAATGTGGCTTGCCGGAACTGGGACCTGTGGTAAAAGTGGGATCGGTGCACTGTTCTTCTAAGCTGCCTGATGATGCGTTATCTCCATTATCTCCCAAATCAATAGCTTGCCAATTTAAAGGCGCAATCGGCACTGGCAAATTTGCATTATGAGGAACAGGTCGTACGGCAGATTGCAAGTTAGGATATTCTATATTGTGCTTTCCCTTTTTGGAATAACCTTCAGTCTTTGTCAGGCAAAACTAACAATCGTCAGAATGATTGGTGGGTTCTCGCCATACCATTGGAACTGCAAAAGGCATACTTTTTCTCTTTCCCTTCATCCACTACACCAATGATACACTACAACTAACACAGCACACATGGGGAGCCCACCGCTTATCTTGATTCCCAATTAATACACCAAAATATCTAAAGTAGGCTTTTTTTACATTTTCGGAAAATGGCCTGGCTTGTGATTTCACCAGAAATTCTCCACAAATATTACAAAATTTGCCAGGAGAAATTTTGCAACTTCGGCGCGTTTGACTCGACATTCTCGTCTTCACATACACTTGCTTATCGATACATAGAGATCCACTCAATTCGAAACTCAGCAGAGGAGTGATGTTTAACGTTTATTTTATGTCTAGTGTTGTAAACAACCCAGTCTAGGTAATTTTTCCGTTGTAGAATTGACCCATTTTAGCCGCCCCACAATAAAATTGTTTACCTGCCATTATAAAAGGTTCTAATTAGGCTATTAAAAAATGGTACGTATTACAGCTTTCGGAATATTTTTTTTATTATTGGAAGGGTATTTCCATTGTGAAAATAATGAACTCGTCTGTGTTAGAAAAATCTTGTCGGCCAGTGTTATTATTTTCTTTAGGTTGTCTGATTATTTTTAACTTCATTATATCCTCAGTTTTATTATGTCAATTACCTTCTGCACTTTTAGGTTTTTCTGAAATATTCTACGAATAATATACGTTCATAATTACGATATATCAGCAGTTTTAAATTGTATTTGTAGCTGGGAAAATATCGAAGTGTTAACCATAACTTACCTAAATACATTCAGTAGCCTGTTCACGACTCGATTATTCCGTTAGCTACTGATTATTAATTTTTCGTATCTTGAACCCACAATAAATGTCGGTTTCATCATATTTTCAGGCTTTAAGGAGACAATTAAAACAAATCCTTTTCTATTTTACCTTCTTATGTTGTTCAATTTTGTAGTTTTGGGTTATGTGTGGAAGTATCAATAACTCTATGTAGTTATTTGTCGTGTTCGCTCGCTTTCGTGCACATCCGTCAATTCGTCGTTCTATGAATGCATGGTTGTTTTTTAGCGATTCGCGCGGTTGCCAAAAGAAGCACTGCATTTTACGCGTGAATTTTTCCAACTAATGAACGGTTACGAGCTCTTGAGTTTTTTTTATTGGACATGGGAAAGTTGCTATTAGACCTCAAACCAATGAGAATGAGTGCGAGGTTTTTAAAATTGACGGTTGGAAGGACAAAGTGCAACTGCATTTTTTGGTGACCTGTAAAGATCGACAAGGATTCACCTTGAATTTAAGTGATAAATTTTTCCCTGATTACTTCCTTGAAGTTTTTAGTATTGTGTTTGATATTGTGTCAGGAACACAAGCTAAGAAATTTTTCGAAAATAGAAGACTTGTGCTATTGGAGTTTGATCAGACCGCCATTGTCTACCCTGACACGTTGTGTTGCCATCTCTTGAACTAATTTTTTTTACAGTTTATCAATTTTAATACAGGGTTTTTTAAAAACCGGTTATTTGGATAACTTTTATGGGTCCAGTTTTTGCTTTCCGAACCAGTCGTTGACTTTATAGACATAGTTCCTGACAACTTTTTGTTTCATCGAATAAAACCCAAATTGGTGACCTTGATTTTCATAAATTGATAATCTTAATCTGACCTAACCTACAGGTAACCTAATTTGTTGTTATTTTAAAGGCGATTAAATGATTAGTAATTTTGTGACTGTAGTGCCGCTCTAAGATATAGGTTTATTTTGGCTAAACATAAACGAAGTTGCTTAGCTCAGTGGTAGAGTTTCCGATTAGCAATTCGATGGCCTCGAGTTCCAATCCTGGTTTAACAGATGACTTTTTTAGTTTTTTTCTTTCCAAAATTTATAAGAATTAATAAAATTGGGTTAGGTTAGGATTGATTAAGTTTGATGTAAAGAAAGCGCGCGGTAGGGTGCCTAAAAAATTCCGAGTCTATATTAAAACAAAGGATTTTTTTAATAAAAATTCTGACGGAACTACTAATCATTTAACGGCTCAAGTAAATAAAGCTCACAACATTCTTGTCTTACTATTTGATTTAGAGTGGGCAACAAGTAATTGCCTATAAAATCTAGGAGCCTTCTAGCTTGGGCAGTCATCAAACTGATTTTTTATTCTTGTTCTTCCCCAGGCCCTACTCTCCGAACAAATGAGCTAAGGCTCTAGTTTGTACGCTTTGATGGCTACGTGATTGTACAGGGTGTCCGGATTTGGATGCAAAAGCAGGGTATCTCGCTTATTTTTAAAGATAGAACCTTGCGGTTTTCACGACCCTGAGCTAATTTTTTGTGAAACTCATGAAGCAGTAAACAAAATTTTCATAGCCTTCTTCGTTTATGAGATACAGGGCGAAATAGAAAATTTTGCATTTTGGGACCCCCCTCGTATCTCGGTTATCCTTTAACTTAACGCAAAGGGAAAAATTGCTGAAAAATTATCATCCCAAATTTTGCAGTAGACCATGCAAAACAATGCTGCCTTTTATTTAAAGTCGTTAACAATATCTACATCCTAACAATAAATCAAAATAAATATGTAATTAAATCTATTTATCAAAATATGTGTTGATAATTTCGCACCAAAAAAGTACCACCTACCTAGGTTTATGTAACACAAGAACAAAACAGTAATAAATTATTATGTAACAAGCCGTTCAGCAAAAATCAACTGTCGTATAAGAACTACAGTGACCAAGGAAATCAAAAGAACTGTTCAAACTGATTTTCATTTTGTTCTATGCATGCTTCGCACAATTTTCGTATTCGTTTTAGGAAATTAAGCAAAATAACGAGATGATTTTGTAAATAGCGAAAATTTTCTCTTATTGCATTTCTTAAATCTTGGACATTATCATAGTGGTCTTTGTAAATTCTATTTTCCAGATATCCCCATAGAAAGAAATCTAAAATCGACAAATCTGGGGACCTAGGGAGCCATCTTATAGGTCCATTTGTTCCGATCCATTGATTGGTAAAATTATTGTCCAGAAATAATCTCGTCATTCCAGAATTGTGTGCAGGAGCACCGTCGAGCGTCGGCGTCGTGTTGAAAATAAATTTCGTTAATTTGCACTAGAGGAACATCGTCAAGTAATTCAGGTATAGCTGCCTCTAAAATTTCTATATAGCGATTGGCTGTTAGATTTTCTTCAAATACATAAAATTTTATATGTGTTCCTAATTTGAAGCAGGACACATTTAGACCAAAACTGCCCTGCTCTCTTCTGGTAAATATTTGGTGTTGATTTTCCTCGAACCAGAATCTACTATTGTGCCTATTGAGTATACCAGAATTACTGAAATGTGCTTCGTCTGATCATATAACTTTTCTTTCAAAATCTCTAACCATATCGCATCTTTCTCGAAACCAATTGCAGAAGACTACCCGACGCTCTGCATCCCCTGGCTGTAAGTGCTGCACGAGCCTAAATTTGTATGGGTGGTGTTTGTGCTTTTTTAGAATTTCTTGAACTCTAGTTTTTGGAATCCCTATGCTCTTTTCACTAGCCCTACAAGAGTTTGTACGGTAAGCTTCTGCATTAGCCAAAACCGTAATGTCCTCAGCCTCCCGATTTTCTTTATTATATGTTTTCGTACGAGGTTTGATAAATGATCCGTGATTAAGTAAATTCTTTTTTATCCGATAAAAAGTGGATATATCAGGTTGCCTCCTTTCTGGATATCTAAATAAAAATTAAGCAATAGTATTTCAACATACCTAAAAATTAACTATTTACCTGTTAAAATACATCTCAGAAGCCGCTTCAACATTTTCATTAGTTAATATAAAACAAGCTAACATATCGTACTTTTCATAGTGTTCGAAAGTTTGGTTTTCTTCCATAATAATACAAATATATTTTTACACAATAAATAAATACAAAAAACTAGCGCTATATTTTATATACGCGTACAAAATTGGGAAATGTCATTTGCTTCCAAGAAAACAAAAGAAAACGGCATCGTTTTGCATGGCCTACTGCAAAATTTGGGATGATAATTATAAAAATTAGGATTTTTGTTGTTGTTTATTAAAATAGACCCATACTATTATATATTTTTGAGGAGCTTTTAAAAGGACAAATAAATTTCTGGACAAATATACAGGATGACCCGTTTAAAAAAACATAACTTTGGGTCATATCTAAAAAATAACAACTCAAATGAAAAATATGACTACGCCACTGGATCCAGCGTAAAAAACTGCATAAGCAGCAATTTTTCCCTTTGCGTTAAGTTAAAGGATAACCGAGATACGAGGGGGGTCCCAAAATGCAAAATTTTCTATTTCGCCCTGTATCTCATAAACGAAGAAGGCTATGAAAATTTTGTTTACGGCTTCATGAGTTTCACAAAAAATTAGCTCAGGTTCGTGAAAACCGCAAGGTTCTATCTTTAAAAATAAGCGAGATAGTCTGCTTTTGCAACCAAATCCGGACACCCTGTACTTACAGAGCTTTTTATTTTGAAAGGCAATAAAAAAGTAATTACAACTAAGAGCGTAGCGTTATAGGAAAATGAAAAAAAAAAACATTTTATCATTCGGTGTCTCGAAAACTAAGCATTTGCGAATCACTGTTTACATAAATCTTTTATCTTATTTTTTTTACATGAAATTATTTCGACTCTAGTTTAGCATCATTGACCGGAGTAGCAGAGAAAAGCTGAAAATAAAGAAAACAGTAAGAGCATCTTTTGATGTGATTGTCTCATAAATATATTTTAGTTTACTAGAAGGCTAGTCGTGCAATAACTATAAATTTTATTTATGGAAAGCTAGATATATTTCTAAATCTTTTTATCACCAGGATAGCAAAAATTTTATTATTTTAAATAAAAATATTATGGTTCCTTTCATATTATATGACCCAAGTTAACTTTAACGTTAGAATTAATATGTCAAGAGATTCTTTTAAAAATATCAAATCCATGTGGAAATATTACTGACGGATTTTAATGGATAACGGGTTTTTACAATAAGACTGGAAGAAACCCAATGATTTGCTGCATATACGACTAACAAATTAAGAAATATTTATAATCAAAAGCAAAAGTTATGGTACGAGCGGGGATCGAACCCGCACCTCTGGACCACCAGTCCTAGAAGGCTAGTCGTGCAATAACTATAAATTTTATTTATGGAAAGCTAGATATATTTCTAAATCTTTTTATCACCAGGATAGCAAAAATTTTATTATTTTAAATAAAAATATTATGGTTCCTTTCATATTATATGACCCAAGTTAACTTTAACGTTAGAATTAATATGTCAAGAGATTCTTTTAAAAATATCTAATCCATGTGGAAATATTACTGACGGATTTTAATGGATAACGGGTTTTTACAATAAGACTGGAAGAAACCCAATGATTTGCTGCATATACGACTAACAAATTAAGAAATATTTATAATCAAAAGCAAAAGTTATGGTACGAGCGGGGATCGAACCCGCACCTCTGGACCACCAGTCCTAGAAGGCTAGTCGTGCAATAACTATAAATTTTATTTATGGAAAGCTAGATATATTTCTAAATCTTTTTATCACCAGGATAGCAAAAATTTTATTATTTTAAATAAAAATATTATGGTTCCTTTCATATTATATGACCCAAGTTAACTTTAACGTTAGAATTAATATGTCAAGAGATTCTTTTAAAAATATCTAATCCATGTGGAAATATTACTGACGGATTTTAATGGATAACGGGTTTTTACAATAAGACTGGAAGAAACCCAATGATTTGCTGCATATACGACTAACAAATTAAGAAATATTTATAATCAAAAGCAAAAGTTATGGTACGAGCGGGGATCGAACCTGCACCTCTGGACCACCAGTCCATCGCTCTAACCAATCGCGCTATCGTACCACTGATAAGCAATTCATTAGAAGTTGTACAGGGTGGTCCACTTAAGATGTTTCTATATAGAAGCTTTCACGGCTTTGGTCAATTAAGAAATCATGGTTCTTGGGATTAGACCGTATCAAATTGGAGTTAGGGATCTTTATTCTATGAGATCTGAATCCCTGAAAATGTCTCGTGCAATCGAAGGCGAAACGTCGGATAGTAATTCCAATTTGACACGGTCTAATCCCAAGAACCATGATTTCTTAATGATCCTATACTTTATCTCAATAAATAAGACACTGAGAAAAAAAAGTTAAATACAAAAAGTATTTGACCCTAAGTATATTTTTTATTTATAATATTTTTATGTATACAGGGTGTTCAATTCTGCCAGGACAGTAACCAACTTTTTTCTTTTTAATGAAATGGTATGAATATTTTAGAAATTCTAATTCTACGCTTGATTTTTGAGTATTTTTGGTCACCATAGCATACGAAATTTTGAATAGTTTTTGAGAAAAATTAACTTTTCTAATTTTTTTCGGAAAAACAGGTTTTTGGAAAAATGTGATTTTTTCACACCTGAAGACTGTAGCAGGGTTATCGAGCGGTTGATTATTATATATAAAATTACTTATTTATTTTATTTATTTATTTGAGACGTAGCGGGCAACCCTGTCACAATACTGAAATTAACTAATATATAATAAGTAAAATCAAAGGTATTCTGTAGGCTTCTTCGTAATTGATAATTTACAATTTTATTAAATATATTTGTTAGTAAAAATTATTTATAAATTTTATCTCACCAATTCTGCGGCCATATAAACTCGAACAACAGCAAACTGCAACAACGGTGGTATCTTCTTCTTGAATATATATTTATTTAACTATCAGGTGGTTTATTTAAATAAAAGATTTGGTTTTTAAAAACAACTTAAAAATCTATTAATAAAAATAAAGAAAATGAAATGCTGTACAAAAATAATACTTAAACCTAACAACAAAAAAAAAGTATTTAAATCTAGAAAATGAGGGAACTATCTTAAAATTTCCAACCTTAGTACAAAAGAAAAGAAAATAAGAATCTTTAAATAACCCGTAAATTTAACTCTTGTAAACAAGTTACTCCCCAGATAAATCATACAATGAAAATAAATTTCTTCGAAAATCCTGTAACTTTAATATCCCACTATATACGTAAAGCCCCATAAACCACCACAAAAGAAGAATTTAGAATCAACTATAAGAATCAAAACTCTGACACAGACTAACTTTTAAACTTTCCGTAAAATACAAAGTTAGCTCAGCTATTACCAGATCCACCCCTTAGACCAATCCCCTCTTTGATTTTATTAGTCAGGACGAAACGAGTAAAGCTGTGAATGGTGAAGCTTAAGTCCCTAGTCTAAACTTTAAGTTCGGAACTTCGTCCTAGAAACACGAGGTGCCACCCGTGATAATTAAAAGTGAATAAATAGATTAAAAAAAAGATATTCCCTTCAATTCTGCGTCTTAAGATTATGTATATAATTTAATATATAAGCCTATACTAACTTATCCACATTATGGGTCCAAAAAGTCATGGCGAAAAAAAGGCACGAAAAACCCTTTCAGTTTATCTTTTCTGCAGGGAAAATTATGCCCCAAAAACATGGATTATCGGTAATGTTCCTAATACAAAATACTCTATTGTATTTTTAACATAGCAAATTGATCATTTATTATCATTGCATCGAACCAAATAAAATGTTTCAATTAATATTTGTAATAAGAAACAGGGAACATATGGGATCATAAACCCTCGAAAAGGAAAGCATAAATTGTAACGTTTTAAGAAAGCTCATACATAAATCTGTCTATACTCTAGATTGTAGCATTTCAGTTATATGATACTTATCTAGGGTTTTAAATTCTCGAAACTAATATTAGATAAATTTACTTATAATTCTTGTGAAATAATCAAGCCTGATTAAGTGTGGACGTGAGAACCAACAGTTTTAGTAACATATTGCTTGATTTATATTTAGAATATATAAAAAATTATACTCTATATTGTGATTATAGTCTATTCTGTTACAAGACTAAAATTGTGAATTTTGGTTATGGATCCATGGGAGTGGTTAATATTTAATACTCTGACCTATCAAGAGCTCCATTATACAGGGTGGTCACAAATGACCATAAAAAAAAAAGTTTTTGTAACTAAAAAAACTTATTTTTTTTTAAATGGAACACCCTGTATTTAGCACTTTTAATGTGTTTAGGATTTAAATTCTGCATCATTCCATATATACAGTTTATATATTCCAAAAATTAGTAGTTTAGAAGTTATAACCAATTTTCTATAATAATTCGGGTATTTTTTTTAAAAATCTAACTAAACCTAAATAATATCCTATTCTAAGTTTTTTTTTAACATTATAATAAAATTTAACATTAAATTAACAAGTAATGCAAGAAAGAAAGTAACTAATTACTTATTACAAAACATTTTTGACATAACCCCCGTCTTTGGCAATACAAGTAGTATACATGGTTTCAATTTTCGCAATAGCATTTCTAACCGCGTCTGTTGCATTAAGTTTTTCTACCTCTTGCCTAATTCTCCTTTTTAAATCTTGAACAGTATTACTCTTATTTTTATACACCTCGTTTTTTTTTTTTAAATCCAGGGGTGTTAAGTCGGGGCTCCTCGCTGGCCAATCTATGGTCCCGTACCGACCAATCCAAAATGGAAACCAATTCAAACAATTTCTAACAGGCCCTACAGTGTGATATGGAGCCCTATCTTGTTAATAAACAAGCCCTTCTTTAATATCGTTCGGCAAATTGTCAATTAACGGAATATTTTGTTCTCCAACAAATTTAAATACCTCTCACCATTCAGAACAAAGTCATAAAGTACTGGACCTATTATTCGATCACAGATAACACCACACCACACATAAAAACTTCTCCGACCCTGTTTTTTCATTTCATTTACACGATGATCATTTGAGTTACACCAGTAATGAGTATCTTGAATATGGAGTACCACTCCATATTCAAGATCACGAACAATTCGTGAAAATACATGTTTCGTGGGATTGCAGGATACAACAACCGATACTCCTGCAGGGTTAATGCTGGACTCTTATTATTTCCTATGTAACATTCATGAAGATTTAAACGCTCTTGGACACTGTATAAAGCCATTTTTCCTTTAAAAAGAGTTAGAGGCTACTGAACGTCAAATAAAAACTGTGTATTTATTGGTGTCCAGGTAACAATTTTACTAGTTTTGTTTTTCCATGGATTTCTTGCAAAATTAAGACGCTTTTAGAAATGCTATTATTGCGAAAATTAAAACCGTAACCGTAATATTATACTACTTGTTTTGCCAAAGACGGGGATTATGTCGAAAATGTTTTGTAATAAGTAATTAGTTACTTTCTTTCTCACATTACTTGTTGATTTAATGTTAAATTTAATTATAATGTTAAAAAAAAACTTAGAATAGGATATTATTTAGGTTTAGTTAGATTTTTAACAAAAATACCCGAATGATTATAGAAAATTGGTTATAACTTCTAAACTACTAATTTTTGGAATATAAGCTGTATATATGGAATGATGCAGAATTAAATCCTAAACAAAACAAAGTGCTAAATACAGGGTGTTCCATTATAAAAATTAAGTTTTTATAGTTACAAAAACACTTTTTTTGATGGTCATTTGTGACCACCCTGTATAATGGATTTTCGTTCTTGATAAGTCAGAGTATTAAATATTAACCACTCCCATGGATCCATAACCAAAATTCACAATTTTAGTCTTCAAGTGTGAAAAAATCACATTTTTCCAAAAACCCGTTTTTCCGAAAAAAATTAGAAAAGTTAATTTTTCTTAAAAACTACTCAAAATTTCGTATGCTATGATGACAAAAAATACTCAAAATCAAGCGTAGAATTACAATTTCTAAAAATATTCATACCATTTCATTAAAAAGTATCTATACATACACCTTGACAATTTTTTTACATTTGGGCTGCCTTTTTACATTTCACATAATTAAAACAAGTTTTCCATAAAAACAATCTGTTAAACAAAAAAATTATATTAGGTACTTATATATTGAGTTTTATTATTATGTAATAAATTAATTGTGGTCAGTGCTGTTGTGAAATATGAAGCCTACTATTTTTGTCCGCCTACCATCATAAAACATACTGTGGTAGCATTTCTGTGCATAATCTGTTTATAAAAATAGTACTCTGTCTCTCAATATGCACCTGTAATAATACGTCACTATCAGGACATTTAAATATGAAAGAAAATATTTAATACATTTACCTAAATCTCCCTTTTAGAACCCCACTACATCTTTCAATGCAATTTCTTCGGGAGAACCTCGAATTGCATTTAAAATAGGGGTCATTAACCATGGTTCCAAGGGATATCCACTATCACCAATTAACCAATTGTTTTCCCCATTGTTAAAACTTTGTTCCATATAATTACGTATATTGGACTACCTCCATATAAAAGTATCATGCGTTGATCCACCCCGCCTGCTGTTAATATTCAAAATTTATAAATCTAGAGCACAAATCTACAAAAAAAAATTAAGTTTTAATCAACTTCATACCTGAAAAGCCTTAATTAACCCTAAAGTGAATACACAAACAGAAATCAAAAGAGGCTACTTATACTGCAGAGAAACCTAATAGATTTTTCTATGGCTATAACAACTAAGGGCTGCATGTTCAATATGTTATTGCCGAAAAAGAAAATGAACCAAGCTTTTATAATATAACCTACTAAAAATAACTTAGAAGTTGTTTAAACTACATACGACTTACTATCTGGACATTTTTGGAATGGTATCCTTTTCTATTTAAATAGTTATGCTCTTTTTTTCAGGAGGAGCAATCAATGCAACATGAATACAATCTATAACCCAAACACAACCTGGAAATTGGTGACTTTCCATAAATTTTCTTTTAATGGAAAGTTTTTCATTAATGGTTGTGGGGAAAACTATCCACTCCTCACTTATCCTTTCCACTATTAAGTTTATTACCTCAGAAATGCAATTACTTATGATGTTTTGCGCCATTGATAGTTGGTAGGTCTGGCCTATTGTCCGTTGATACGAACCAGTTACATAAAAATAAATGGCAGCAAAAATCCTTAATCTGGGTTCAATACCACTGGGATGTATAGAGGTTGACATGTTTGGAAGCAGCCTTTCAAACAGATACTAAACCATATCTTTTCTTAATTTAAATAATTCAATAAATTGGGAGTTTTTAAAGCAAAATGATCGCTGTCATTCCTCATCATCCTTCTTTCAATATTATATTCCTGAATTGCCTGTCTACAGCCTTCATTTTCTAAGATAAATGCACCAAATACTTGAGCAGGAAGAATCTACAATAAAATTTACAAGTATCTGGTTACTGCCCTGGCACAATGGAATGTATACATAAAAATATTATAAATAAAAAATATACTTAGGGTCAAATACTTTTAATATTTAACTTTTTTTTCTCAGTGTCTTATTTATTCAAATAAAGTATAGGAGCATCTTAAGTGGACCACCCTGTACATATTCAAATCCACCAGTATCATAACCATTGTTGATCCTGCCGAATATTCTAACCTTATGGTGCGGCGTTCCTGACTAGAAGTCAAATCTGACATCGCTATTAGGTACCGTCCATATTAGTACCATAACTTTTGCTGTTGATTATAAATATTTCTAAAACTATATTTCACAGGTCAAAAATAAAGTGATAAAATACTTCTATTTAACAAATTATGGTTTTATAATACAATATTAGGTATAAATTATTAAAAAAGCAGAAAACCCGATGGTTAGAACTAGATTATCAATACTGATAAAAAAATCACATAATAAGATTTAGAAATATATCTAGCATTCTATAAATACCTAAACAAGATTGCGGAATAAAATGACGGTTGAATAAACTGTTCAAAAAAATAAACGTAAAAAATCTTCTTATTCAGTTGACACCAAATTTTGCACAAAAACTAAATGCGATATAGGGCTAAACATGACAGAACAAAATGACGGCTTTAAAAAAATTAGTGCAAAAAATACTTATTCAATTTATTTTTAATTATGCCCAAAAGTTAAATTCTAGCTTAGGTAGAAAATAATAAAATATTGGTACGAATCCAATATGGTGGAATAAAAAGGAGCCTAAAAACTGCGGTCTATTCGGTATAAAATTTTGCTAGAATCGCGGCAACTAATATATAAAATGTACCACTTATACATATTTTTAACGAATCAGGAATATAAATGTTTAAAAATAATAATGTTTAACATAATTGAAAATCGTACCCCTAAAAATCCTGAAAACCATATGAAACACGATAACTAGAGGTTACCCTCCAGTTGTCACTTCAATCTCTTTCCTCGCCACAAACCTTACTTATTTGAAATCAAAGAAATTGTCCATATTTCTCAAAGATATCTAGTTTCAATAATAGTCATACAAAAAAGATCAAAAAACAAGAGTTCTAACCACACTACACCACAACTTGTTACGTTCTGGACGCGCGTTTCGCTAACCAAGTTAGCATCATCAGCAGATGATATAAACTAAAGTAACTTATCCTTATACCGAGACTATTTATAGGTAAATGTGGTCACACTTGGTTGCACCGTTGTCAATTAAACAATAAAGGGGACTATAGGGAATAGGCCCTCTGTCTTTATTTAGTGCTTTCTTACCACATTTAACTATTTCTATACTCTCAAATGCATCCAATAATCTATTATTAGATACATTTTTAATCAACTTAAGATTATTTATTCCTATTTGGTGATTGTTTTCTAAAGCATGTTGGGCAACGCTTGACTTTTCTGTTCTTCCGTATCTTAAATGTGCCATGTGTTCTTTAAAACGAATGTTTATGGAGCGTTTAATTTGCCCAACATATTTTTGATCGCAGTCATTACAGCTAATTTCATAGATACCACTCTTCTTCAAATCGACTTTGTCTTTAGGGTTTCCAGGGAGATTATTCAAACTGTTCTCCCTTTTGTAGGCTACTCTAAAACCTACTAATTTTTTCTAATCTACCCATAAACAAATTTGCAAGGAATGGAGATAAGCAATTGCCCATCGCAGTTCCCTCAAGTTGTTTATAATATTTATTGTTGAACTGAAAAAAAGTTTGATTCATACATAATTTTGTAAGAATAAGAATGTAAGAAATATTCATCAATTCATCAACTTCTTCTTCTTCCAGTTCAAAAAAGAACTCAAGTATTTCCCAAGAGTATGGTATAGATACGTAGACGATATATTTGCTATTTTTGTTACTAAAACAGAAAATTTGGACACTTTCTTAGAAACATTAAACAATAAATATCCTTCTATTAATTTTACGTACGAAAAGGAGAACAATGGGCAATTACCTTTTCTCAACACCTTAGTTATTAGAAATAACGATAAATTAGAATTTGATATTTATAAGAAATTTACTAATACTGGTAGGTATATAACATCCGACTCATTTTATTGCCGTCAACACAAAATGGCAGCATTTTATTTCTTAACTCACAGATTAGTTAATTTTCCATTAAGTAAAGAACGTTTTAACAATGAAATGAATCGGATTGAAAATATAGCTAAAAGTAGTGGATATAATGGTAATTTTGTACATAAATTAGTAAATAGACATAAGCATAAGAAAATGTTAAAAGGTGCCACTGCTCTTCAAGCACCTGAGGCTCCCAATAAGTTTATAGTAATCCCATATGATCCCAGATATACGAGAGGTCTAGAAAAAGTATTTAAAAACGTAGGTTTTAGAGTAGCCTACAAAACGGAGAACAGTTTGAAAAATCTCCTTGGAAACCCTAAAGACAAAGTCGACTTGAAGGAGAGGAATGGCATCTATGAAATTAGCTGTAATGACTGCGATCTAAAATATGTTGGGCAAACTAAACGCTCCATAAACATTCGTTTTAAAGAACACATGGCAAATTTATGATACGGAAGAACAGAAAAGTCAAGCGTTGCCCAACATGCTTTAGAAAACAATAACCAAATAGGAATAAATAATCTTAAGTTGATTAAAAATGTATCTAATAATAGTTTATTGGATGCATTTGAGAGTATAGAAATAAATTAAATGTGGTAAGAAAGCACTAAATAAAGACAGAGGGTCTATTCCCTATAGTCCCCTCTATTGTTACGGTGCAGTCGTGCGCAACCAAGTGTGGTATAAGTTACTTTAGTTTATATCATTTGCTGATGATGCTAAATTGGTTAGCGAAACGCGCGTCCAGAACGTAACAAGTTGTGGTGTAGTGTGGTTAGAACTCTTGTTTTTTGATTTATCGTCCACCACAGGTTCCAGTGTTAGGATACAAAAAAGACTTAAGTCTTGGTCCCAGTACAAATAAATTTTAAGACGTTAACATAGCACGTGTTTCGCTATTTTGAGCATCATTAGACAAATAGAATAAAGCACACATAACATAACCCCAGATTCCGAAACAATCGCCAGTGAAACTCGAAAAAACTCACTTTTGGATGAAAATAAGCAACTTCTAGTACATTCTTTAAATTCCTCCTCTGCCAGTAATGCAAATGTCAACAGAAACAGTGGTGGTAGCGACATCTCAGGCAAACCGGGAAACTGTAGTAATTGCAGATTCTGAAATCCCAGCCCAAAAAGTTGCAAATCGACCAGAAAATAATACACTAAATGTGACAACATCAAAATGGTGTCAAGCACCTAAAAATGCAAGTATAAACAGTGCCTCTGAAAATTCAAGTAATATTCTACATTTAGAGGAGTGGGAAACAGTGGTAGGAAAAAACTCAGAAAATAGAAGAAATGCTGGCCAAAAATCTAAAGAAAAGTGTCACAAGCTAAACATCTTATCATTGAAACTTTGGCAACAACGCCCAAGGAAACTGTCACCGCAAATGAAATTGCAGAGAATCATGAAAATATGGCATAGTTAATTAACGTAGAGAGAGAGCGAAAGAGAAAAATACAGAAAAACTTACTGAAATTAGAGACGAAAGTTGGGATATCGTAAGAAACCGTACCAAAAAAAACCCTAGACCTCACCCACTTTAAGGGAAAGCTGAATTAGGAGACAATCAACTTAAGATTGCGACAAAGAGGGCCTGTTTTTTATAAGTGGTCTTTCAACAAATACCACAAATGAGAATCTAACTTCGTACATAGAAAACTGCCCAAAATGGATTTTTACCAAATGTTACCTGGACATCCCCATAGGGCACTTAATTTTTGATCAAAATTTGCAGTGCCCCGAATAGACAGACCGACGGAATTGAGCAAACATGTTTTTTGGCATGATTTTTTTTACGATTACAATTAGTATATAATAAATAAATAAAATCATTGAAAAGTAAAAAAATAATATTTTATTTCTTTTTCATAAATTTGGGGTTAAATTAATAAAAACAGTATTATACTTGAGGCATTAGACATTGAAACACTCTAGACACAAATGTCTTCTTTTTGATGTACTTAGTAATTATATCGCAGACTTCACAAAGTCATAAAATATCTTTCTAGACAGAAATTGGAGCAAAGAGTTTTCATAATTTTCCTTACAACAAGTGCAAGATTTAATAAATATTTTCTGAATTTTCCGTTTTTCGTTCCTTTAGAAATATGATTCCGTCTTTAACGGGGAAAATCCAAAAAGAAATATGCTCGAATCTGAAGAGCTCTCCATACTTTAGCTGCTTTTTATGTAGATATATCTGACTTAAGAATGACTACTCAAGCCCTTTATTAATAGGACGCCTTTATGCCAGGAACAAGATGGCTGCAAGGAATAAAAAATGATGACGGCCCAATTTATCACAGGTGAAATGTTATATTATTTTATACGACGAGAAGGTCAGATCGGTGTAACCATGAGATCTAGATTTATAATTAAAATGTTTACCAAATTTCTCGGATATTTGATCAACAGAGTTTTAAGTAAAAAACTTAGTCGGGACATTGTAAAATGTCATTCTAAATGATTTTAATCTATTATGACTAACTAATATTTAAGAGTAATTTCTCTGTCTTATAACAACGGACATATAAATAATTTTTACTTTAATTAGATCAATATATACAGGGTGTCCCATTTTCGTTACTTTTGTAGGGTATTTCAGCTATTATTAAAGTTAGAGGGAAGTTGTTTCGGCGCCACCGTGCTACATTTTCGTGAAACGAAATATTTTGTAGACAAAATTTGCATGGCTTTCTACGTGTTTGAAAATTTGCTTTTCCAGGCACCATATCTTAGTTACAATACGAGCTAATGAAAAAGTAAAAACGGAATTTATAGAAGTTCTTACGTAGAATGCAATGGCGTAGTTGGTTTCTTTAGTGGCCTCAAATATTTAGTTAAAAAAACTTAAAATGTATATTTTAAAGCAGCAAAAAGTATATACATTTATAACTTAATATTTGTTTTACAGGGTTATAGATTTTAATGATTTATAATCTTATAGTATTTATTTATTTATTTGAGGCATCGTGGGCAACCCTAACACAATAATAAACTAAGACATAATAAATAAAATGAACCCTACTGGGTGTTTTCGTAGATTGTAATTTATAGTGTTATGGAATATAATTGTTAAAGCTAAAAATACATAACAACAAAATGTTTAAATCTAATTTCAAATATAGAAAATGACGGAATTTACTAAAATCCCTAATCTTAGAACAAAAGGAAAAGAGAATAGAAATCTTTAAATAAATAAATAAATAAATATCGTCTTTATTAATGCATACATGAACAGGAAATAGATAAATAAATATCCATAAACCTACACAGAGATATGCAGTTTACAGGGTTGGAGCGGCGAAGTTTAACCATAGGTTACTCTTACACTTAACCACTCCAACCCTGCCCAAACCAGCTAAACTTATTGCACATTAATTATAATTCTATATACCTAATACCACAAATAGATTCTAATCCGATTTTAATAAATCGTTTAATTTACATGGAGTTAACTAAATACCTATTGGAGAACAACATACAATGTCTATACAGTCTGAAGACCCAACAAGTGGGATTTATATTTATGTCTTAAGGTATTAATATTACAACGTCTTAACTCTTGATCCAAAGAATTCAAAAGCGAAACAGCATTATAAGTAAAGCTACGTTGGAATAATGTAGACTGGTGTTGTGGCATAGTGAGAAATTCCCGATTTCTCAGGTTACGGTCGTGAATAGCCGAACGAAAAATAAGTTTTTCTTTTAGGTAAATTGGTCCATCATTGCGCAGCAATTTTACCAGGAAACCAATAAAATGAAGTTTTACTGTATTGGACATATTTAACCATCTAAGCTCATTTATTTTAGCTGATATGTGGTCGTATTTCCTAAGATTAAAAATAAAACGGCAACATGTATTCTGAACAATTTGCGGGCGGTTTTTAGTAACCCTATCTAAACATAAAAAATAAACTATATTTAGTAGTATATCGGCAAGATCAAAGATTCACAGAGTTTTTTTCTTATTTTGAAATTGAGTATATACCTGTTTGCATATAGGACCTTCATGTCGCATAACTTCTCTGCAGGAGCTTCCCAACATGTGTCCTAAACCTTAAACCAACATCAATACACAACCCCAAATTTTTGGCACATCCTGTAAAGTGTAGATCAACACCATCCAGCCTAAAGTTAATTTGTTGTTCCAATCTTTGCCGCCGCCTCTCTGAGCAAAATAAAAGGACCTCAGTCTTATTTGGATTGATCTTTAAGTTATGGTCTTTAGAGTAGGTAAGTATCGCTTCAAGATCAGCATTGAGAGAGGTAGTGGCAAGATTTGGTTCATCGGGATCAAAGCAATGGACTAACTGAGTGTCATCAGCATATGCCTGTACATGCGAATTGGCAGCTGTCTGGAAAATGTCAAAAGTGTAGACTAAAAATAAAAGTGGCCCAATTATGGACCCCTGAGGGACGCCGGACAATATTCTTCTCGTTGAGGAATATTCATTACCAATTCGCACCGTCTGGTGTCTCTCACAAAGGTATGATCTAAAAAAGGAGACTGATACCTCATCAAACCCCAAATACTCCAGCTTCGCGCAGAGCAAGTCGTGATCTAAAACATCAAATGCTTTAGAATAATCAAGTGAGACTGAAAAGACCGCCATGCTTTTGTCCAAAGCCCTAATGACGTTATCAATTAAATTAAGCAAAGCAGATGTAGTGCTATGGCCTTCCCTGAAACCCGATTGATGTATAGGAAGTAGACTATTATTTTTAAGATAACACAGGACCTGTTTATGAACAGTCCTTTCAAGTACTTTGGAAAGGACAGGAAGAAGGCTAATTGGTCGTAAGTCACCAGCATTAGTCGGATTTTTAACCTTGGGTACAGGACAAACTATAGATTGCCGCCAGTATCTGGGAAATTTCATGCAGGAATTAATTATGTGAGTCAAGGGATTCAATATTATGGGTAGACTAAGCTTAATCATAAAAAGGGTGAGATCATCACATCCAGCTGCATTGGAATTGATACCATAAACATGATTCCAAATAGTCTCAGGCTCGACCAGAGTAAACAAAATTTTATATCAGCATTATATTTATTAGCTTCATAAAATGCCTTTCTATCATTGCAGTTGTTTGTTTTTTGAAACACACTCAAGAAAAAGACAGTTACTACATCAGGCTTCATTTGATCAGGAGAAATGCAGCCATATGACTCTGCCCCAGCATACACATTTATCTGTCTGAGGCCCTTCCAGAGGCGTCCCATATTCCGGTCACGCTGTAGAAATTCGGTAACCCATTTTCTCTACGAACAGATGCAAGAGTAAAGTTCCGAAGCCGCTTGTATGCATCCCAGGACTCAGGGGTCTTATTGATTCTATACCTAGACTTTGCTTTGTCACGCTCTTTCATGATTTGCCTCAGCGTAAGTGTAATCCATGGTGCAGGTGGCTTGTTCACTCGTACGGTTTTGAGGGGTACATGATAGTTAAAAAGGGAGGATAAATGTGATGACAGAAAATTTATATTGTTATCTACATCCGTTTCATAATAAATATCATCCCATGGTATATCACACAACTCCTCATAAAACAGCTCCTGATTAAAATCACGATAGCTGCGAAACGTTACAAATTTTTGTGTATTTCTCAGTGTTGGTAGTTCAAGGTTACAATAGGTCAATCTATGGTCACTAATGGGTTCAGCAGCAATTGTACCAGAGCTAGAGAGAACATCAGAATTGTAAAGAAATATAGGATCCAGCAATGTAGAGACAAAGGGCGTAACTCTAGTTGGTTCATCTACAACCTGGGTAAAACCTAGAGAATCAAATAACTGTGATAGAGGGTTTGCTAAATTTAAAAAGTTTACATTTAAATCTCCTAGGACAGTTACATACTCATACAATGGTAAGATCTCAGGCAGTACATTGTCAAAAGCCTGCACACATTCCGGAACATTATTTCCCGTCCGATAAACTACCCCTGCAATTATAGTAACTTTACTATTTATTTTAATTTTAACCCAAATATTCTCTAATCCTTCAATATGTATTGCGTTATCCAAATTTACAATTTCGCTTTGGAAAGTAGTTTTGACGTAGCTTCCCACGCCTCCCCCCCTCCCCACTACTCGGTCGCGTCGAAAAAACCTATAACCATTCAGGCCAATCATATCAGATGAAACATCGGGGTTCAACCAAGTCTCGGTAACGGGTATAACATCAAAATCATTACCACTTACCAGGTCTACAAATTCCTGAAACCCAGTAAAAATAGATCTAAGGTTATGATGAGAAATCTTAAATATACAAGAATTAGTCCTAATATTATTCATAACGTCTCTTTGTACTCTATACAGGTTCACAAAAATAATCTATTCTTTTATTTTGTTCATTAATTAAACGTAGCAGCGAGGGACATTGTCTATCTAGGGCGTTATGGCTAACATCAAGGTTTGGGTTTTGTACCTTACTGCAATTGGCACATTTCACAATTGCTGATTGACAATTTTTATACGAATGAGGGCCTCCACATTTAGAACACACCTTTTCTGTATTACAATTTTTTGCAAAATGATGAAACTCCATGCAATTGTAACATTGTAAAATGCTAACATGGTTAAAAACACGGCACCTAGACCATCCTAATTTTAACCTTCCTTGCTTTAGCAAAAAATTGTGAGTTTTGGAGTCCAATTCTAAAATTAAGTCAATATTTTTGTACCTGTTTTCAGACTTTTTTAACACTTTTATGCAAACGTTGTTATCGGCGCCAAGATCATTCCATTTCACAATTAGTTTCACAACATCATCATCCGAATCATCAATACCTATGTCATCGCTGTTTATGTTTACGACTCTTAGTTTAGGCTTCTTCAATGTAGGTGACTCGACAGTATATTTTTGACCTAACTGACCCACCAACTTCTTACGTAAAGTATCTATGTCCTTCCTATCGGTACATCCAATGACAACGCCACCATTTGTGATTTCTGGAAACTTTGAGACATTAATATCTACGGGATCTACCTTTTGCCTAATATCCTTTTTTGTCAGCTTACTGTTTTGATCATTCTTCGGTTTTACCAACAATACTGATTCAGGTGTATTTCTTTTTACAACTTCGGCAAAAAGCTTTCCAGGGCGTATGTCTGTTGTATGACCATCCTTTAGCTGCTTTTCCAGACTATCTACTTTGATAAGCAATTCCTTGTTTTTCTCCTCTAGAAGAGCTATAATTTTGTCCTTTGCAGCTGCATTTCGCTTTTGTTCTTCCGTAACTGCTTGATAAAACAAATAGAAATCGCTTTTATGCTTATTGCACTTATCACAATAAAACTTCAAATATCTGCCACCTCGTAACTGCAAGACTCTGACCTCTGAAGCAGAAACCATATTAGCTACTTCAGTATGACTAATCGCGACCTACATCCATCGCAACTAAATATTTCAACCTGGTCGCCAGTTTTCTTGCAAACATCACACTCCATCATCCTCAGGAGATTTTAGCCCGAGATATGGCAACGCTGTCGCCTGTTTCTTTGGAACCACGTTGTAAACAATGCAGGAATGTAATGTTTACTTTCTTAAAAATATCGAATATTTCCGAAACTTTTAGTTCCTCGGGTAATGCAGACACTTATAGATTACCGGATACTAATTTTATGCAATAAATATTTCATTAACTTAGAGAAAACACCGAAAAACTTGCATGTCAACAACCATAAATTTGACACCTAAAAGTTACTTTCTAAATAAAAAATATCAAGAATCAAAATAAAATGTCTTTAATAGGCCCTTCACTTTGACAACCCACTGTACATTTAAAGCCCCATAAACCTCGACAAAAGAATAATTTAAAAATCAACCGTAACAACTAGAACTTAGACACAGACTAACACTTGTTTTAGAAATCAGAAAAAAGATCGACACCTAATTTAAAAAGAACTGCCTCTCTTAGCAGCTTCTTATTGGTTGGAACGCGAAGCTTCATCATAGAAGCATTCTGATCTTTTAATTAATAAATATTTTATAGGTGTCGGTCGCCTAGAGTCCTACATTATGCGAGAATTGTATTAAACTGAAATTTCCGTTGAAATAAAATAAAAGTATATTTTATATAAATGTCTAAAACTAAAATTATGAGCATTCTCGATCAAAAAGACCATGGCGAAAAAACAAGTCAAAGAAAGGCCCTTTCAGCTAATCTGTTCTGAAGTGAAACAATTTTAACATAGTAAATTGCTAATTTTTTGTAATTAAATCGAAACAAATGAAATGTTTCAATTAGTATTAGTTTTAAGTTAAATAAAGGCGGGCAAAGAAATCTTCCTATCAAAAGGGCCATATGATAACGATAAGTTTTTAAGGGAATGCATAGTAGAGTGCAACTTGACAGGTTCATCTTAAGTAAGTATATATACGTCTGCACAATCTAATAAATAGTGTTTGAGATAAGTGTTATTTATTATTTTGTTTAGCTTTTAAAAACTCTCAAAATTAATATTAGATAGCTTTACTTTAACGACTAAACGACGACATGAAAAACCGATTATTGCTTTAGGAAAATGTCGTTTTAAAATAAAGTTGCCTGTGGTTGTAGATAGGTGGTGGAAAACAAAAGCTTCTAATCATAAGTATTACTGTCTTGATTATGAACTTATGTCGAAATCTGATTGTTGGGCAATGCTTTGCGTCATATTTTATTCCTTAAATATGAAAATTACGAAATATACGACATGTTAGCTGTCATATATTTCGAATGAATTGTATTTAAATATGTGAAACCTAAGTTGCCGGTTACTAAATTTTTAAAACAATTTTCACAATTTATATAGATATCCGAAAAGAAGGCAGGCTTTCCCATCTATTTTTTTTTAATATTTATAATATTTTTAATATGCGTTCGCGAACAAAATTATATAACAAAGATAATCAAGAAATAGATGTTGTTAATGTTTTGGCCTCTGTAGAGGCAGAGCCTTTAAATTCATGTCGCGTCGTAGAAAAACAAGTTGGTGTTTTGCAAGACTGCGTTACATAAAATATCGACCTCATATAATAAAAATCGTCCAGGTTTTTCCCGTATATTTTTCCACCCACCTAGAGAGTTTATTTGAATAGATAAGGAAATGTGGTAAATACAAAAGTTGTTGGGTTTTTATGAAGACTTAGAATATTATATCATTAGTGCGAAAATATTACTGGAAATGTCAAATTTTGACATGTTGTCAGTTTTTTTTAATGAAACACCCTGTGCATTAAATCATATTCTTGAAGACCTTTTTCTCCTAATTTCAAATATATATACTTTTAATATATTCTGTCTATTAGTTTTGGATATATAAGCGTTTAAACATTAAAGAAATGGTAAGGTAATGTGCGCTAAAACATAGTGAGCCATGGTCAAGACAATTGCAATGAACAACGCCTTCTTGACGTTTACCGGTCTAAAGTAATTATTTACGAGCATTTTTAATATATAATACCTTGGACGATGTGTTATTCGGAAGAAGAGAAACTCGACATGATGAGAATTATTTTATTTACATGATAAAAATGCATCGATAGCTCGTAACAAATATCATAGACGGTTTCCAGATAGACCAAAACCGACTCTTAGCAAAATATTAAACATCGTTAATCAATTGAATGAAAGAAAAACACTTAAGCGAAAACTTAGAATAGTAGAAAGAAACAATACCATAAAAAATCAATAATATAAAGTAGGTAAATAATAATATTAGCTTAAAGAACTAAGTTTTGGTTTTCTATATAGCCTCCTTGGTTTATAATGCATTTCTGAATTTTTCTTCTAAATTTTATGTGTATGGATGCGTAGATAAAATGAGGTGGTTGGGTGTTTAAATCGTTGATTGTTTGGACTATATTTTGCTTTAGAGCTTGGATGGTTCTTGGCTTATTGTAGTATATCTTGTTTTTCAGATAACCGCACAAAAATATGTCCAAAGGAGAGAGATCGGCACTGTTTGCTGGCCATCTTAATGGTCCATGTCTTCCAATCCAAAATGGATACCTGTCATTTAAAAAATTGGTGACCGGCTGGACATTATGAGGAGGGGCACCATCTTGTTGTCATATCAAATTAAGATATGAATTAATCGGTAGTTGTACTAAATGCCTTTCGATTTCGTTTTCTAATAACTCTTGATACCTTTGTCCGGTTAAATTCCCATTTAAAAATATAGGTCCAATAACATGATTGTTAACAAGGCCACACCACATATGTAGGGATCTTCTTCGCTGAATTTTGACCGCCTGAAGAGTTCGCGGGTTCTCTTTTGACCAAAAATGCTTATTTTTACGGTTAAACATGCCTCCAGTGGTAAATGTTGCCTCGTCAGTGAAAATTATGTTTGACAGATTTAGTTGGTTCATCATATCACGTCTTTCTATTTCTTGGCAGAAGTGTAATCGGTCTATTTTATTTTGATCGGTTAATTCTTGAGTAGGTAAAAACTTATATGGCTTATATTTATAATGTTTTAGACCTGAGTGGACTTTATGCCATGATTTGTTAAAAGTGGCTGCATCGGGAATTGAGCGCTCTGGATTTTCAAAAACAAGAATTGTTTAGCGATGTTTAATATTGTCCTACAAGTCGGTGTTGGTCTATCTGGAAACCGTCTATGATATTCGTTACGAGCTATCGATGCATTTTTACAATGTAAATAAAATAATTCTATCATGTCGAGTTTCTCTTCTTCCGAATAACCCATCGTCCAACATATTATATACTAAAAATGCTTTTAAATAATTACTTCTGACCTGTAAACGTCAAAAAGACGTTGTTCACTGCAATTGTCTTGACCATGGCTCACTATGTTTTAGAGCAAATTACCTTACCATTTCTTTAATGTTTAAACGCTTATATATCCAAAACTAAAGGACAGAATATATTAAAAGTATATATATTTGAAATTAGAAAAAAAAGAACTTCAAGAATATTATTTAATATACAGGGTGTGTCATTTAAAAAACTGACAACCTGTCAAAATTTGACATTTTCAATAATATTTCCGCATATATGATATATTCTAAATCTTCATAAAAAAACCCGTATTTCCGTATCTATTCAAATAAACTCTCTAGATGGGTGGAAAAATATACGGGAAAACCCTGTACATTACTTGTATCCTGGCGAAGCAGATCGATGTTTAAATTATTGAAGTTAATATATTGAACGAATTCGAAATAATATGAACTTAAGATCAATAACAAGGCCCGATGAGGCCCACTTTTTCAGTTCTTTCACTACCACAGTACTCGGCACTGGTGCCAAGAAAACCATCATGTCATGAACACGCACAACAAGGATGTTTCGGGTTTAGTGTGGCATGTTTTATTTTAGGAAAACAAATAGCATATCGTATCTATGAAGGAATCGCTACTAAGGAACTCTTTATGTTGTACTTGTATTACTTGACAACATAACTTTAAATCAAATAAACAACATCAACATTCAATAAGATTAAGCACCTAGACACAGTTTCTATATTATTCACACTTTTTGGATAATAATTTTTCCAAAAGATGGCCAGCACGATCACCAGATCTTTCTGTCCTAGATTTCTTTTTACGGTCTTTTTTTGCCATCGTTCTGCACAATAACTTCGTGAACATATACATTTGGCGTCTCAGTTTTCACAGTATTGATTGATATTTATTCTGAATACATTAAAAAGAATTACAAAGTTGTTTGAATATATGATTTGAGAAAACGGCAACCTTTTTGAATAGTTTAGTATAACTACAGCGAACTTACAAAATTGTTATTTCTTTTTTAATAACTCCAAATTGCTTTTAGCCGTTTTGAAATATACAGAGAGTTCCATTTAAAAAAAATAAAAGTTTGGTCTGTAACTCATTATTTAAGACCCTTAGAAAAAAATTAACTACGCACTGTATTCTACGTAAAAAACTCTATAATAATTCTTTTTTACTTTCTTATTAGCTTGTATTATAACGAAGGTCATGCAAATTTTGTTTCTTTTTATCCCAAAAAAAAAAACAGTGTCGGTTAAACAGCATTTCTCTATCTTCAATAATAACATCAAGAGTATTGAAAATGGGACAGCCTGTATAAATACTAAATAACTACTTGATGAGGGAAGTTCCGTGTAAGGCCAGTTTTCTGATATTTTAAAATGTATTTTCTGATTCTTTTTATTTTTTTTTATTAAAAATGAAGCCACATTTAATTTCTTTTAATGAAAGAAAGATTTAATTGCGATCATTTATTTTACCCGACAGATCTGGCAAACAAATTATTTGTTTTAATTAATATTCCCTAAAAAACGTAACTTGAACATTGTGTCACTGTAAGATTCAGACAAAAGTCCTAAAGTCACTTTTATGACCATTTTTTTCTGAGCATCTTGCAGTGCTTTATGGACGGCATGAAATCCAGCGCAACAACCAAAACAAGCAAGTCGATTTATCAAGATATGCTCTGATTATACTTCCCCGTAGAGACAAAGGTTTATTTTCCAAGTTTCGAAACTGGAACGACTTTTGAAACTACCATTAAACTATTTTTCAAATACCTGTTATCGTTAATTAGATAACAGGATAGTTGTTAGCCAAAGAAAAATATATAATTCAAGCGGATTTAGGTCAGTCTTTCTCAGGGGACGATCCAGGCAATTTTGCGAATAAACAACATATGCATTTAATTTTCTCAGTTTAGGTTAGACTATAAAAGGATAAATAAAATTCATTGTTAAACGCTTTCATTTGTCTGTGTGTATAGGGATATTCAAATAAAGGCGAATAGTCTTATAACATCTTTTTTTATAAAGCCGGAAGGAAATGGTTAATATGCAAGTTTTGTAAATTTTTATGGCTCGTTCATAAATATTGCCAACGAAATAGCTGAGCATCCAATAAATATAATATAGTATAAAAGAAACTGAATATATTTTTATCACATTTATCGATTCTACGAAAAGGTCTGGCTATATTTATAACATAAATCCTTCTTCAGTTTCTTGTTCAAGTCGCTTTTTTTATAAAAAATATTAACATTTGGTATCTTTTACTATTAAAAAAAATTAAGGGTCATATGGTGATGACCTGGTAATATTTTGGTAAAATATCAATATGGCGAAACAAACTAGTGAAATGTTTAAAAAATTATTGTTAAAAACTACTTATCCAATTTATCTCAAATTTTGCATCAAAGTATTATGTTGATTCAACTGGTAAATTTTTGGTATGAAACCAAGATGGCGGAACAAAATGACGGCTTAGTAAAATATTTAAAAATTGTGGTATAGAGATCGACTTGTAAAACTGTGTTACTAATTCAAGATGGCGGGCAAATAAAATTGTAACAGAATAGATTATAACAACGGTATAGAGTATATATTTTTATATATTCTAAATATAATTGAAACAATATTTTACTAAAACTGTTGGTTCTCATGTTCACGATTAAACAGGCTTGATTATTTCACAAGAGTTATAAGTAAATTTGTGTAATATTAGTTTCGAGAATTTTAAACCCTAAATAGAGTATCATATATCTCAAATGCTATATTTTAGAGTATAGACAGATTTATAGATAAGCTTTCTTAAAAGGTTACAATTTATGTCTTCATTTTCGAGGGTTTATGATCCCATATGTTCCCTGTTTCATGGTAATCTTTCTTTGGTCTGTTTAATTTAACTTGTTGCAAATATTAATTGAAACATTTTATTTGGTTCGATGCAATGATAATAAATGCTCAATTTGCTATGTTGAAAATAAAATAGAGTACTTTGTAATAGGAACATTACCGAAAAGCCATGTTTTTGGGGCATAATTTTCCCTGCAGAAAAGATAAACTGAAAGGGTTTTTCGTGCCTTTTTTTCGCCATGACTTTTCGGACCCATAATGTGGATAAGTTAGTATAGGCATATATATTAAATTATATACATAATCTTAGGACTAAGAAATGAAGGGAATATTGTTTTAATCGATTTAATCATTTTTTATTATCATGGGTGACACCTCGTGTCTCTAAGACGAAGTTCTGAACTTAAAGTATAGACTAGGGACTTAAGCTTCACCATTCACAGCTTTATTCGTTTCGTCCTGACTAATAACATCAAAGAGGGGATTGGTCTAAGGGGTGGATCTGGTAATAGCTGAGCTAACTTTGTATTTTACGGAAAGACTAAAAGTGAGTCTGTGTCAGAGTTTGGTTTCTTATAGTTGATCTTAAATTCTTCTTTTGTGGTGGTTTATGGGGCTTTACGTGTATAGTGGGATATTAAAGTTAAGGGATTATTCAAAGATATTTTATTTTTTATTCTATATTTTATCTGGGGAGTAACTGGGTTTTCAAAAGTTAAATTTACGTTTTATTTAAAGATTTTTGTTTTCTTTTCTTTTGTACTAAAGTGGGGATTTTAAGATAATTCCCTCATTTTCTAGATTTAAATACTTTTTTTGTTATTAGGTTTAAGTATTATTTTTGTACAGCATATCACTTACTTTACTTTTGTTAATAGATTTTTAAGTTGTTTTTAAAAACCAAATATTTTATTTAAATAAACCACCTGATAGTTAAATAAATATATACTCAAGAAGATACCATCGTTGTTGCAGTTTGCTGTTGTTCGAGTTTATAAGGCCGCAGAATTGGTGAGATAAGATGTCTAATTTAATTTGTAATAACAATTATATTTCGTAATACTATAAATTATAATTCACGAAGAAGCCTACAGAGTACCTTTGATTTTACTTATCATATATTAGTTAATTTCAGTATTGTGACAGGGTTGCCCGCTAAGCTTCAAAATAATAAATAAAATAAATAAATAATTTTAAATATAATAAATATCCGCTCGATAACCCTGCTACAATTTAATGGAGGCGTGGGTTCGAATCCCACCGCTGCCACCATTAAATTGTAGCAGGGTTATCGAACGGTTATTTATTATATTTAAAATTATTTATTTATTTTATTTCAACATAGCAAATTGAGCATTTATTATCATTGCATCGAACCAAATAAAATGTTTCAATTAATATTTGCAACAAGTTAAATTAAACAGACCAAAGAAAGATTTCCATGAAACAGGGAACATATGGGATCATAAACCCTCGAAAAGGAAGACATAAATTGTAACCTTTTAAGAAAGCTTATCCATAAATCTGTCTATACTCTAAAATATAGCATTTGAGATATATGATACTCTATTTAGGGTTTAAAATTCTCGAAAGTAACATTACACGAATTTACTTACAATTCTTTTGAAATAATCAAGCCTGTTTAAGCGTGAACATGAGAACCAACAGTTTTAGCAAAATATTGATTGAATTATATTTAGAATATATAAAATTATATACTCTATACCGTTATTATAGTCTATTCTGTTACAAAATGTTGGTAATCCTGAAAAAACTCACCCTTTCAGGGTTTACATATCTTCACGTTTTAGCGTCTCTAGATGCTGAAAAAATGTTTTATCAATTCCGTCAGTCCCTCTGGGGCGGCATAGCTTAAAAACTACTTACTAGATTGACTTTTTTAGACAAAATTAAGGGTCATATGGGGATCACCTGGTAATATTTTGGTAAAAATTTAATATGGCTGAACAATTTTAGAAAAATTATTACTAAAAAAACTAATCAAGTGTTACATAGAAATGAACTGGTAACATTTTGATGTGAACCCTAGATATTAAATTAATTTAATTTTTTGTGCGAGATTTAAGTTATAGTGATAAACTGGTAAAGTTGTGGTACGAATCTAAGTTGGCGAAACAAAATGGCGGCCAAATACGTTTTTTTTTAAGAATTAACGTAAAAAATCTTGTTCAATTAACTTTAATTTTCCAGCAAAATTAAAGTGAAAATGGGATAAACTGGTACGAATATAACATAACGTATCAAAATGGTAGAATTTGTCAATGTAAAAACTACTTACTGAATTTATTTTAAATTATGCCCAAAAGTCGAGTGTTGCATAGATAGAAAGAAACTGGTAAAATCTTGGTAGGAGTACAATATGATGGAGCAAAATGGTCCCCAATAAGAATGTTTGAAGATAGTATACAGTGTGGGCCATTTAGGTGATGCATGTATTGGGATTTCGGAAACTATAAGAGATACAAAAATTATTAAATGGGCAGAATTTTATTGGTAATTTAAAGACGCCAGCGGCGTGCTTTTAAGTTTTTTGGTTTTCGAGATATTATGGAAAAACTAAAAATTCACATTTTCTGTAAAGCCCTGTAACCTCTTTATTTGTATTTTGTTTCAAAATCTATGAACACTTTTTGATAGCCATTTTTTGTGTAGAAAACGGTTATTGCATTAGATTTTAATTATGACGTTTTCTTGACTGAAGTTGATGACTTCACCATCATCAACTTTATTTTTTCTTATGGATGCCATATTGAATTTTTGTCTCTTTAAAATAAGCAAGAAAAATCCTATTGATTAATGTATAACAAGTTTACATTTCCTAAAGAGAAACCATCAAAATTTTGGACTGGTTGATTTTTTGACGTTTCAAAGTTTGTTAGTTACTTTCTGTTATCGTTTATTTAAATTCTTAAAAATGGCTTTGCGTTATACCAACGAAGAGAAAATTGATATGCTGGAGTGTTATATTAAAAACAATAGAAATGCGGTTATAGCCTTAAATATTTACGCTGATACTTACCCAGAGAGGCAACAACCAAACCAAAGATATTTTTCCAAACTTACGGTTAATTTAAGAATATGTGGAAGTTCCGAACAGTCAAGGCCTAAAAAGTATAACAAAGACAATAACAATCGTGACAATCAAGTTATAAATTACTTTACCGAAAACCCAACTTCATCGACAAGAGTAAGCACTACAAATCTAGACATTCCTAGGGCAACACTTAGAGGGATTTTAAAGAAAAATAAGTGCCACCCATACAAGCCGACCATTGTTCAAGAGCTCATTGAAGGAGATTTTCTAAGGAGACTTACCTTTTGTAACTGCTACATTAACAAATTACAGGAAAATGTAAATTTTAGCAGTGCTATTATATGGACTGACGAAACATATTATAGTAACTGTGGAATCTTTAACAAACACAATCGTCACCATTGGGCAACAGAGAATCCGTTGGCACAACGTAGGTTGCAAACTCGATTTGGCATGAACGTTTGGGGTGGCAGTTACGGTAAAACAGTTTTTCATATTAGCTTGGTTAACTGCTTTATACATAATCTTGTATTTTCAGGTAATCGACTTATAGGTCCATTTTTTTACTAGCATACTTTAACTGGTGAAAGATATTTAGATATGCTAGAAAACCAAATTCTACCAGCAATTAGAGATGCAGCACAATACGAATTTCATAATGTTTGGTTTCAGCAGGATGGTTGCCCAGCCCACAATTCCAGGGCTTTCAGAAATTTATTAAGAACAACTTTTGGGGACAAATTAATTTCCAATGGTGGTCCTACGTCATGGCCTGCTAGGTCGCCAGTTATTACACCCTTGGATTTCTTTTTGTGGAGGCACGTTAAAAATGAAGTTTTTGAATTTGAACCTCCCGAGACATTGGCCGTACTCGAAGAGAGAGCTCAGGAAGTGTTTGCTAATATTAACAGAAACACACTTAGACGAGCGACAAATAGTGTTTTAAAAAAATGTCGTTCTTGCGTTGCTAAAAATGGACAGCATTTTGTTTAATATACCAAATATTGTATTCTTTTGTGTACATGTGTATGTTTCTAGTTAAAGCTTATTATTATTTTTTTGTATTTCTTGTGATTACTATATTAAATCTTTATTAAACTTCACAAAAAAAATATCGTTACCGTGGCGATCCAAAGCCTACTAGAGTAAAATCGATTTTTGAATATTTTGATGGTTTTTCTTTAGGAAATGTAAACAAGTTATACATCAATGAATAGGATTTTTTTTTGCTTATTTTAAAAAGACAAAAATCCAATATGGCGTCTATAAGAAAAAATAAAGTTGGTGATGGTGAAGGATAATCGAAACGTCGTAATTAAAATCTGATACAATAACCTTTTTTTGCACAAAAAATGGCCGTAAATAAGTGTTCATAGATTTTGAAACAAAATACAAATAAAGAAGTTACAAGGCTTTACAGGAAATGCCACTTTTAAGTTAAAAGCACGCCGTTGACCAAAATGGCCCATAAATATAGCACACAGGGGTTATTCACGCAACCCGTTCATTAAAAGTTTTGATGATGCCATTTAGATAAAAATTTGAAGTTTTGGGATTAAGGTAAGGTCAAGGGGTACTTCTTTTTTTAAATATTTTCAACTTCCTGTCACTTCCGGTTTAACCGGAAATTGGTATCAACTTGCTTATTTTAAATAGAACACCCTGTATTTTATGATATTTTTGGATTCTACGGAGAATTTCAATGCTATTTTATGTAGCATGCTATTTTATGTAGACCTTGAACCGAAAATGATGTACCAAATTTTAAAAAATAATTTTAGGTCATATTTTATCGGTAAATAATTTTAAGTTTCTATTTTTTTTATTGAATTTGTCTATTTTTAAACAGGGTGTCCTAAATTCAGTGGCAAACATTCACATTTTGAAAGCTGCTAAACTCCATTTTTTTAAATGGGACGCCCTATAACTTTATGCACTATCAAATGTAGAATTTCATTTTCTATCAAAGCGTATTAAGGTTCCCTATTTGTAACCATTTTCGAAATAATTGGGTTTTATAAAAATATCGTATGTATTTGCTTAAATGTTACAAGTTCCAATGGTGAGCCATGGAAAAACAATTGAGATCCAATATCCAATATGACAGATGATTAGTATGCGTTATTTATCGAAAGGTGCGGTACTGTATTTATGAAGACAATTTAAACAGTGATAAGTATTTGGAAATTCTACGAGGAACGGTTTCGGAATTTATAGAAGAAATTCCTATTGGTGAGCTGCAAAATTATTGGTATCAATTAGATGGGGCACCAGCACATAATTCCGCTGCAGTTTATCTCCAATTATCTCGAATTTTTGAAGATCGCTGGATTGGTTCAAATGGCCCTTGGAGATGGCCCCCGCGATCGCCTGATTTAACACCCCTAGACTTTTATTTATGGGGATTTATCAAAGGTAAAGTCTATGCTTCCCCAGTAAATAACCAACAAGATTTACTGGACAGGATACGAACAGCTTTTGCCGAATTAGAAAACGGACAAATTCAGCGGGCCACAGCAACTGTACAAAGAAGAATTGAAATGTATCTTCAAATGAACGGACAGCATATAGAACATTTGTTATAATTCAATTTTATTATTTTATTTATTTATTGTTGATTGTTAGATTGCTAAAATTTTTAAGTTCACTAAAACAAGTTTAGAACAGTCTCGAACTTAGTAGATATGGTTAAAAATACTGTAAACAATTTATTACATTTTTTATAACTTTAACTTTTCCGAAACGAAAAAATATCGTTTCAATCCTCTTCAATTTTCTCTTGTTCATTGGCGATAAATGAGGATGTTTTTCATTAAAAACATGGCACGTTCTCTTCAATATTTTGTAACATTGTCCGCGAATAGAAAATAAATTGAGAATATCAGCTTTTGAGTGTTATTTTATTTTAATTTAAAAGTTTCAAATCAGCTGTCATGTTGAATAGAAAAGCACAACAATTGTTTTTCCATGGCTTACTACGGGAAGGTGTAAGCATTTAGCAAGTACATATGATAGTTTAATAAAAACCTGATTATTTCGAAAATGGTTGCGAATAGGTATAGGGTACCTTAACACAGTTCGATAGAAAATTAAATTCTACATTTGATAGTGCATAAAGTTATAGGTGTCCTATTTATGTTGGCCGCTGAATTTAGGACACCCTGTATAAAAATAGACAAATTCAATAAAAAAAATAGAAACCTAAGATTATTTACCGATCGTCTGCAAAATATGAAGATTATATCTTCAAAACTTACCAGAATATGAGATTTTAAAATTTGGTACCCCGAAGGCTCATTTTTGGTTGAAGGTCAAGTATCTTAAGAACGCTTGAACCTAGATATAGGACATGCTACATAAAATAGAATTAAAATTCTCCGTAGAATCCAAAAATCGTAAAATGCAGGGTGTTCCCTTTAAAATAAGCAAGTTGATATCAACTCCGGTTAAACCGGAAGTGACAGGAAGTTGAAAATATTTCAAAAAAGAAGTACCCCTTGACCTTACCTTAATCCTAAAATTTGAAATTTTTATCTAAATGGCATCATCAAAAACTTTTAATGAACGGGTTGCGTGAATAACCCTGTATACTGTGAATATTTATTTAACAAAATTGGGTCACACTTCACTATTCCTAAAAAACAGAAAAAAATGCATGAGGTAAGTTCCGCGTAAAGGAAATTTACCGACTTCTTTAGTTCAATACTTTATAAGTAAAAGCTTTTTTAAAAATATTTTTTATATATATTTATTGGGACATTCTAACCGAAAAATGTTCTTTGGGCAAGAGACCGAGCCGAGATATCATTAATTTTTCAGCCTTCCCCTCAAAAACAATTATTTGTTACATATTGCAAGAAACAGAATTTTCTTTCATACGGGATATCCCAGCAAGAAAAATTTATCAAATTATATTGATAAACGCGACGTAAAGGAATTACACGGTAGTCGATATAGTGCTTCAATTTATTTGGAAAAGGTCAGACCCATTTAAGGGCCAATGTTGACAAAGTAGTTTTTCACGGCATTATGTGGATGTTACGAAGGGTTTCCCATTATACTTGACCACGACAATTTATCGACGTATATGCTTCCAGACGTGACGTATACCTTGCATAGACGAGATTTTTTATTTGTTTTTGTGGTAAGATTAAAATTTTAGTTAGACATAAAGTGGTTAATTTTTCTAAATTTTTATACGGTGTAGCTTTTGACATATTGATCAAACTAAGATTAATTTTTTAGGTACAGATTGTCGATGATAGAACGCCACAAATACCTCTCATTCAGAGATCCGAATGAAGAGTAGTGCGTTAAAGGGTTTTGACACTGGAATATTTTACTTGAGGAACATAACATTTTTTCATATAAAGATATTCGGTTTGGGTAAAATAAGGAAGAAGAAATTGTATTAGATATTAGTTTATTCGATATATGTAGCTGCTTTTCGTAATAACTATTTAAAAATATTTTTCTGGTGCAGTCACTGTAGGATTGAATAGATTTTTTGTTGCGCGTTATGGTGTACAGATCAACTGGCTCTTAGATCCTGAAGATATTGTGCAGGATGCCTCTTCAAAAATCGAAAAGTTTGATTCATAGTTAAGGTAATTGGAAAGTCTGAAGATAAAGTTACTTTGGCAGCTTGATCTGCTTTTTTATGCCAATTGATGCCGACGTGAGATGTCCAAATGACGAATAAGTAGATTTCTTGAAACGCGTGTGGTTGACAGATGCCGTGTGTGTGTGAATTTCGAATGCTAAAGTTATGAATTTAAGTTCTAAGAATCTAGATGTCTACAATGCTAACTTTATTAAAAAGCATATATCAATAAATCAAGATTTGAAAGTTGTAATTATATTATACACATGTATTTTAAGTTATATTTTTTGTTATTAGGTTGCTCAAAATACACTCACAGGCAAAATAATCGATCCCCGCAAATTATTGACGAATTTCAATTGCAAATAACTTCTTTATTTAATGCGAATTTTAATGAATTTTGAAAAATATTTCAGATGAACTAATTGAAAGTCGCCCACATGTTAAACATAGACCAACATATATAATATACAGGACTAAACAAAAAGTCGTTTTTTACAATAAGTTTAAGAGGCTCTATGGAGTGGAGTAATAGTAAATTGTTCTAAATGAAGTTTTGGTTTTAAAGTCGCATCCATTCTTACCATGTTTGTTTTTGGTTCACATCGATATCTTTATTTTTCTGGAATATATGAATTTTTAAAAAAAATATTGCAATTTTTATTATTTTTTTTTGTGAGAACAACTAAGGTGAACTAAGGTATAAATCAAGGCGGCTGTGATAGTTTCGTGAAATAACGCCATACTTGGAAATGTCATTTATGACTTTCAAAAGTAATCAAATTATTTTTTTTAAATAAGTGTGTGTTTTTTCGTGAGGCTACTTCTTAATTTTTAAAATGGATATGTCTTCGACCGATGCTGCCAAAGCAATTGCTTTAATCCAAGATAAACGATCACAGTATTACGTGGCAAGAGTTTTAAATGTAACAAGAAGTAAAGTACAAAGGGCTGTAAATCGGTTTAATCAGCATGGAGAATACAGCAGAAGAACTCACTGTGGTAGGAAGAGATGTACGAATGAACGAGATGATCGTTTTATTACCCTAAGTGTTTTACGTGACCGAAGAGTAACTTCTGTGGAGGTTAAAAACAGATTGGTGTACGTACGGCAGGTCCAAGTAAGTGAAAGAACGATAAGAAGGAGGTTGTTTGATAATGAATTACATGCAAGGAGACCTGCAAACGGCTTAAATTTGCTAGGGAACATCAAAATTGGGGCCCTGGTGAATGGAAAAAGGTTTTATTCACCGACGAATCCAGATTTTGTTTAAAATCACCGGATGGTCGTGAAAGAATCTACAGAAGAACAGGGGAACGTTTTGAACAAAACCATTTTTCGCCTAGGGTAAGCTATGGCGGAGGCTCCATTATGGTGTGGGGTGGTCTTCAGTTCGACGCAAGAACGGAATTGGTAATCGTCGATGGCGGAGCAATGACAGCAGACAGATATATACAAGATATTTTAGAACCACATGTTGTCCCCTTTGCTCCATTTGTAGGAGACGATTTTATACTAATGCATGATAACGCTCGACCGCATGTTGCGAGAGTCGTAAGCGAATATTTAGAACTGGTGGAAATTACAAAAATGAGTTGGCCCCCCCGTAGTCCCGCCTTGAACCCGATCGAACACGTCTGGGATAGACTGGGCAGAACAGTACGGGCTCGGGTACCTGCTCCAGCCAATTTGCAAGAACTTAGTGATGTTCTCATTGAAGAATGGCAGCAAATTGATCAAGTTTTTATACGGAACTTAATTGAAGGTACGCCAAGGCGTATAGAGACTGTCATTCGACCACGTGGAGGAAACACGCGCTACTGATTTATTTGTTATTGTTTCTGTTATTTTAATTAATTTGCTCGTATAATATTTGTGCTTCGTGTTTAATAATTTAAGTTTTATAACGTTTTTTATAGAAGATTAATTAAATTGTGTTAAAAATATTTATGATTCTTTTTAAAAATCTTTTTTGTGACTAAAACTGTAAAACTGAACTTAGTTGCTCATATCGAAAAATTGATAAAAACTGCAATGCTTTGTTAAAAAACCATATATTCCAGAAAAATAAAGATATCGAGGTAAACCAAAAACAAATATGGTTAGAATAGATGCAACTTTAAAACCAAAGTTTCATTTGGACCAATTTACTATTACTCCACTTCACAGAGCCTTTTAAACTTATGGTAAAAGACGACTTTTTGTTTAGACCTGTATACTATATACGTTGGGCTATTTTTTTTAAAATGTTTAACATGTGGGCGATTCTCGATTAGTTGATGTAAAATATTCTTCAGAATTCATTAAAATCCTGCATTAAATAAAAAAGTTATTTGCAATTAAAATTCGTCAAAAATTTGCGTGGATCGATTATTTTGCCTGTGAGTGTAGTTAAAAATCGCGTATTTGCATGTATGTAATTCCTGTCTTTTTTATACTGCTCAATTAACTTCCTATCGATCATCATGAAAATTGTAATATTTGGTTTTTGGTTTTCTTAATTTTAAATTAATCAAAATTCAGTTTTGCACACTCATTTATTTTATTTGTATTAATACGGTTTATTATAACTCACGGTTACAATGTTTCGGATTTTTGCCCAACAAGTGCACCAATGACACCATGTTCTCATTGCTTAGCAACGTCTACCTATCCCTCAATAACAACCACCCCACGGCCTTAGTTTTTTGTGACTATGCAGAAGCATTTGACTGTGTGTGAATCCGTGGTGTTTCTTTAAATTGATTTAATTCTTATCTCGGGAATAGACAAAAATTTGTAAGGGCAAATGGTTTTGATTGTAAATTGATTATAAGTGGAGTCAAAGTTCAATCTTGTGACATATTCTTTTTTTATTATACATTAATGATATCACCAACCTAAAAATTAATAGAAATATTTCTCTCTTTGCTCACGACACAAGCATAACATGGAGTGATTTTGATACAACGTCTTTACATTCTAATAAGTCCAACGACCTTATTATGATTAAAGCTTGGTCCGATTCCAATCTGCTTTGCTTTAATGTGGATACAACGGTGGCTTTATTTTATAAGGGGACTTTACTACTTAGCAGCAATACTGAATACGTTGAGTCGATTAAATTCCTGGGTTTGAATATAAATATCAACCTAAAATGGTCTAAGCATATTGATACCTTAACTAAAAAACTTTCTACCGCCTGCTTTGCCATTCAATCAGTTTCAAAAGAACTGGACGTGTGTTCTGCCAGACCTACCTATTTCTTTCTATTCGAATCTCATCACCGCTATGGCCTTCCCTTTTGGGGCTGCGGTACTACCGAGCAATTTCTTAGTATTTTTAGGCTCGAAAAGAGAGCAATTCGCTATTTGTTTGGTGTAAATAATAGAGCGCACTGCCAATACTATTTCAATCAACATGAAATATTAACACTTCCTGCATTATTAATTTTAGAAACCGTCTGTTTAATGAGAAAACATATAAACACTTTCCCGGAAAAGCCACAACACGTATATCCTACCAGAAACTCTAGGCATGACATATATCTTCCCATTCTTTCCACAGAATCAATAAAAAAATGAATTATTTACAACGCCATAAAACTTTTCCAATCATCTTCCAGAACATTCAAAAACTATCCCTATTTTTGCACTCTTTCCAAAAAAAAACATAGCGTACCTCACTGAAAGACCTTTTTACTGCATTAATGATTTTTATAATGAATAAGTCTCATTAAAATGTTTTTTATTTGTTTGTTTGCTTAAATCTTTTTGGGTGTCATGTTCTAGCTGTTAGCATAGAATTTGAAAATCATTTTATAGGGGAGTAAACTGTTTGATAGTTCGTTAAAATTAATTATTTTTGTTACGTATTAGATTAAAGTTATACATTTTCTTTTTTTTCTAACACATTTTAATTACTATATTCACTTATTTTGCTTGTATAACGATAACAAAATAGAGTTAAAGGTCGCGTAATTTTAATTTCAACGTCATCGTAAATTTAATTTCAATGTCATCGAAATTATTCACCTCGCATATATATTGTTTATTTCCTTATTGTTAAAATCATCTGGATTCATTAACTGCTTTACGGCAATGTTATGTCCTAACGAATGTTATATTTACAATTTATGTATTTGCATCGACCTATCGAAAAATATGATTTTTTTTCCGATCAATATTTCGATTTTTCCTTGTTTTGTTTTTTCTTTTAAGGTAAATTTGTCCATAAAATTATAACAATTTTCCTTCGGCAATAAAGCATACTTTTGTTTATTGTTTCAATTAACATTTTCCAGAAATCTTGGCGTAATTACCAAGGAAATTACCAAGGAAAAAAAGGAATAATAACTGAAACTGCATAAAATCATTCGGTTAGACCCTAGAGACTCAAGTACAATTAAAACTTCATAATTGCATTCCAGAACGGTTGGACTGAAAGCCTGGACAGTAGCCCAACCTTACAACATAAAATAAACACTCAAAAAGTTAACAGTCAAAACTAAATTTAATTAAATTAAAGAAAATAAAGGTTAAATGAAAATAAATATTAATCTCTAATTTTGCTTGGTTCGTTATTAATATAGGCACAATGTTAAGAACAGTTAATATTTGCGTAGAAAAGTGAAGGTTGAAGTAGTTTTAAGTTTTGTATTGGATGAGTGAAAATCCGTCGAAATTCGACGGTAAGTATATTTTAGAATTATTCTTGAACTCGTTTGGCCCTATGGATCACTTTAATCAATAACATCCCAATATTAAATTCACAATGGAAATTGAATTTAATGGAACATTTTCCTTTCTAAATGTATTTGTTCAAAGAACGGAAAATGGTACTTTAGGACATTAGGTGTATAGAAAATCGACGCATACAAATTGATACTTAAATGCAAATTCTTACCATCATCCAGCACAAAAGAAATCTGTTACTACCAATTCTCTAATATTTAGAACTATTTCAATTTCTTACATCAGAAACAGCGAAACTGACCGAAGCTCTGAAAGGGAATGGCTATTGAACTGAAAATATTACGCGTTCAATTAAAAGATCTAGCAAACCAACCCCGCGAAAGGAAAATGACAGGGAGTCACCATTAGATAGTGTTGTTATTCCCTACATACAGTGTGTCCCTGATTCGCTTCTCTATATAGGGATCTCGGCTCCTAGAAAGTTTTAGAGGAAACTTATTGCATTCAATATCTGGCTTCAGATTTACGATCGATCAATAAGTTTGGGAAATATCGGCGAAAAATCCAAAATGGCTGATTTCGTTTTTCGCCAGTATATCCAAAACGGTAAATTTGACAGCTGCCAAATGTGACATTATTCGGACACATTTTTAAGACAAATAAGATGGCGTATACGATACGTCTACATTGTTTTTTGTTAACCCGCCAACCGCCTCAACTTTCATTTTACTTATGACCACCATATTGGATTCTTCTTTTTTTGGAAAGAGCCTAAAATTTCCAGTCTAGTGATATCTCACAAGTGCATTAAAGATTTTAGTGTCATCAAAATATCACACTTCGTAAATTAGGTTTCAATGTTTTTAAAGGAGCCCATGATTTATTTGCCACAAGATTACATTAATAAGTAAGTAATGTATTGAACGCATTGAATTTTCAATACAACATGAACGTAAATAACGACTTAAAAAATCTAAATGAGCTTTAACTACTTTTTAGTGGGTAACATTAATTTACAAATCTGCAAAATGACGTCTATTTGCATCGAGTCATTTCTGACAATTGGTGACTGTTTTTCGTACAACCCTGGTAAGTGTATTTCTGTTAATATTTCTAAATGTGGCCAGAACTTTTTGTCTCAGGATTTCTATGGTGTGAGCCGGACATCCATCTTGTTGAAACCAAGTTGTTCTTAATTCATCTTCCGTTAGAATAGCTCGTAAGGCTGGTACAACCTGGTTTCGCAAAAGCTCTAGGTACCTCTGCCCGTTAAGGTTTTAGTCAAACAAAAATGGTGCAATTAGTTGATTTCCTGAAATGATTAATAATTTATAAATAGGTGCCCAACAGTCAAGGGCGGCAGGGTCGGCCGGGTGGTACTAGAAACTATAAATTATAAAGGGAAAATTATCTTTATTAAAAAGTAGATATTTTCTTTCCAAAAATAATTATCAAAACATGCCGTAATGAATGAGCTTGTATACAGTTGAAACTTATTCAGCTTTATTATGAAAAAGAAAAACATATTTGGTTAGCGGGAAGTAATAGCCGTAATAAATTATTTTGTTGGTATTGCATATTAATTTCGGAAATACTAAATTAATTTATTTCAGTGATATAATAATCTTAAAGAAGTACAAGTGCCTTAATAAAACATAAAATATCAAAAGAACAAACCCCTTGCGCTTTAAAATTTAAATTATTTGGAAATACAGCTGAACGCCTTTGTATATATCATAATGAAAATCGAAAATAATTCCACATTTGATTAATATGGTATTTTTTTCATAACGCAAGAACTAGGCTTCCCGGGTAATAATAAATCATTAACTTCAGACAATCAAAATAATTATAGAGAATTCGCTAAATCTGCCGAAAATTTAGATAAAGTGTTAATAAATTTATAGAACCCAATTCTATTTGTATAGGTTCTTGGAAACTACAATACAAAATGATTGAATAAAAATGTAATACAATATCAAAAAAGTAAGTTGACTGACTAGAGTAAAACATTTTACTTTTTTTTAATAGATTATACTCTTTTAGTATGATTAAAGAACTAAACGAAAAAAAAAGATGATTATTTGACCATCATTTGGTGCATATTTCAAAAAAGTTGGTTAAATTAACTTACCAATGATCCCACACCAAACATTACTTCCAAATCTGATCTGATCACAATTCGTGAACCTGCTCTCATCGGACCACAAGACATGATTTACAAAATCAGGATTTTCATTACATCTCCTAATATACCACTCACAGAACTGTAGTCGTCTTGGAAAATCAGTTTCCTTAAGTCCTTGTACTATTATGGTTTGTATGGATGGTACTTACTATTTTTTAAAACTCTCTATACTGTTGATTTTGGCACACTAGTTTCCTGTTCTACAGTTCTTACCGATGCACTAGGGTTTTCGTTGATATAAAAATGTTTCTGTCTCGATTTTCATTGTTATTATTGTATCCGCTTCTAGGTTGTTTGAAGGCACCATGGTTATTTAAATTAACTACGATTTTCCTGAATTGGGTTTTATGAGGCTGCCGTCGTTCGGGGTACATCTCCAAATACCTTGCTGAGGTAACGTCGGCGTTTCTGTATGACTGAAAGTACAGAGCTAACATGTCAACCTTTTCTTCATTTGATTACGGAATGCCGGCCATTTTCTATTGGTTTTGACAATTTATGTGTCAGATTTATGATTCTATTGGGATAAAAGCGTACCTGCTACTTATTAAAACACAGCTTTGATACTTTCAACTATTTAACTTAACGTCAAAATCCAATTTTGTTACAGATAAATTATGGCCTGCTTAGAAAAGCATTGAGAGCTAACATTACTTTAAATCATGGCCTTCTTAGAAAAAACTGAAACCTAACTTTACGAAGTGTAATATTTCGATGATAGCAAAATCTTAAAAGCACTTGTGAGATATCACTAGACTGGACATTTTAGGCTCTTTCCAAAAATCGAAAAATCCAATATGGCGGTCATAAGAAAAATGAAAGTTGAGGCGGGTTGCGGGTTAACAAAAAACAATGAACTCGTGACGTATATGCCATTTTATTTGTCTTAAAAATGTGTCCGAATAATGTCACATTTTGGCAGCTTTCAAATTTACCGTTCTGGATATACTGGCCAAAAACGAAATCCGCTATTTTCGGTTTTTCCCCGATATTTCCAAAAACAATTGATCGATCGTAAATCTGAAGCAGGATATCAAATGCAATAAGTTTCCTCTAAAACTTTCTCCATTTAACCTTTGCTGTAGGTATAATAGGAGCCGAGATCCCTGTATAGAGAAGCGAATCTGGGACACACTGTATATCGCACTATAGACAAAATATGATGATTACTTCGACGGTTGAACATACGTATAATTTTTAATACACATAAGAAGATTGGACAATGCTCGCGACCTCCGAAAGATGTTGTACCTCTTCAAACAGAAGGAGTATATAAAATTCCTTGCTTCCATGGAGAAATTTATATTAGAGAAACAGGACTCTCAATATCCACTAGACTTAAGGAACATGAACGAAGTAATAAAAATTGTTCAACCTGCTGTAGCTGAATACCAGCATACCACTGGCCATATTATAAATATAAAAGAAACCGAGGTTCCAGCATCGGTTCCAGGATTTTATAAACCAAAGATTAGAGAATATATTGAAATTTTCAAACATACAGAAAACATCAATAGAGATTCGGATTCTACATCATACGTCGAAACCGATCTTAACACAGGGCCCGCCTGAATCTCACCAAGCTCATTCAGTGTTCAGATCTCGTGAAGTAAAGATCCCTGAAGATGCCTCTTGAAATCGTGAAAGGCGAAACATCGAATAGTAATTCCAATTTGACACGGTCTAATTTACCCAGAAATTCCATAGGCATAGTGAGTGTGACCCAGTCTACACATAGTCATTTAGTAACATATGTACCGATACTGTATTTTCACTCGGCGACATTTGTTCATCAATATTTTACCAATTTCTCCCTATGTACTACACTTGATTTTTGGGCACGGTTTAAATTAAAATAGTTTTTACATTGATTTAAAAAAAATCATTAGATTTTCTTCCTTCGTGTTGATTTTGTACCAGAATATTACCAGTCTATCTCTATTCGCTATCTTGAATTTCTACCAAAAATTTTCCACGCTTTAAACACAAAGTTTGAAATCAATCTAATAAGCAGTTTTTCCATGCTAATTTTATAAATATTTTATCAAACCGCCGTTTTCTTTTGTTTTTTTTTGAAACACAATTTGCTGCAATAAAAATTCGCACAGATAAATTGTATTTTCTTAAAGTTAAAAAGATCTTGTTAAATATGGAAATTTCTTTGAAACATATTAACCAAAATATTTTTTATTTTAATAATAATAAGAACTAAACAATTCCTGGCAGTTTTATAATAAAATCTAAGAAAAAAGGATAAGCTGAATTTAAACAAAAAAAATTAACGCTGTAATAATTTACTTTATCATAGCGTATAATTTTCCTAAGATAAAATTTTACAATAGTTACAATATTTACCAAACTACCCATACATATAATTTTACAATCTGTTGATTTTTGACTAGCCAGGTAAATACAAACTAGTTCCTTAAAACAAACAAAAAAATGAAATACATATAAAATCTATTTTAAAATTAAAACCTGTAATTAGTATTGACATGATAAATTTAAAACAACAGTTGGAAGCCAAAAAATTCCCCAATTAGCATTGAACTTCCCAAATGTCAAAAGATAATTAACTAAAAGTACAGAAATTAAATATAAATAAGATAAGACAGCTAGCTCCTTGCTGTTTTGGTGGGGTCGACACAAAAAACCACAACATAGCCAGTATATGGATATGGCTTAACAAAACTTAAAAAAAAAGATATAAGGACATATGTGTATCTCAAATATAGGTTAGGCTTAGCCATGAACTACAGTTAAAGTGAACTATTTTAACTTAAAATATCATAATGCTTCTGTGTGAGATCCACCTCGTTCGATAAAAATAATTGGTTTATTATAGTTTGTACACAGCACTACGTAAAACAATTTCAGGTATTTCTCTAGCACATGTTTTTATATACTTTATTTTTGAAGTAGCACCAAGGAAAGTAGTTTAACATCTTCCCATCCGAATGTTGGAGAAAGTCTGGTTAAGCCATTAGGTCACAACTTGAATGAAATGAGCGGAACATCCATCATGTTGAAACTATAAACTTGCTTTTAAATTCAGTGGCAAGTTATCAAAAAACCATTGCACAAATAAATTTCAGCACTTTAGGTTTCCCGGAAAGAGTAGGGTCCCAGCAATCTCCCATTGTATTTACCACACGAAACGTTTGTTTTTTGATAAGATTGATCTCTTAAATCAGTAATAAGATAAGGATTATCAGTTGACCATCAGCGACAATTTTGTGATCAAACGATACCGTTTGTCGTAAACCTAGATTTGTTTGAAAACAAAATCTTCTGTTCTCTTCCCTCGAATCCTAAATGAAAAGTCCAGGTTTTGGTCAAAATTAAAATCAACAAAGCTTAGGTACTTATAAATGTTTCTTTTTGTTATGGATATGATATTGTATTGAACCACTAACTCAGTAAAATCAATTATTATAATGAGGAGAGATTCCTAAGTATATAAGGGCAGAAAAGTACGAAAATCGCTCATTAGAATAAACCAAGTCCATAAATATGTAGTAAAGTTAGTTAATTTAATGCGCAGCATAAAATTAATGTTTAACGGCTTGCTCGTTTTACTACAGTCTGAATTTGCCTATAAATGTTTGCCATTTCCAACAAGCTTTAAATGTAAAGGTTTTGCAGACGTTTCATTGGCAATTTCTAATATTACACTATTAACTGTCAGTAGGTAATTGGACAGCTTTAGATCTTTGGGAATAACATTCCTGTTATTAGTTATTAAGTGATTCTGGTTTTAGAAGATACTGTACCAAAACTATATAACAGACAAAAACTATTCTCAGTTTTCTTTTAATTAACGATACATGTGTATAACATATCTGCTGTTGACATAGCAATTGATTAAAATAAATCAAAATTGGTTATAAAAAACAACAGACAACAAGTACGACAACCAATATACACACCTAATTACCACTAGGATATTTGAAAATGCAATATATCTAAGCATCAATGACATGTATAATAATGAGTAATCGTGTAGGAATTAAAATACAAATAATTAGATTAATTCTTTAAATTCAATAACAAAAAATAACTTCCGGCTTTTTCGGGAGACACATAATCAGCGCCTCGAAAAATTAAATCGTGGACAGGAATTTATACTATTAAAAATTTTCTATAATATTATATAATTTATATACTCTGGTAACTAAAATTTACACTTGATAGAGGAGTATGTCTACTTAGGTTACATCACAAATAACGGCAAAGATAATTAGAGTTGGCGCATTACCTTTCTGGAATGACGTCACGCTGGTTTCAAATAACGTATTTCTTATATTATTTATATTTCAGCGATGATTCCTAACCTAAACGTATGCAGTGATGTAGATAGGAGGGGTGCGTTCAGCACTGGCTAAAGCGAATTTAAAATTGGCATTTTCTGTACAGAAAGCGCTGCAACTTGTCGAAAATGGCTGGCAAAAAATTAACACTCTCATTGCCATAAAAAAATCCTCATTTTGCACACTTAATACCAAAATAACTATTATAACTTCAAAAACTAAAATTATTTTGCAAATAAGACTTTACTAATATAAATTCTTTCATCTTAGTCTTATTCTTTGTTTGCAATGTAATAAATTGACGCCAGTTACCCATTTTCATCAAAATTATTTTAATTCTCAATTACAGACAATACTGAAAAAATATTAAGAAAAGGGGAATAACGAACGATGAATCCTTTACCTCCAGAATGTTTCAAAAACAAAAAGAGGTAAAAACAAAAATCACAGATTACTTAAAGAACAAAATAAGAGATATGATCTATTGCGTGTATGCTAAAAATGAATATGTTACAATGCAGACTTTGCTTTAAAAACTAAAAGAGAGAAATTAATGTATAACTAACTAACTTTAAAAATAAAAACTACTCCCCTTCACTGTCTTCAGAATCAGAACTAAATTCTTCATCGTCACTGCTGTCTTCGTCGGTACTAATTACAAGTGGCGCAATGTCTGAAGCATCACATATCTGTATTGTCTTCCAAGCTTCTTGGATTACCCTTTCTGTGTGGCTGACATAATTTTTCCAATGCTCTGAAGATACTTCATTTATCGCTTTTTCCCACATGGCCAAAACTTCCGATGGTGTCCCCTTCAGACTAGCAATGTATTGGTCGTATTTCCTCTTACACTCAGACCATACCATTTCAATAGCATTAAATTGACAATGGTATGGAGGAAGTCTTAGTATTTTGTGGCCCAAAGGTTTCACATATTCGTCAAGGTAGAATGTTTTTTCAATGTTACAATTTTTTTCTACAATGCTCCATATTTCATCCTTCATGGCCCTCTCTGGGAAGTCAATGTTCTTTTCTTTTAACCATCCAATCAATCTCTGCTTTGTCCATGATTTTCTTGGAATATCCTCTAAAAGGCCGGAATGAGCTTGTGTTGTCCATCACTATCAAACTTTTTGGAGGAAGATTTGGTACCAGCTGATTTTTAAACCAATTTTCAAAATTTTGCTTGTTCATATTGTCATGATAATCTCCGCTTTTTAGTCCACTTTTAAATATTAAACTGGCCCCCTTAATAAATCCTTCCTTTGATCCAGCGTGAACTACAATATATCGATGACCTTCACTAGCTTTTTTAGAACTTGTAGACATAGTGTTATCCTGCCAGCTGTTTCTAAACGAACCTTTACTAAAAATCCAAGTCTCATCAATAAATACGGTGGTATAAGCATCTTGTCCTAGATTTTGATTTTTGACATATTCCCTCAAGAAATTGATTCTCTTGTGGACGATGTGGGGCAAATCCATCAGGTATTTTCTATTATTTGATTTCTTCCACTTAAAACCAATACTTTGTACGTATTTTCTTAGCGAGGTGATGGAAAAATTAAAATATTCATTTATCTCTTTTAGTTTTTTAAGCAAAGTCTGCATTGTAACATATTCATTTTTCGCATACATGCAGTAGATCGTATCTCTTATTTTGTTCTTTAAGTAATCTGTAATTTTGGTTTTTACCTCTTTTTGCTTCGCTCGTTATTCCTCTTTTCTTAATATTTATGATTGTTGTATGGCTAAGTTTTGTTGCATTTGAAGCTCGTTCAATTATATTATCAGTTTGCGGAAGGATTCCATTTTTAGCTTGCTCTTTTTCCAATTGAAAAAAAGCCAAGATATTCAAAACTATTAGCTGTGATTGCTGATTATATCTTCGCGGCATCTTGCAAAAGTTTAAAAAGAATCACAACAAATCAATGTCAATTTTGACGAATATATTCTGAAAGACACATAACCAAAACCGGCATTGACTGTTGTAAAGAAACGACAATGAGTTTTTTCAAAATGTTTTTCTCACTGTCAGTTAACATAAATCAAACAAAAATAACCAAAAATGACGTCATTCCAGAAAGGTAATGCGCCAACTATAGATGGCGAAAAAAAAAGAAGAATAGGACTTGCATGGACTGGTTTTAACAATCTTAGTCTCATAATCAGGGAACAATGACTATCTATTAAATGATTATTTAATCTTAAATACGATCTTTATGAGTGACTACAAATTCTTTATAACCTATTTTCTAATTTTGAAGGACCAATTCAATCATCTTTATTTATTTGGATTAATAATTAAACAAAACAATTCATAGGTTGATGTTACCATAGCTGATTTGGTTATTTTTAAAACTACTTAAATATTTATATTACCAATAAAACTCAGCTTACCAAAAAATTAAACATATATTGTACCACTTTAATACAAATTGTCACATTAAAGCGAATAAGATTCTTAGAAATAAATCTTTCGTTCATTCATTCACTAAACTAATCTATCTAAATTAGTTTTAACAAATTATTATCTGGGATAATCAACAATAAATTATTTTAAATAATCGCACGAAATGATAATGACAAATTCTCTCAAATTACTTGAAACAAACAACAGAACTGAAATATATATAAAATTTATTTTAAAATTAAAAATTGTAATTAGTATTAACATAATAAATTAAAAAAAACCGTTGGACTTTAAATAATTCCTAAATTAACATATGACTTCCCAACCATCAAAAGAGAGTTTATACCTTCAGGTGTCTAACAATTACACAAACAATTAACTCAAATTTCAGAAATTAAATATAAGTAAGATAAGGCAGCTAGCGTCTTGCGGTTTTTGGCGTTGTCGACACAAAAAAAAAACATGACATAGCCAGTATATGGTATAGGTTTATCTCAAATATAGGTTAAACTTAGCTAAGTACTACATTTGAAGTGAACTGGTGCACTGCGGTCGAGCTAAAATAGACCTAGATAATATTAACTTAAAATATCATAATGCTTTTGTGTAAGGACACACCTCGTTTGATAAAAATAATTAATTGGTTTATTACAGTTTGAAGACAGCACTACTTTAAACAATTTTTGGAATTTCTCTAGCACATGTCTTTATATACTCTATTTTTGAGATAGCCCCAAAGAAAGTAATGTAACATCTTCCCATCCGCCAGTTGGAGAAAGTTCGGTTAAGTCACTCCGACTTGAATGAAGTGAGCGGAATATCCATCATGTTGAAACTACAAATTTGCTGTTAAATTCAGTGGAAAGTTTTTAAAAAACCGTTACACAAATAACTTTCAGCATTTTAAGTTTGCCGGAAAAAGTGGGGTCTCTGCAATCTTCCATTGTATTTACTATACCAAACGTTTTTTTTTTGATAATATTGATCTCTATGATCAATAATAAAATGAGAATTATCAGCTGACGATTATCGACAATTTTGTGACCGTTTGTCGTAAACCTAGATTTGTTTGAAAACAAAATCTTCTGTTCTTTTCCCTCGAATCCTAAATGAAAAGTCCAGGTTTTGGTCAAAATTAAAATCAACAAAGCTTAAGTACCTATAAATGTTTCTTTTTGTTATGCATGATATTGTATTGAACCACTAACTCAGTAAAATCAATTATTATAATGAGGAGAGATTCCTAAATATATAAGGGCAGAAAAGTACTAAAATCGCTCATTAGAATAAACCAAGTCCATAAATATGTAGTATAGTTAGTTAATTTAATGCCCAGCATAAAATTAATGTTTAACGGCTTGCTCGTTTTACTAGTCTGAATTTGCCTATAAATGTTTGCCATTCCCAACGACCAACAACCTTTAAATGTAAAGGTTTTGCAGACGTTTCATTGGCAATTCCTAATATTACACAATTAACTGTCAGTAGGTAATTGGACAGCTTTAGATCTTTGTGAATAACATTCCTTTTATTATTTATTAAGTGTTTCTGGTTTTAGAAGACACTACGCCAAAACTATATAACAAAATATTCACAGTTTTCTTTTAAATAACGATACATTTTTATAACATATCTGCTGCTGATATAGCAATTGATTAAAATAAATACAAAAATCAATAAATATAAGCACTTACAGTCGAAATTGCTTGTAATAAACAACAGACATTAAGTACGATAACCAATAGAAAATGTAACATGTATAATAATGAGTAGTCGTGCAGGAAATAAAACAAAAATAATCAGATCAATTCTTTAATTTAAATAACAAAAAATAATTTCAGGGTTTTTTGGGAGACACATAATCAGCGCCTCGAAAAATTAAATGGTGGACAGGAATGTATGGTGGTTATCTACTCTGGTGACCAAAATTTACACTTGATAGAGTACTATGTCTACTTAGGTTACATCACAAGGAATGGCAAGGACAACCAGACGGGGAAAATAAAAGAAGAATAGGACTTGCATGCAATCTCAGTCTCGTTCCTCTTTACGGTCGAAAATCCACTCCGGTGTTGGCTAATAGTGATGTAAAAGACCTTCTAAAGCAGTGGCCGATATACAGGGTGTCCCGAATTGCAGTGTCCAAACTTTCTGCATTCAAAATAAGCCCTAATTTTCTATATAAACATATATCGGCAAATGCTTCGTTTTCGAAATACAGGGTGTTAAAGTTTTAAGAAAAAAATTGTTATTTAGTCATAACTTTTTTAGTACTTGAGATATTGTTACTAAATTTGGTAAACAGCATTTGAGTAACAAAAGGCATTTTTTGATTTGAAATATTTTTTAATTTTTCATCAGTCGCGTCCGTACAGGATTTTTTATTGAATATTCTTGAAGAAAAAATGGTACGCTACTGCTTTTTCTGAAAACCAAAATCATTTCTAAAATCCCCACTCAGTTTGGAGCAAATTTGATCCCTTGCCTTTTTTTCGTGCGATGCAAGGATTTAGAGTTAAAAACTAAAAACTATTTTTATGTATGGCGTAGTTAAAATTTCCATTATTGTTAATTATTTCAGTGGCAAAACCTTTAACATCTTGGTATGCCATGATTGCATTTTTGTGACAATTAAACAATTGCTAGTTTCGTCTTTAAAGTGTGACATTTGAGTTTTTAGAGTAAATAAATGTCAGGTACATTACAGTTTATATAAAAAGGTAATTATCAGTCTAACTAGTGATTTCAAAATGGTGTTATTCAGTAACTTTGAGTATGCTGATATTCATTTCGTTTATGGTTTCTGTAATGGAAATGCAAATGCAGCAGTACGGGAATACCAACGAAGATTTCTAAATAGAAGATTACCTTGCAAACAAGTATTCAATAAAACGCATTTAATGTTTAGGAATTTTGGACTCAAAAAGAATCCGAGAAACGAAGGTAGGAGAAATGAACAATATCGAAACGTAATTGTAAATAACTTTGACAACGATAGGACATTAAGCCTACGAAGAGCAGCTCATAATTTACAAGGCAACGCAGTTTTTGTTTATAAAAATAAGGTTCATCGCGTTTTGAGGAAAGATCACAGGAAGCCATTTCAGATGCAGCCAGTTCAAAACTTACAACCTGGTGATGCCGAAAAAGGTGTCAGTTTTTGCAATTGGTTTTTGCGCCAAATAGAAGAAGACGAGAACTTTTCAAAAAAAAAAAATTATGGACTGATGAAGCCACATTTGCCCGAAGCGGTTCAGTAAATTTCCATAATTTACGAATCTGGAGCCATGACAATCCACGTGTTGTACGAACTAGAGCATTTCAGCAAGAATTTTCTGTTAATGTTTGGTGTGGTGTAATAAATTAATTTTTTTGCGGGCCCCATATTCTACCACCAAGCCTATATGAACAATTATTTAATGATTTTCTGCAAAATGAGTTATTTCAATAACTAGAAAATATTCCTCTAAATCTTAGAAACGAATTCTGGATTCAAATAGACGGGGCTTCCGCGCATTTTGCCCTTGTAAATCGCGAGTGGTTAAATAATAATTATCCAGAACGGTGGATTGGACGATTAGAAGCTACAGCCTGGCCACCACGTTCCCCTGACCTCACATCTGTCGACTTCTTTGTGTGGGGTTATTTGAAAAATTTAGTTTATTCCAGACCAGTTCACACAAGAGAAGAAATGATTCTAAGGATAGAGCAAGCCTGTGAAACTTTGCGAGCCAATACGAATTTTATACGCCATGCCACTGACACAGTTAAGAGCAGATGCCGAAAATGCGTCGAAGTTAGAGGAGCTCATTTTGAGCAATTATTGTAAATTTTAAGGCCCACATTAATCTTTAATGATATTTAAAGTGCTCTATAAATTTTTTTCACGATCTAAGTTAATAAAAGTTATGAATTCTAGTTTTTGTAAAATTAATTACGAACATAGTTAATAAAGAGTAGTTTCTGTAAAATGAAGTATCATCAAATCAAAATTGAATTAATTCTAATTACCGTTTTACAAAATGAATAGACGATTTTAGAATTATAAACTCATCTGTCATACTATAAAGACGAACCAACACAAAAATGCAATCATGGCATACCAAGAGTCGACAATGAAGGAATGATGGTAAGTACCAAGGACATTAGATTTTAATAGGTTGCCTGCTAACTTCTGCGATGTCATCCTGATAACCCAAACATAATGCTCCATTACAACGGGTCGATGACGTCATCTCTCCTTAGTTGTCAGACAAGCTTTTATTTTAGAAACCCTACATACGTTGTTCAGAAATTATGAACTCACCCGGAATGAAATAAATATCGGAAACCAAATAATTTTAAAAACTTGCTGTTACAATCCCACCTTAAAGGTTTTGCTACTGAAATTAACAATAATGGAAATTTTAACTATGCCATACATAAAAATGGTTTTTAGTTTTTTACTCGAAATCCTTACACCGCACGAAAAAAAGACAAGGGATCAAATTTGCTCCAAACTCAGTGGGGATTTTAGAAATGATTTTTGTTTTCAGAAAAATCAGTAGAGTATCATTTTTTCTTCAAGAATATTCAATAAAAAATCCCGTACGGACGCCACTGATGAAAAATTAAAAAATATTTCAAATCAAAAAATGCCTTTTGTTACTTCAAGGCTGTTTATCAAATTTAATAACAATATCTCAAGTAATAAAAAAGTTATGACTAAAAAACAATTTTTTTCTTAAAACTTTAACACTCTGTATTTCGAAAACGAAGCATTTGCCGATATATGTTTATATAGAAAATTAGGGCTTATTTTGAATGCAGAATGCGCTGTTAAAGTTTGGATACTGCAATTCGGGACAGCCTGTATTATTCTGGATTGAATAATTCTAAAATTAAAGTAATAGTCTTAGGCATACCTCCAAATGTGTTTATTCTCATTGGCTCTTTTGTACATATACCGTTCTTATAACACAAGAAGAAACAACCATTATGAACGTGTTTAGAGCGTAACTTGATAGTAATTTCAGACAATTTCTACTATACTAAACCTTCAATATCTCCTGACAAAAAACTCTCGAGCTATTTTTGTCTTCGTGAATAGTACTAATTATCGAAAACAGGCACCTTCATCTTTTACATTTCCCAAGAGTAAGTTTGTCAGCTCTTCTTTTCTAGATGGTCCTGCTAGTCCAACAATAAGTGCTACTTTTGCTACAAAAATCTTGCTATCAACGGCTTCCTGCAGAAAACACCAATATAGTTTTTCGTTAATATCTTCGATTATAAATAAATAAATAAATAAATAAATAATAAATAAATGCTTTATTGTCAAAAAAATTTTACAATTTTGTGGACAAAGCTGTTGAAAAAAAAATAGTTTACAAACATCAAAATTAGCAAACAAAACAAAACAACAACACATCATAAATATTATAGAAAAATAATATTTAAATCAAGAATTTAGAATATTAATATAATAGAATCCTAAAAGAAGTACATTAGAAATGTACTTTGTCAGTCGTACTATGTTATAAACATTTTCATAAATATAATGTAAAAAAAATAAAAAAGCAAAGTAAAAAATAAAAAATAAAAAAGTACGAAACAATTAAAAAAATACATATACAAAATTCGGTAAAAATGGTTGGTAATGGCAACTATCACACTAGGGGTTCATAAGGATAAATTTATGTGTTGTAAAACTCGTTCACGGTGTAGAAGGCGCTTTCCAGTAAGAATGATTTCAAAGCCTTGCGAAATGAAGTCAGAGATATTATGGATTTGATGTTAAATGGCAGGTGATTATGCATTTTTTTTGCATTGTAGATTACTGATCTTTTAATTAACTCTGAGTGTGGGGTTGGAAGATAGAGATCGTGCTCAGTGTTTCTGAGAGGGTAGTTGTGAGAAGGTCTCTCTAATAGAGCAGGTGCATGCTTACGAATTAAGCAAACCGATTCCAAAATGAATAAGCAAGGAAGGGTTAGTATTTTATATCTTTTAAAGAAATCTCGGCAGTGAGTTCTACTGTTAAGTCTCAGTAGGTAACGAACAGCTCTTTTTTGTAGTATAAAAATTCGATCAAATTGAGTCGCACAACATGTACCCCAGAATGGAATAGCATATCTGAGGTGCGACTCAACAAGAGCAAAATAAACAGTTCTAGAGGTAGAAAAGCTAAGCTCCTCGGAAACAGATCTTAACGTAAAGCAAGCAGAACCCAACTTTCTTGATAAAGCGTCGATATGTGGATCCCATTTTAAAGAATCATCTACAAGAAGCCCTAGAAATTTTATACGAGTTTACGACATCAATAGTGGTGCCATTAAGGTCAACAGGTTGCAGCGTGTTTTTATAAGACAAGACTTTCGTTTTAGAGATGTTCAAACATAGGAGATTAGAATCTCACCAGGATTTAATGGTGATTAGGTTATTAGATACAATCCTATGTAGGTCCGTGACATCTGGGTGGCTCCACGTAAAGCTGGTATCGTCCGCAAAGAGACATATTTTTCCACTAATGTTTAAATTAGCCATGTCGTTTATGAACAGAAGAAACAAGATAGGGCCTAGTACCGAGCCTTGAGGCACTCCATATTCCATTGACCTACAAGAAGACATCCTGTTGTCAACTTTCACAAATTGATTTCTGTTGCTAAGATATGACTTAAACCAATCGAGAGGAGCCCCTCTAAATCCATAGTACTGCAGCTTGTTAGTTAATATATTATGATTCACACAATCGAAAGCTTTGGAAAAATCAAAGAAAATTGTTGCCGTAGCGTGATGGTTGTTTAGGCTGGAGTAAACTCTATTAAGAAGGGAAAACATGGCATCGCTTGTGCATTTGTTACTTAAAAATCCAAATTGATGTTTTGTAAGTATTTCATATCTAGACAGAAATGATAAAAGCCTTTTTTTAACCAGTCTTTCGATGATCTTAGATAGCGTAGGGAGAAGTGCAATTGGGCGATAGTTCGAAGCTTCTTCTGAAACACCTCCTTTGTGAAGAGGTATGATTATTGCAGTTTTAAGGCAGCTTGGAAAAGTACCATTTTGGAAAGACATATTTATCAAAGTAGTCAGATGCTCTAGTGTGCACTCCGGCAGACTTGAATACATTTTTAAAGTAAGCCCATCAATTCCCGAGGAAGATTTATTTTTGATATCATTAATTGTACTGCGAAGTTCTGATAAAACTACTGGTGAAAAGAAGAAACTGTGCAGGTTTACCCTATGATTAGAGAGATATGAAATTGGGTCATTAGATTGAGATACGGATTTAGTCAAATCTTTGGCTACATTTACAAAATAATTGTTTAGGTTCTCAGGAGAGGTAAGGATAGTGTTGGATAAAGGAGTTTTGTTTCTTAAATCATTTACGATGGACCAGGTTTCTTTAGCTACATTTTTGGCGTTAGAAAGTCTATTATTGTAATAAATATCTTTGGCGGCTTTAATAGTCTTATGATAAATTTTTCTGTATGATTTTACATAATTATGAAAAAAGACACTGTCCGAAAATTTCTTTAAATGAGATAGTGACCGCATGTTCTTAGAAGATATACGTAAACCTTTAGTGGACCAGGGTTTACTTCTTTTATTTTTGATAGGCCTAAGAGGAAAAGATTCAGAAGCTATATTAGTTAGAGTTTTTATAAAACGAGAAAATTCAGTGTCGACATCATAAGTGTGAGAGTCCCAGTCAGTTATTTGACATAGGTGTTTGAAATTAATGAAATTTCTAACCGAAAAAATACGGCCTACTTGTCTAGAGGAATTTTTGGCTTTTGTAGGTCTATATCCTTCCGACTTTCTTTTCCGCAATTAAATGCGGGTATTTACTAATTTCCACATTTTTTTATAATAGACATCACTCTCCGCAACAATGAATAGTATACCCAATGAGAGCATGTTTTTTGAATTTTGGATAGATGATTAAAACAGGCTAACAATGCCTTCTCACTCGAGATAGTTTTTATGTTTTTTTCTTCACAACATTTCTGATACCGAGAGTAGGTCAACTCATATTTTGCCCAGGATTTTTCGGTCAGAAGAGTAGAAATTACGCCAGTAGCCACTTTTCCGATGTCGGATGGAAGATCTGAATGGCTCATGTTGAAAATATATTAAACTCGTTACGAACTTTGTGACAAATTACAAATTCTTTAACAGCATTATTTTCTAATGTTTTCTAACGAAAACTTAGTTACTTGGTTGCTATGTTATAGTAAGTACAGGTATAGTCAAAAGCAGTGTTATAGTGCGGGTCATACGATTTATCAACGACAAAGTTTTTAAGTTTGTCTTTCTTTTATTACGTGTAATCATATCCACCGCATAAAATCCGGAAGATGAATTAGATAGACCTATGATATTTTCATATGAATAAGAGGATAAACATATAAATACCTGCAGTTGCAAAAATCTTTGAGCGATGTCATTTCAAAGTCAGATTGACAAGTGAGTGACAAAATGAGTAATAGAAAACAATTTTTGGGTTTTTTGCATCCACAAACGAAAAAAATTGTATTAAATCTAATAAAATATTACGAAAACGAAAATTCACCGGCCAAAATCCAGGAGACAGTAGCAAACGCTCTGGGAATCGGTATAAGGACTGTGTAGAAAATTGTGCATGAAAAAAAGCATAATTTACTACCGAAGAAGATTAAGAAATGTACACGAAAAAAGCCAAAGACAGAAGATTTAAGTGACAATGTAAAAATAGATGTTCGTAACGCAATGCACGATTTAGACACATCAAAAACTATATAACCCTTCAAGTTTTAAAAGAAGCTTTAAAAAATCGAGGCATATTGGAAATTGGACTAAAATCGTCAAAATTAATGAAAATGTTGGGTTTTTGATATAAAAAGGGATGTAATCGAAGCTTTTTATGCGAGTTGCCACATATCGCAAGTCAGCGTATCCAGTTTTTAAAGAAATACATGGAAAATGTTAATTCAAAATTTAGAAAAGTGGTATTTTTAGACGAGACTTGGATATATTCTAATGAAAGTGGTTCAAAATCTTGGCAGGACGAGTCTGTAAAAAGTGTCAAGAGAAAAAAGGGATGTGGGACGGGAAAACGGTTCATCATTTTGCATGCAGGTTTCTCAACAGGATTTCTCCCAGGTGCAAGTTTACTGTTTTCTTCAACATCCAAAAGTATGGACTACCATGATAATATGAACTGTGAACTGTTTGAAAAGTGGTTAAAAGAACAACTGATTCCAAATTTAGATGCTCCATCTTTAATCATTCTGGACAATGCATCTTATCATTCAAGAATCCTAAATAAACAACCTACTTCATCCTGGAAGAAAAGTGATATTTATGACTGGCTAATAAAACAAAAACAAAATCCTTTACCCAATATGTTGAAAATAGAACTTCTTTTAATGGCATAATCTATTAAAAAACCAACAATATATGCCGTAGATGAAATATTACGGGAAAATGGACATGAGGTTTTACGACTGCCGCCATACCATTGCCAGTTTAACGCAATAGAATTAATATGGGCTGGGGCAAAATCATATTAAAAAAAACACGTGAACGATGGTCTTACATCAGATGAAGTGCAAATTGGTTGGCAAGATTCATTAAATTATATTACGCCGGAGTACTGGAAGAAATCTGTGGAACATACGGAGAAATAATATGGGATTGATGGAATCGAGAACGAGTTCTAGATGTCGAAATAGCACCAATGATCATTGCGCCATTTGAGGACGACTCAGAAGATGAGGACTTTTTAAGTGATGATGATATTTTTTAATCTATAATATTAAAAAGTTTCTGAAGCATTATATTAGTCTTTGACGTGTATAAATCATAAATTGCATTATGAATATCCATTTTTGCATTGTAACTTAAGTGTTTTGGCTTTGGATTATTTCGTGTACATTTCTTAATCTTCTTCGGAAGTAAATTATGTTTTTTTTTTCATGCACAAGTTTCTGTATATTCCTTGTACCGATTCTCAGAGCTTTTGCCACTGGCTCCTGGATATTAGCCAGTGAATTTTTATTTAAAATTTTTTTTATTAGATTTGACACCATTTTTTTGTTTACTTTTTTAGTAAATTTTTAATTTTGTAGGCAATAAATAAATAATTATAGAATACTTGTTCCAATTTTAAAGCGTGTTTAAAATAAGTAAATTTTTTTATTAATTATAAGACAAAATTTGTTATATAAAAATCGGTATAATCGCTTATATATATATATATATATATATATATATATATATATATATATATATATATATATATATATATATATATATATATATATATATATATATATATATATATATATATATATATATATATATATATATATATATATATATAGCCTGTATTTTTCGCATGCATGGCCATTAATTTTAGACTGAAATTTGAAGAAATCGGATAAGTACTTTTTTTGCTATGCCGCGAACAGACAGACTGACGGATATAGACATACCTCCAGACAGACGGAATTGAGAAAACACGTTTTCCGACATCTAGGGACCCTTAAACGTAAAGATCTGAAAAAATCTCAAGAGGGAGGTAATAACTAATTATCTTGTGTTTTTAACAAAAGTGTATAATATTTTTGCAAAATAATTTTTTTTGTTATCACAATACATAAAAAACAAGTTTTCTTTGCACAGGAGTGGCCCGCATTTCAATATATGACACTGTATAAGTGGTTAGATTTTTAGGTCAAGCAGGGCTCATAATTTTTGATGTTTGATAAAAAAATCTCATTTTCATTAAGTGGCTGTATAAACAAAACATATCCTGATTGTTCCACTGATTCGGACCGCCTTCCGACTTTATTAAGGCGCTTGCCATTTTGTGTATTTTTGTTTTTGCCAACCAAAAAATTTTAACCAAATACATATTTAGCGAATTTTCTTATTTAGTCCCTCGGCATTTAATATATAAAATAATATTAGGTGTCTATCTTAATAATATTGCGTAATATAATTAAAAAAAACTATTTTCTTTCTTCATGTATATTTGTAAATAGCCCATCGAGATTTAATAGCTCGATAAAAGAATCACACAATATTTTAGTATTCACTGTGTTTTCTGATTTGATTCATAATGTTGGTGACCTTTGGATAAGATTTTAAATGATCGTACATCAAATGTTGTACGATAAACATGTGATACATCGTTATTAACATACTTCTGTTTAATAACGGTTTTATCCCACTTGTATCGTAAATATCTATTTTCTAACGATGCCTTCAAGTTTTTTATGGACTTAGAACAAAAATACTCTCTGGCAATTCCTTTTCTCCAATCTTATTTATTGCCTCAGCCATATATAACAACATAGGAGACTTAGTCAGGTCAAGTTTAATACGATTAAGATGTTTTTAGAGTATTTATAAACAATTGAAGGCATCGGGAGTAGTTCTACGAATTCTTATTAAACATTAAAAGAGAAAACAATAATACTGCAGTCGATTTTGTGCTCTTAAGTTATATATTTCAGGTTTGTCTTTATAGATGTTATATTGATGATTGAGGCTCAATACAGTGCCTCAGATTTATAATTTTCTCCTTTCAAATAGATTAAAATATAACTTGATGATTTGACTTCATATCGAGTTAAAATTCCAAATTTTTGCTTTTAAAGTAAAACTCGTTATTGCAACTCAATTTGATTTTTCCGACTTATCAAAAAGCAAAATGTTCAAGAGACGTTAATGGGCAAACTTTTTCTTCAGTTCCATCTCCAACATCATTTCAGACGAAAAATTATTGTAAATAAAAAACCATTAAGTAAGGCATTTTGTAAAAAAGTCTAATTTCCTATTAAAGGGAAAATTATGTTGCCCATATTTCCTTTGGCAAATGGATTTCTCGCAGTGCGAAGTTTTCATATAGCTTTAAAAAGGCTTTAATTATGCCCCACTTGGTTGCAACATTAAATGTGGTTTTTAAGTTCAATATGTAAATCGTGTATATTTATATTATAAAAGAGAATATTTGTAATATAACAATTTAAATGTTAAACGTCGGTCCGCCATACTACGCCATGTCATTAAGACAATTTTTGAATGCAAAATTTTCAAAGGAGTGAATCGGCGGAAGAAGTCAGTTCGCTTTCCCGACTTAACTTCACTACTTTTCTTGTGTAAGGTCATTTAAAGTCAAAAATGTATTCCATACAGCCATATTCCTTAGGCTAGTGGACGTTTTCAGCATTTACTGGAGTGAAAATGAACCTTTAAATATTTATGACGTAAGTTCCCGAGAAATACGAATCCAATTTCCAAAATATAGGAGTTGCTGGAGAGAGTTTATAGAGTTTTAAAAGAGTATATCACTCGCCTCCTATTCTCATTCACGATTTTAACCCTTTAAAGCCGACATTATTTTTTTCCTAGAAATTCAATTACTTCCTAACAAATTGTTATTAGACATTAAAAAAATAGTTAAATTGCAAAAATGTTTATTTATATATTTGTTTATAATAAAAAACATGTGGTTCCATAGGATGACTACTAGGCAGTGGCTGCAACGCCTCTCAAAAATAATTATTTTTGATGGAAGTTAAAAAAACAATTAGATTTTTCTGTCAAACAAAGTCCGACCTTGCAGCTGGAACAGTGCCATCTGGTGCGGTGCGGTTGTGCCCTAGTACTACAATGGGCACATCTAACTTTTGTTCCATGAAGAGGAAGATGTGCGCATTTGTCAAATTTTACTTCAGCTGGAACCGACTTTTTGTGTTTATTTGATCCGGAAGCTCCTAAATCCTTTCTGCCTCTCTTAGGTGTAGATGGATCAGCACCAATAAGTCCCGATGCAACAGTCAGTCTAAATTCTTTCAATGTCATGCTTTTCGCAGACGCCCGGTCTCTGAATATTATAAAAGCGTGGACAATGCTCAAGACTTTCGATTTACTTTGTATAATGATAGGAACATATTGGATTGATCTACATAACCCATATGGGCATTATAATCTTTGACAAGTTTTAAACATGTAACATCTTGAAAAGAACCATCCGTCTTTTTTCTGGGAACCGTCTCAACATCGCTTGGACCATGGAAATTGCTTGCAAACAAAACAGGCTTATTATCCATCCATTTCGAGTAAAATATTCCTTCCTTGCTTACCTTCCACACGCTGTCACCTCTAGACATTTTCTTATCATTATTCGCAATTTCTTTTGGTTCATGTTTTCGTCTTTTCCTAATCGTTCCACATGCATATATATTTTCTTTCAATAGATCACGTAAAAGAGGGATTGTAGAAAAAAAGTTGTCAAAATATACCTTATGGTACTTTCCTATGAGTGGACGAGTCAAGTCTTTTACAACTCTAGGCCCTAAACTCTCTTGTATCTTATCCGACTTTCCGGTATATACTTGAAACTGTGAAACAAACCCTGACTGCTCTGCACGTATCCAGATTTTGTACCCTCTTTTCACTGGTTTCAAAGGCATATATTGCCGAAACCCTATTCGACCCTTGAATTTCACCATTGATTCGTCAGTGCTCTGGTTTTCATTGGGTTTATAACTATTCAAAAACGTGTTTGAAAGAATATCAATCATTGGTCGTAGTTTATACAATTTTTCGAATCCTGCTTCGCCTTTTTTGGGTTGCACCGAACTATCGTTCAAATGGATGTTGCTCAAAAGTCAGTCGAAATGATCCCGAGACATGCTCGAAGCAATATAAGGATCTCGCATCTGGATTGATGAGGACCAGTAATCCCTATAACTGGGTTTTTTTGTAAGTCCCATCAGTAGATTGATGCCAAGAAAACATCGGATTTCGCCAGCATCCGTCGGACAAAACCGATCACCATATCGCTGTGTTGCATATAAGTTTGTTTGGAATACCAATAAATCAATAAGTTCTGGGGTAAATAAGCATAGAAATATATCGGTAGGGGATTCGGTGTCTTCCGGAACATTGGGTCCGACACCTTGAGCAAATGCTTCAGGTTTATTTGTACAGCTTGCATCGTCTGTCCATTCGAATGGTTTTTCAATAAAATGTATTAGAGTTAATTCATCATCGCTATCCCATTCATTCAATATGCAACTACTTACAGGCATTGGTGAGACGACATCTTCCATAAAATCGTCAATATCGAGTTCTTCTTCAGATTGGGCTCCTGAACTAAAAGATCCTATATCTGAAGGTAGTTCGTCCTATAGTGCGAAGGCCTCGTCCGAAGTTAGTTTGCTTAGCTCCATGACACCTCCTGTAAAAATATTTTTTTTTATCATTCACTTGCCTGGTGGTGTCTTATTGGAACCACATTTCTTACTAACCTATAGCACAGTATGTGTGATCTTTCTATTATAACTGAATCAAATAGCATATATTCTCAATCCTAACAAATATATTATTCAACAAACTTACCTCTAAATTACTCTCAAACACCTAGAAATACAATTCGTTTTCCCGCTCGTTTTTGCACAACGCGTGACCTCGATTGCATCTTAACTAAATCTCCCAAGAATGTATCGCTAACGAATTCAAGGTTAAAATGTGTTAGGGGGCGTTTCCAATACGCCCCTAAAAATATGTGGTCCCGACAAGCACTTACTAGGCAAGTAGGAAAAATGTTTTGATTTGTGGTGCTTTCATGGGACCACTTGGCAACAAAGGGTTAAGGATGGTTGACATCCCCAGTAGAAAAGTGAAAGTTAAATTTAAAAAAAAAGTACAGAAATATGCCCAGTTAAAATGAAAAACTGACCAGTCCAAGCGTTTTTTAATTTTTATTTGCATCCGCAGTAAAAATTTGATGGAGAGTATTCGATGAGACAGCCTTTATAAAATTAAACAGTGATAAGAAACTTCGTCAGGTCAAGTTTCATATTATTAAATTGTTTTTAGAGTTTTGTAAGCAATTGCGAGCATCGTGAGTAGATCTACTTCTTGTTAAACCATTATAGAAGAGAAGTTTTGTCTTTGTAGAGGTTTTATTGATAAGTGTACTTCCATATAGTATTTTATATTTATAATTTTTTTCTTTCCAATACATTGAAATGTAATTTTGGGGTTTCTTAAGCAATCATGATTCTTGGTATTAGACCGTATCAAATTGGAATTACTATCCGACGTTTCGCCTTCGATTGCACGAGGCATCTTCAGGGGTCTTTACTCCACGATATCTGAACACTGAATGAGCTCGAAGAGATTCAGGCGGGCTTCTATACCCGACTTGTTCTCGACCAACCGTGACCCTGTGTTAAGATCGGTTTCCACGTGTGATGTAGACCGTAACCCGTGTCTCTATTGAAATTTCTTGTATGTTTAAATATTTCAATAGATTCTCTAACTTTTCGTTTATAAAAACATGGAACCGATGCTAGAACCTTGGTTTCCTTTACATTTATGAAATGGTCAGTGTTATGCTGGTGTTCAGCTACTGCAGATTGAACAATTTGTTTCTTTTTAATACATCGTTCATGTTCCTTAAGTCTAGTTGATATTGAGCATCCTGTTTCTCCCACATACACTTCTTCACAGAAGCAAGGAATTTCATATACTCCTTCTGTTTGGAAAGGTACAAGATCTTTCGGGGATTGCAAGCATTGTCCAATCTTCTTATGTGTATTGAAGATTGTACGTATGTTGGACCGCCGAAGTAATCGTCCTATTTTGTCTGTAGTGCCATGTATGTGGGGAAGAACAACACTACCTAATGGTGGCTCTTTATCATTCTCCTTTGACGGAGTTGGTTTACTATATCTTTTAATTGAACGAGTAATATCTTCAGTGCAATAGCCATTCCCTCTGAGAGCTTCGGTCAGTTTCGATGTTTCCGATGTTAAAGAATCTTTATCAGAAATAGCTCTGAATATTAGTGAGTTAATAGCCGATTTCTTTTGTGCTGGATGGTGATGAGAATTTGCATTTAAGTATCTATTTGTATGCGTCGGTTTTCTATACACAGAATGTCCTAATTTACCATTTTCCTTCCTTTTAACACATACATCTAGAAAGGGAATTGTTCCATTAGATTTAATTTCCGTCGTGAACTTGATATTATGATGTTGCTGATTAAGGTGGTCCGAGGCCAAACAACAAAAGTATCATCTACATATCTAAACCAGTGCTTCGGTTTTAGTGGAGAGGATGTTAGAGCAATATCCTTAAAGGCTTCCATAAAGATATTCGCTACCACAAGTGATAGAGGAGATCCCATAGCTGCGCCTGAAGTTTGTTCATAAAAAGTTCCTTGAAAAATGAAATAAGTAGATGTAAGACAAGCTTCCACTAGGTCTATTAAGTTCTTATCAAGATTATTATTATCCACTATGTCTGATATAATGGAAATTGAGTCGTTGACAGGAACATTTGTGTAAAGTGATTCTACATGGAAACTGACCAAAATATCTTCGGGATCCAACTGGATTGTCTTAAGTTTTTCCACGAAATGTGCAGAGTTTTTAATAAAAGAATCTGTTTTTCCGGTCAATGGATTAAGAAAATTTGAAAGATATTTACCTAGTTTCTATGTGGGCGAGTCTATTGCACTGACGATCGGTCGAAGTGGTCCGTTGTCCTTGTGTATCTTCGAAAGACCGTAGAACCTGAGACTCTTGGAGCTGCTTGTTTTTAATGATTTTTTCTCCGCTGGTGATAGACTGGATGTATTGATCAAATTGGTAATGCGTCTTTCTATTCTACTTGTAGGGTCTGCATAACCTTATAGGTATTGTTGTCCAAAAGTTGAGTAACTTTTTCCACATATTCTGTTCGGTCCATGACGACTGTGGCGTTGCCTTTATCTGCTGGAAGTACCAGAATGTTTGCGTCTTCGTTTAAGGTCTTCATTGGGGTTTCTAACATAATTTACATGTTTTTACATCATTAATCATCATCACATTAAAGTAAAAATATTTAGCGCATTGCAATTTGATTTTTGAGAAGCAAAATATTTAAAAGAAGTTAATGGGCAAATATTTTCCTCAGTTCCGTTACCACTATCAGTTAAAGACGAACAATTATTATAAAAAAAACTATTTAGCTGGGATATTTTTAAAGAAAATTTAATTTTGTACTAAAGGCTAGATTATGTTCCTCACTTATTATAAATTTGCTTTAACAAATGAACCTCTCGTAGTGCGGAGCTTTTATATAGCTTCAAAAAGGCTTTAATTATGCACCGCTTAGTTGCAACAATAAATGTGGTTTTATGTTATGTTATATTAATATGTTATTCGTGCATAAACGTTATGAATTGAATACATAATACTTTATTTTGTAATACATGTTTATTAGCATTTCTTAAAATGTAAAACCATTACTTATATCCTTAAATACTTTTACTTCGTTCATACAGCGTGGACCATAGAAAAATTTCTACTCATTGTAGTTGTTAAAGAAATCAAAAATTAACGGATCCGAGCGTTTTTCGATTTCTAAAGTATTTTTAATAACTTAACCCTAGCAGAAGCGTTAATAACCCTGAAAATGCTGAACATGGAGGGGTGTCTAATGATACCTTTATTTTAAAAGAGCTTTAAATTTTCTTTCCAACATCAGGTGAACACGATAATAATGGCTTGAAATTCATCGAAAGTGTTAAAGTATATAAAGTGGAAATAGTCACATTTCTGTCTCAGTGCAAATAAATTGCAACCATAGCTTGCGTTTTGTAGTATCTCACTTACTTATTCTGCTGAAGAAAGGGTATAAATTAATTCCCTTTTACTTAGAAATAATGATTGTGTCACGACTAAGGCAAGATTGTTTGTTGATAGGCATACCGAAAACCGCATACAAAAACCAGTGGCGGCTTGCGGGTGAAAATGTAAGTGAAGTGCAAATGAAGCAAGAAAATATCGCAATAATTTTTTTTCCAGAATTTTTTTATATTTGGAGGCGGTAGAATATTTTTTTACGACTTTTTTTTGAAATTTTGTATACTCAATCAATTTTCCTATCCTTCATAGCAGCAAATTTATTTATAACATCCTCATAAAATGGATGAGTTACCCTAATCTCCTCCAAAAATTCTTTTCGAATCGAAATATTGCCAAGGAAGTAAGTCTTTCTTGAGATATTGTATTTCTTAACTAAGTTTTTACACATTTGGAGCAAGAAAAACTTCTTTCTACTTATATGCATTTATATGCTTCGGTAAAAATATATTTATTTTTATTAATTTTTTTTCACTTGCTCTTGCAGCGATATATTCCAATTACTCTCATTGGCAAAAATAAGACTAAGCTCATTTTTAACTCGTTGACTTTTTGAAAATATTTCTCTATATAACTGTAACACATTTTCAAACGAGCTAGTCCGAAAATTTAAACTATATTCGGAAAATTTAGCAGAACCTGCCAAACATGAAAATGTAAGTTTTTTTAGGCTTGAAATTTTAGTGTTATTTTCATTAAAATATGATCCAATATTTCATAAAAAAGGGTTCTATACTTAGCTCTAATTTCTTCAGGTGAAAGCTTAGCAAGCTCACGTTTGTAATGATTTATTTCTGTAATAGAATTTGTTTTATCAAACATGGTATTAAAAAAATGTTTATTTCTTTTTTCACAGAGCGCCTCACGACAGCGTTTTATATTAGATATGCGATTTTTTTTTGAAGAACGTCAAATAGTATGTCCGTGATTGAGAAAATGTCTTTAAACACTAATGCCAGAAACGTGATCTCAAAATCGTTCATCTCCTTTCGCAAGACGGATTGATTTTTCATCAGATTTGTTACAGTTTGTAATAAATTCAAAGACGTCTTTTAATTTATTCCAGTCTTGAACAATCACATTTACTAACTCCGAATTTGAAATTGTAACAACACCATAAATAAATATAACACAAAACAGTAAAGTTAACTGCAAAGGAACTCACCGGTTGCGGCGAAATCTGCGAACATAAAAGTAAACAACCACCGCAAACTGAACGACACGTGGGTGTAGTGTACTACGCCTGCAATTCACCGAGAGCGTTATATGGCGCTGGGCTCGACGTCATCGGATACGCGTTGTCATGGCAACATAGTAGGAAAATCATGAACTGAAGATAGCACATCCAGCAAAGTCAAAGCGGTTTGCGCCACTGTTATAGTTGTTATAATAAATTTCGATTGAATGTTTTAAAAAGACATGCCGCCAACGGTCAAGTAAAATATTTATTCGAGATGTACAGTTTATTTTTTACCAATTAGCTGAATAAATGAATGTAAAAACTAAATTGAGATATAATAAATATAGTTAGATGTTTGCTTGTTTATTTTTCCTGGTGAAGTAACACTTCACCTACTCCACCTGACTAGCCGCATTTGACAAAAAATTCAACACAGGGTCAGTGTAAAATAAAAAGATACATGAGGAAAATGTTCGGCATTAAGCGGTTGATGTGGCAGTTATTAAACATGTTGTGTAATTTACACTATAAATTTCATCCATACGAAATTAACTTGGTCCAAAAACTCAACGAAAATAGCAATGATCGATCGCCTGTTGACAAACAACTTTTTTTAAGGTTTATTTTTCGGACGAATATTAGTTTTCTCTTAATGATTCAGTTAATAGACGTTTTATGTGTCGACAGGAACTTATGGAGACCGTATAAGTAGCGAGTTCTTTTTACCTGGCAATCTAGCCGACAAAATTGATTTAGATTTTTGTTAAAAAATACCGTTGATTCAGTAATAACAGTTATTATCGAAAAATATAATCAATATCATACAGAAAACTCGACCTTCTAATAAGACGACGGCCGCCACATTATACCATGTCAATAAAGCAATTTTTTAACGAAAATTTTTCACAGGGGCGAATCAGCACAAAAGGTCTATTGAGTAGCCCGCTCGTTCTCCCGATCTAGCTTCACTACTTTTTTTGTAAGGCCATATAAATCCCATTTTTTACAACATTATTGCCTCATCCGCATATACCAACATTAGAGACCCAGTCAGGCCAAGTTTAATAAGATTAAGTTGTTTTTAGAGTATTTATAAGCAATTAAGGGCATCGGGAGAAGAACTGCAACTTTCTTTTAAAATAAATATATACAAGACAAACAATAATATTGCAGTCGATTTTGTGCTCTAAAGTTATATATTTATAATTTTCTCCCTTCCATGTGCATGTGTTCAAAAATAGTCAGATCACTGTCTCAGTGCAAGTACATTGCTACCGCTTCTTGCGTTTTGTACCCTAAAAATGATTCTGTTGAGGAGAGTGTGGAAATTATTTCTTTCTTTAGAAATAATGCTAGTGTCAGGATTACGCCAAGATTGTTTACTGATCGGCATACCGAAATGTGTTATCTCATACGTACGTTCGTGAGTTAGTGCCAAATCTTCAAAACGCAGTGTCAGTGTTACATAAAAAGATAAATGTCGAAAATTCCGTCCGGAATAAAGCGATTGAAATGACAGTTATTAGACATACTACATAAACACCATACATTTTTTCCATACCAAATTAATATGGTCCAAGAAATGGAGGATGGCAATGACCGGTGTGCGGCGGTTAAAATTTTGCGAGCTGATAAGCGAACGAAATATTGACACACAATTTCTTTTAATGTTTTTTTTTTCATACGATTGTTAGTTTTTTTCTTAAAGATTCAGTTAATAGATGTGTGGGCAGGAACTTATGGAGACCGAGTAAGTGGCTTGTTCTTTTTTTACCTGCCGATTTAAGCAACAAAATCGATTTAGATCTGTTAGAAAACACAGCGTTGATCTAGTAATAACAGCTATTATCAAAAAATATAATCATGATTTTCTAACATAATAATGGTCGGCTACACTACGCCATGTCAGTTAGACAGACAATTTTTGAATGAAACATTTTTAGAGAGATGAATCAACAGAAGAAATTCTATTGAGTGGCCAGCTCGCTCTCCCGATTTAACCTCACTACTTTTCTTTTGTAAGGCCATTTAGAGTCAAAAATATATTCGATATAGCCATATTCTATAGATTATTTGCATCAGCTGATGTTGCAAGTGGGCATTTTTAGCATTTACTGGAATGAAAATGGACATTTAGATTTTTATGAGGTAATTTCTAGAGGAATACTAATCCGATTTCAAAAATATAGGTGTCGTTGGAGAGAGAATTTTTAAACAATATGTCACTCGACTCTTATTTTCATTTACAGTTTGAAGGGTGACTGTTACCCCCATTAGAGAGATGAAGATTAAATTGGTAAAAATACATCAGAAATGTGTCCCCTTAAAATAAAAAACTGGATGCTCGCAGTAAAATTTAAATAGACAATTTTCGATGACTTATCCTGTATAAAATTAAGCTGTCATACCTATTCTTATGAACGAAGAAAAGATCATACGTAAAAAATGTCATTTCCTCTCAAACTGTAATACTTTCCTTCTACAATTAAGTTTATTTCGTTTTTGTTACGATGCCTTTAAGTATATTGTGGATTTAGAACAAAAATGTTCTCTCGCAATCCCTTTCTTCCAGTCTACGTAAAAATAAAATTGAATTATTGCCTCACCCGCATATAACAACATAAGAGACTTAGTGAGGCCCAAGTTTAATACGATTAACTTGTTTTTAGAGTATTTGTAAGCAATTGAGAGCATCGGGAGCAGATCTGCAACTTCCTTTTAAACTAAATATAAAAGAGAAAACAATAATACTGCAGTCTATTTTTTACCTTATTGTTATATATTTTTCTGGTGTTTCTTTGTAGATGTTTTAATGCCGATTGAGCCTACATTAAAATGTAATTTGAAGATTTTAACTTAATTATTAATAACTAAGTTTGATTTTTACCTCTTACAAAATGTTTAAGAGATGTTAATATGCAATCCTCTGTTCCATTACCATCAATTAAACGGAAAAACTATATAGCTAAGGCATTATGCAAAAAATATAATTTTCTTTTAAAGGGTAAATTATGTTGCTCACTTATTATACATTTCCTTTGGCAAATGAATCTCTCGTAGTGCGGAGCTTTTATATAGCTTTAAAAAGGCTTTAATTATGCACCGCTTAGTTGCAACATTAAATGTGGTTTGCAAGGTAAATATGTAATTCGTGTGTATTTATGTTATATATACATATATATATATATATATATATATATATATACTTTAAACGTTATAAATTAAATACACAATAAGAACTATAATAATAACTTTTTATATAATACATGTGTATTAACATTTCTTAAATTATAAAACAATTACTTATATCCTCAAAAACTTTTACTTCGTTCATACATAGAAAACTTTCTACTTGTAGCAGTTGCTAAAGAAATCGATAAATGCTGGAACCCGCCAATTTTGGTTTCTAAAATACTTTTATTAATTTAATCCTAGCAGAAGTCTCATTCACTTTGCAAATACTTTAATTTTTTTAAGGCCATCTACATTTTTGATATTGGTTTGGATATAATAATAATAATAATAATACTACATTTATTACTTTCAATCAAGATTTCCATTTTATAATATAATCAAAAACAGGGGCGTGCGGTGAAATTTTAAGAAAGGGAAGCAATTTTTAGAAACTTACCTATTTGTAATGTAATTCGATTCTTCGATCATTTTTTGCAAATTCGTCAATGACGTCATCATAAAAACGTCGATGCTCCGACATATTTTGGAGAAGTTTATTTTCAATGGACAACAGCGATGTATGCGAAAGTCTCTCCTGCCCCGTTGAATTTCTCACGAAATTTTTTATACGTTTAAGTGTCGAAAAATTGCGTTCTACTGATGAACTTGTGGCAGGTATTGTTAATACTAATTCAAACAATTTCGACACTTCGGTGTAGGCATCTTCCAGCTCCTTGTCTTTTAAAAATTGCATTAGTTCCTTAGCGTTAATTTTTGCGCTAATGTCATCAGTTTCGTAAATCACTTTTAGTTCAGATCGCAGTAACACTCGGTCAAAGAACTGGCCATAATGAAGAAGAAGAGATTTAAACGCATCTTCTGGAAAAGTTTTTGCAGAGATCGAGGAATTTAAAATCATTTAAACCGTTAAATCTATAGTTTATTTGTTGCTGAATTTGATCAATTATTTCATAAAAGAGGCGTCTGTATGATATTTGAACATCTCCGACCTTGTCTGTTCGAAGACGCTTGGCTTGTGGCTCTACATTTAACGTCATCGTTTTCTCCCAAAATAGGTCACAGTAATCTCTTTTTTGGCTTAACATGGACTTAAAATCTTCCACTTTTTTTAGGCAAAAAACAATATCGTTTGTTTTAGTTTGTAATATATTAAAAACATTGTCCGAAAGCTGAAATATTTCTGAAAATAAGTTCAACAAATAATTAAAATTAAAATCTCGTTTCAAACAGTCCAAAAACCCCCTCGAACTATTTATTGCTTCTGACTCCCACGTTTCATTATTTTCTATTATATTCTCAAATAGTTCAACCAGTAATTCACGATTTTCAGATATTGTTAACACAAGTCTTCCATTATAGTTCCACACAGTAGGAGCTACTTTGGGCAATGGTTTGTGGACAATGGAGTCCAAAGCTTGTGTACGTTTTGTTGACTTGGAAAAAAAGGAAGCCATGCAACTTAAAGTAACGAAAAATAATTTACACTCTTTAATGTGATTGATGGACTGGAATAAAACTAAATTTAATTTATGAGCAAAACAATGGACAAACACAGCACTTGGGACAGTTTCTCGAACTTTAGCTTGCAGATCCCCTAATTGTCCTGCCATTACTGCAGCTCCATCATAATTTTGAGCAACTAATTTTTTCTCTCCGTTAATTTCTTTAGTAACGTTATAAACTACGGTATATAATGCATCTGCTGTACGATTTTCGGACACATTCTTAAAACCTAAAGATCGCTCTTGAATACTTCCGTCTGTTTTAACGTAGCCTATTACTATAGATAATTGACTGAAATTAGTGATATCAGTTGTTTCGTCCAGAACAATAGCAATGAACCGCTCCTCGCCAATCTCCTTCCTAATTCTTTTTAAAATAATAAATACGAATAGAAAAACGCTAGACTGCTCTAAATTATTTTTTAAGCAATCATCATATTTAGCCAGTGTTGGCGGTGACTAATTTCCGACTGTTTATTAAGGGCGTGTTCAATTCTGGTTTTGCCGAAGACTTTTTCTATTATGACGGCCTGCAAATGCGCTTTGGATATAATGTGTATTTTTACAGCTTTATGAAAATTGTTTAAATCGGAAAAACCAGTTTCATTCCACAGACCTATTTCATTTTCAAAAAGTAAACATGGTCAACAAAATAATTTACTTATATTTTCACACCCTGTTAGCTATTTAAATTGTTCGTGTTGTTTTTCCGGATAAAAATGTCTAATACAGTTTTTCATTTTTATGGTTAAATTTTTCATAGGCGGTTTTGCCCTTTCTTTGGAAATTATTTGAAGCTTATCAGCGAAGTTTAATGTTGAAAATCCCTTTATTAAGACCCATATCACACATTCACATACACTCTTCTTACTAAATTCTCCAACATTTTCAACGTTATTACCGACAGCCGAAGTTGACGGTATTTGCATATCCACGTCCGTATTATTGTCTTCCATATCGCACCATGCAACGACGCGACGCGACGTACGTATCACACAACACAGAGATAGCCGTTCAAACAAAGAACCTACTCCAACGATAGCTTTCGCCCACACTTAAAGCACGCGACTGAAATGCAAAAATTGCAAAGTTCAATAACCTCTGGCTCCATTCACAGGAAATCAAGCATACAAAACTTGGCTGCAGAGAAGCTAGCGGCCCGCATAGGTTCTATTCAATTTCTGTTGTGGCTCGGTCGGAGTCAAGGCCGCATATATTATGGGCTTGAAAATTAAGATAATATTTTAGCTTTTTTAATTTAAATTAAATTAATGGTTTCCTATTTCAAAAATTACATTTTAGAAGATGTTTTGTATTTTTTTTGGGAAGCACTGCTTGCCTTGCTTCCATGGACGGCACGCCCCTGATCTAAAATAAACTAAAACTACTAACTAAATCTTGATAGAAACCAAAGGTCAACTCAATATCCCACTAGACATCTGGCACCGCTGAAACCTGACAATTTAATTAATGCATTATATAATATATGATATGAACCATAATATAATATTAAGAAGAGTAGTTTCACAATGAAGTTAGAACTATCCTAAATAATCCTGTTTATAAAAGTATGTGCTGTCTATATTAATTAAACTAATGAAGTCTAGAGCATAAGAAGGAGAGGGATTCTAGATAAGAGAAGAGAACTTAAGAAAATAATGAAAGGAGGAAAGAGAACAAGGAAGTAAAGATATACTTACTACATACAGTAACATATTGGTTGTATGTAATAAATATTATATATTAACTCCTTTAGAACATTTATGAAAGTATTAATTTTTTCACAATTTTTTTAAAAGTACTAACTGATAAGGAGAAGTCAGTGACTTTAAATTTCGTCTCGTTCGTGAGTCTACCGTGTAAGTATAAAAGGAATTAAGAAATCATGGTTCTTGGGATTAGACCGTGTCAAAATGGAATCATTTTCCGACGTTTCGCCTTCCATTACACGAGCCATCTTCAGGGATCTTTACATCGGAACACTGAATGAGCTCGGAGAGATTCAGGCCGGCTATTTATAGTCGATCTGTGTTTACCTGAGCGTGATTCGGTGTAACGATTGGTTTCCACGTATCATGAAGACTGAAGCCCGTATCTCTATTAAAATTATTAGGATGCTTATGAATTTCAATAGATTCTCTAATTTTGCGTTTATAGAGTCCCGAAACCGACGCAAGAACTTTGATCTCTTTTACATTTATGACATGTCCAGTAGAATGTTGGTGTTCAGATACAACAGATTATATAGTTCGTTTCTTTCTGATATATCGTTAATGTTCCTTAAGCCTAGTCGATATGGATCGTCCAGTTTCTCCAATATAGATATCACCACAGGAACAAGGAATTGCATATACACCTTCCGTCGGGAAAGGAATAATGTCCTTTGCCGATTGCAAACATTGTCCAATTTTCTTGTGTGTGTTGAAGATTGTACGTATGTTGGACCGGCGAAGTAACCTTGCAATATTGTCTGTGGTTCCGTGTATAAATGGAAGAACTACACTTCTTATCGGTAATTTCTTATTAGTATCATTTCGTAGGGTAGGATTATTGTGTTTTCTAATTGATCGTCTAATATCCTCAGTACAATATCCATTCCCTCTTAAAGCTTCAGCTTTCAGTCAGTTTCTCTGTTTCCGATTGTAAAGAATTTTGGTCACAAATCTCGAGGACTCTGTAAACCAATGAATTAATGACTGATTGCTTTTGTGCTGGGTGATGATGGGAATTTGCATTTAAGTACCTGTTCGTATGCGTTGGTTTTCTATATACAGAGTGTCCTAAGGAATCATCCCCTTCCCTTTGTACAAGAACATCTAGAGACTCTCATCACTCTGTAGATATTGTCGTCCAAAAGTATTTGTATTTTCTTCACGTAATCTGTTTTGTCAATGACGAAAGCGGCATTTACTTTGTCCGCTAGAAGAAGATGTTAAGGCCAAGTAGCTCAAGGATCCCGCGGTTCTACGGACTACCTAAAATACATAAAATAATACCACTTCGACCTATCGTCAGTGCAATAGGATCTCCTACTTACGAAATTGGTAAATATCTTTCAAATATTCTTAATAATTTTACAGAAGAAACACATTCATATATTAGAAACTACGCATTTTGTAGAAAAACTTAAATCAATCCAATTAGATCCCAAAGATATCTTAGTCAGTTTCGATGTAGAATCGCTGTATACGAATGTGCCTATAAATGATTCAATTTCCATAATATCAGACTTATTTCATCATAATAGTATTGACAACTCACTTTTAGATCTAATTGAAGCATGTCTTACATTAACGTATTTTGTCTTTAATAGAGATACGGGCTCCAGTCTACATCATACGTGGAAACCTATCGTTACACAATACAATAGCCGGCCTGGGTCTCTCCGAGCTCATTCAGTATTCCGATCTCGTCAAGTGAAGATCCCTGAAGATGCCTCGTACAATCGAAGGCGAAACGTCGGAAAGTGATTCCATTTTGACACGGTCTAATCCCAAGAGCCATGATTTCTTAATAATAAACACGATTTTGAAATTTATCACCAACCATCTTATACAGATATATATAACAATACATAATGCATCAAACCACCAATTCACTTATAAGATAGCAGCTTTTTATAGTTTTGTACATCGTTTAATTAATGTACCTTTTTTAACAGAATATTATAACACAGAACTTAATATTATAAAACGGATTGCGGTTAATAATGGTTATAACGTAACCATAATAGACAAAATTGTAAATAAAAAACGATATAAAAAAGCATTTTAGTTTATCATAATTTTATTACAAAAGACAATTTTAGGTTTAGCACATGAACATACACGAGAAAAATTAGAACTATAGAAATATCTTAAAAAACAGATCATAAAGGAGCTTTTTGTACAAATAATATTTTAGCTAAATATATTAAGAATAACAAGTCAAATACAAATAAAAACCAAAAATCTGGGGTATATGAGTTAAAATGCGGTTCTTGTGAATAAGTATATATTGCTCAAACGAGATCTTTTTATAAACGTGTAAAAGAACAGAAAACATCACAAATATTAAACAAAAAACACATTCTAATTATGCAAAACACTTAGTATAAACAAATCACAATTTTAGCAATGAATTTATAATATTGCATTCAGCCAATAAAAGGTACAAGTTAAATTACTTGGAAAGTCTAGAAAGTAATAAGAGGAAAAACCGTAATATTTTATTCAACGATCAAACGGGCTTAAACGGCTCCCCATTCTGGAACCTTTATATCTAATGTCTGCGTGTGTTAAATAGGTATACAGGAGGTCGAAACAGCTGTCAAACTAAAAGAAATTAGTAGAGATTACTAAACAAAAATAGAAAATAGTTTGTTTCTTTATTATACTAGTGATAATGAATTCCCATCGAGTAACGGGTACCTCGATAAATTCCTTATAAGAGAGTTGAAAGGGCAAAGCTTGCTTTTAACTTATTTTGCTTACAGAAAAAGCAATGACTTTGGTTTTCAACATTAGTGTCAAATATTTTTTCAACACTAGGGTAAATAAAAATTGTACTGAAGATTTTCTGTGGTCGTAAGAAAAATAGGGTACATTACTCATCGGAAACTGATCGTTTTCAAATCCGAAGGATGTCTATACTCAGCCAACGCTTCGTGCTAAATACCTACTCGTCTGAAAACTTTGGCTTTCAACACTTGCTATATTACTATTTCGAATTTAAGAGACTGCAAAACATCTATAGAGTATTAATATTAGGGTATATGATCTATTATAGAGAGAAGAGAAGAAATAAAAAAAGATTTCTCTATGAGATGCCAGATGTCAAGATTTTACAGAGACGATTCTTCACATATAAAAATCTTAGAGTATGACAGTAACATAAAATGTAAAATTTTATTCAGTTTAAATAAAGGCTCAAAATATATATATATATATATATATATATATATATATATATATATATATATATATATATATATATATATATATATATAGATATTCCCTTCCCACTCGCTATCACTTAAAAGCAAGCCGATAAATCATGAACCATCAAAACGTTTTCGTTTGTGTTTTTTCTTTGCTTTTATTTTTGCAGACTGAACCAGCTATAAACCTCCGAATAGAAAAATTTATCAACTTCAGCAAAACTCTTTTTCATGGGTATAAAAGTGTTTGTTCTAAACAATTTCGCATTAGGCCTGCCTAAAACTTTAGCTAGAATATTGAAAAATAGAGTTTAGGAATTGTGTATTAGTGTATTGCCATATAATTAGAAGAAAAAATATATCAGTTGCCAAAATATCTGTCTAGATAATGAATAACATTTTAAAAAAATTTTTAATTTTAAATACTACAATGGAGGCCTAGTAAAATGGTAACATCCATACCGATTTTTGAATTTTTTTAAGTAAATTATGTGATAAAATTTATTAAACAATGTAACATGGATATATATATATATATATATATATATATATATATATATATATATATATATATATATATATATATATATATATATATATATATATATATGTATATATGTATGTATATATATATATATATATATATATATATATATATATATATATATATATTTATGTGTTTTCATTCCGGGTGTACATCCGTTCACTACTGTCGTTCTGAAAAGAACAGTTTTGCTGACGTTTCGCCAAAATCACATTTGGCATTTTCGAAGCTTTCTTTCTCGCGTCCGAATGGAGACTGAAGTGTTGGTGACTGCGACGCTTCCATTTATACCCCCACTCGGGGCCGAAGGTTATATCTGCGCAGGCGTTGGTCGTTATTTATGTTTTCCGGATGGTGCTGTTGTTGTTGCGCTAACTGCGCTTGAGTTTTTGCGATTTTAGATTTGTCGATTATTGTCTTCCATACTGTTGGTAGTTTTAATGATTCGTCCCTTTTATTCAAATCACCTTGTTTTTCAATTTCTATGGCTTCTCGGATTATTCTGGTCTTATAATGTTCTATATTGGCAATCTCCCTACACCCATCGAAATTTATTTTATGGCCGGTTTCCTGATGATGTAGGAATAAAGCTGAGCTTTATTCCTACATCCTCTACAACCTCAGGCATTATATTTCTAGAGGAACGCGGAAACTGCTCTGTGATGCCCTTGTATTATCTCAGTTCAATCATTGTATTGCGGTGTGCAATCCTTGTCTTAATGCCTCTGATCAGTGCCGTCAACTCATATCTTGCTCAGTCTAGGTGACTCAATGTGTTCAACCGATGCAGACTGCATATGTGTTATTTTGGATTCAAGATTATTAAGCATAAACAACCGGCCTACCTGTGTAAAAAAAGCATTTAAAACCGACATTCATAAATTGAATTTACGTATTAGAGAAATTCTTATAGTGCCGCAAAATAGAAAAGAACTTTTCAAAACATCTTTCTCGTATAAAATTCCTAATTTTTTAATCTTTTAGATCTTCATAAATCTCATTATCCATTTTTTAATCTTCATTTCTTTTGTTTACATTTTTGAAAGAGAAATATTAGTTTATGCATCTTACTGCATTTCGGTTATTTAATTTTGTTTTAAAGTACAAATATTTGTATAAGCAAATTGTGGTTTAAACAGTATTCAGGTCTTCAGGCTGGATATCTGCATTTGCAAAGCCTATTGTATCATCTAGTCTTAAAATATTATTATATTATTATAATTTAATGTACGAATTATAATCTTGGTGTAACAATAAAAAAAAAATACAAATTCTTCCAATATATTTGTTGAACACCATTTCAGTTGTGAAATTAAAGAAATAAAAGACGTACTTACAAAAAAAATTTTAGTCATCGAATAAATTACAGAAGATGACTTATCGAAACAAATCGTGAGTTTGTGAAGGTTGTGTTTTTATTATATAATCGATACATAGATAAATTTTATACTTTTTATTAATTCAATCTAATAAAAAATTCTAAAACTAGGAACAGTTAATTACTCGAGTAATTGATTTCATTAATTATCCATTATTACATTTGCCATCTAAATTTTATTTCGCTTAAGGAACAGACAATTAAACGGCTTAATCCTGTTAACTTTAATGTAATTAAGGAGCACTGGGACTCAAAAGCAAAGAGGGATTTCCCTTAGCTTTTCTACTGACGATGGAAGTTGCAAAAATACTTTTATATTTCTATCTTATTTTGAAGTATTACTTAATCAACAGACAAATGTCACCGCATAGAAAGTGTCAGCGCCTGTTATATAGGTTATTATACAGGTTGTTTCTTAATGTTATGCTTATATACCGTGTGGTCCTTTGAAAGTGTTACAAAGCGATATTGAGAAAACGGCTGATTGCTTGAGATGAAATGGGTCGTTGGTGGACATTTTTTGACCGAGTAAGTAATGTTTTAACCCTTTCCACTGTTTAAGGGTGGGGGGTAACTTTTAAATGCTAAATGGAAAGCTGCAGCTTTTTTTTTCAGATTCGTAGTCTTCAGAAAAAAACTACGTTATAATCAATGAATAATTTAATGTCAATGCCAATGTCACTATGCTAAATTCAACAAAATTAAAAAGAAAATCAACAGAAGAAAAAACTGATATTAGGTATATGATTTTATTTTATCAGATGTTCAAAATGATGGTCATTTTGTTCTAAACATTTATCAACTCTCTTTCGAAAAGAATTCCGCACCCTGAATAACATATCTGGGGTGATTTCACGAACTGCACGCGTAATCCTTTCTCTCATGTCTTCGGCTGTAGTTGGAGCAGTCACCATGACTTTTTCTTTGACAAGACCCCACAAGAAAAAATCAAGCAGGGTTAAGTCTGGCTATCTTGCAGGCCAATTTACTAGTCCCCACATCCAATCCATCTGTTAGGGTAAGTGTCGTTCAATATAGCACGTGCTTCTCGACAGAAATGTGGTGGTGCGCCATCTTGTTGGAAACAAATTGCTTCACGTTGTTGCTCTGGAATATTTGGCATCAATCTTTGCAAGCCATTTCGAAGAAAATCGCAGTATCGCTGTCCATTAAGATTACCATCGAAAAAATGAGGTCCAATAACAACATCGCTAAATATCCCACACCAAGTATTTATCAACCAAGGGTGTTGATTAGCGACTGTTCGCATCCAGTGTGGATTTTATTCAGCCCAATAATGCATATTGTGAAGATTGACTTGACCATGGTTAGTGAATGTTGCTTCGTCAGAAATTATTGTGTTTTCCAGTAAGTTGTTTTCATTGATCCATAGTCGAAACCACCGACAAAATTGCACCCGTCTCTCGAAGTCCTGTCCGTACAATTCTTGATGTAAGGTAATATGGTAAGGATGAAATTTAAAATTGTGCAAAATCCTGAGAACGGATGTTTTACACATCCAGGCGTCTTTGGATAGTTCTCGGGAACCAATATGAGGGTTGAGAGCTACTATTCCCAAAACTCCTACCGCCATGTCGTCGTTCGTTTTGGTTTTCCTCCTGCTGCGTTTTCTGGATGAGAGTTGGCTGGCGGCTCCTAGTCTCTAATCGTTTGAGATTTTGGTGGTAAGTGGGGAAATCTTACCGTCCAAGTTCGGAAGCATTGCGATAGTTTTTTCTACATTCTCCGAGAATTAATAACATGTCAACTTGGCAGTCGAATTCATTCATTTTAAGGATAGGTAGTTAAAATCTCAACTAAGATTATTAAATACGAACAGAAATAACACAGCTAAATAATAAACGAACAGAACTTAAAAAAAAACAATAAACGAACACAATGAACACTTATTTTAACAAGACGCTTAAACCAAAGACTTTAAACTCGAAGATAATGTAAGAGAATTACTGGCAATATCATAACATGTCAAGTCGTTCGTTGTCATGATAACTGCAGTAGTGGCGGCTGGTGAATCATCGCTGCAGTGCCGCAGAGCTTCCAAAAAAATCAGGAAAAAAATAATTAACTACATAATCTAACCAAAATACCGTATATTTTTACCCAGTTGACATGGTAATTCTCGGAGAAGGTAGAAAAAAAAAACGACAATGCTTCTGAACAAAATGGTTGTCATTTCGAACACCTACTATAATAAAATCATGTATCTAATATCAGTTTTTTCTTCTGCTGATTTTCTTTTTAATTTTGTTGAACTTAACGTAGTGACATTGACATTAATTATTCATTGATTATAAGTAGTATTTTTCTGGAGATTACGAAACTGGAAAAAAACTGCACCTTTTCGTTTAACATTTAAACGTTACCCCCACCCCTAAATAGTGAAAAGGGTTAAAACATTACTTACTCGGTCAAAAAATGTCCCCCAACTACCCATTGAATCCCTAGAAATTTCATTTAGTTTTAATCAGCCGTTTTCTCAATAACGCTTTGTAACACTTTAAAAGGACCAACCGGTATAAGAAACGACACTTTTCTGGTGTACAACATTTTTTTATTTCTACAAATGGACCGGAATTGAATTGCATATTTTTGAAAAAAAAAAGATACACCACTGACATTTTTTCATCTGAATATTTTTTGGGAGAAACCGGTCATTTTTACATAAAAATTACCTCTTGCGTTTTTTTCATCAGTTACACTGTTTTTATTAAAACAAATTATGTTCGCAAAACTCACTAATAAATAATTCTATTCTGAATACAATATATATATATATATATATATATATATATATATATATATATATGTATATATATATACATATATATATATATATATATATATATATATATATATATATATATATATATATATATATATATATATATATATGTAAGAAAAGGCGTCTGTGTCTCAGAGCTCTGACTGGAACATTCATACAGATGGTATTTCTTTTGATAAAGCCTAATAGCCTCAGACTTTTCGATACTATTTGATCGACATGTAGGTTAAATGACACATCTTTGTCAAATAACACACCAAGTTCGTTGAACGATGTTACTGATTCATTGGATTTTAGGCTTCTACAAAACGTCATTGCATTTTTTTACATTTAACTTTAAATAGTTATTTGTGCACCAGGACACCAGACTATCTAGGTCTAACAAGAGGGTGTTATACGATGTGTTAAGCCATCGTATAACACCCTCTGCCAAAGAATTTCATCCGCGCACATAAGAAGATTAAAGTTTTTGAAACATTGTGACATTTCATTAATAAAGAGCGAAAATAATATAGGGCCGATGTGGGAGACTTGTGGGACGCCTGAAAGAACTTTCAGCTCTCTGAAGCGCGCTGAATACGGTTGGACAAGTAATCCTCGATCCAGGATAGGTATCTGGACCCCATTCCGATTCCAGACAACTTCGTCAGAAGCAGCTGATAACACACACTATCAAAGGCTTTCGAGAGATCGGTATAGATCATGTCGACCTGATGACCCTAACCAGACCAATTCATATCAACGGTTTAAATTTATTATTTATTTACAATTTCCATTGATAAAATAATTATAAAACTGTGTCTTCGCATTGAAGTGCTCACTCGTTCGAATATTCCCAATGTATTCCGTATTGTTTCACACGAGGCAACTATTTGCTCCCTCAAATCTTCTAGAATTTTATACATTTGATTCTTAATGGGACCGCGTAAAAAGAAATCTAAACCTCAACGATCAGGATAAACGGTATATGAATGATCTCGGACACTTACACTAAAATAAGCTAAAGCTCCATCATGCATGTGCCAAATTTGATCAAGACGTCCTGGCAGAAAAAGGACCTATTAGATAATTACTATTAATCATTATACCTTAACCGAAAATTGCAAGTTTTCGTCTCCCACACATGAAAATTTTGCTTAGTCTGTGAACATAATTTGTGATTGAAACTGTGAATTAAGTATAATATTCTAAAGATACCAGTGACAGAAGTTCACACGCTGTTGAAAATCCCTGGGATCTCTGGGAAGTAACGCCTGTGCTCTTTGAATATGGTACGGATATAAAAAATCAATCAAAATTCGCCTAACAATTTGATGACAATTATTTAGAGTTCTAGCGATCTTTCTAGTACTCGTCTCAGCATGTTCGTCAATTTCTTGCAACATGACTTCTACTATGCCGGGTTTTCTGATTTTTTGAATCTCCCAATTTCAGTAAGTCGTCGGTGAATATTTGAAAACATCAGGCAAGCTCAATAACACACTAATTATCGAAGAAAGTAGACGCTAAGATGGCAATAACCTACTTTAAGTCAACAAACATTGGTTTTTTTTTTGATACTGATGTTTGTAAAAACATAATTTTTTCAATTTCTTTTAAATATTTTCCTCCAGTTGTTTTAAACGGACGAAGTTCTCGATTGCATCCATAAGGTATGTTATAAATTTCGTTTTCAAGGTACTCCCGTAAAAAGAAATCCAGTGTGGAAAGATCGAGCAACCGGGGTGTTTGGATGGATGCGATTAAATTCTGATTCCATTTACGTTTAGATGATAAATTAATATACATACGTGTGAGCAATTCCTTTGCCTAAGGCCTTAAAACTTAATATTTAGATTTATTTATTATTACTTGAGAATTCTTTGCTGTCGTGCTGTCATCACATAAATCCATACCTATTAATAATTTCTTTAGCATTGATATGCGTCGAAAAGCTAGGACGTTTTATTAAGTTAAAGTTAAATAAATAATTTATAGTTAAAATCGGTTCAACTATAATATACTTATAATATATATGACTTACCTTTTTTAACAAAAAAACTAGTTTTGAGATCGGCTCCAATCATAATTTCGTGCATTTCCGTACGTATTTAATGATGGCTGCCTTATTCGAATAAGATTCGAAATTTTGTTGTACACATACACAAAACAATGGACTATTTTGTTTTTACTAAAATTTGTTCATCTGTGCATTGGCAATCTGTATTTACCTTATTTTAATATAAGATTCAGAATTTTGTTATACACATACATACACAACACAATGGACTATTTTATTTCTATATAAAATGTGTTTATCTATGCATGGGCAATCCGATGACCTTATATTATGATTTTATCTTATTTGTTCATTTAGTGCGTCCGTACTCATAATCCATAAATAATATTTTACTGAACAGGTTATCCGCAGTTTCAGTGTCGGGATTTTGCCTTGTCAAGGTTACGAGATGCAGTGTTAAGTTTGTATAAAAATGATCCCAATAATATTTTCAATACTAAAATTAGTTACCCATAATATACACACAAACAATGGACTATTTTATTTCTATATAAAATCTGTTCATTTATACCACAGTTATTATATATCTAACGAAGTCCATACATGGGCAATCCGATTACCGCATATTATAATGTTATCTTATTTATTCATTTAATGCGTCGGCATTCCTAATCTATACGTTTTATTTTAGTGAACACGTTATCGTAGTTTCGGTTTCGACTTTGTGACAGGCTATGTTAAGTTTCCTTAATAATGATCCCAATAGTATTTTCAATACTAAAAAATTTGTCATAGTTACTTACCATCACCCGCCGTGGTCTACTTAATTAAAAACGAAAAAAAAATAGAAGCTAATGTAAGGCAAGTACGCTATTGAAATTTACGTCAAAAAATCTTCATTTTCATGTTTACAATAATGTTGTAAATAGCCTAGATACTTAAACAAAATAATAATTCGTTTCATCAAAACGTAGCAAATATTTCCATCTCCACTTATATGCGAGAAACGCTCTAAAACACATGAAATCTGGACACCCTGTACATATGTCTATGTCCCAAGCTAATATAATTTAACACTCTATATTTACAAACACAATTTTGGTATAGGAACAACAACATTTTTAAAGAAAAACAAACTAAAACAATTCATAAGCTAATTGTTGAACTTAGCGGTAAGCGTTATCTAAACTAAGTTCTTTTTTACTTTAACCCAATACAATATTATTTGGCGGCACATGTCTCATGAATATGATCGAAAAGCAGGAAACTTTACTTCAGATTGCGACTTTTCCAACCACTTGAAATTCTGAAACGTTTCCCACATTGGGAATATTAAATGTTGAAAAGCGCATTGGCAAGTTTGTTGAGCACACACAACCAACCAGACTTGACATGCAGATTTTCCATGCGGTATTAGATTTCCGAGATGCAAATTGGCTATTCTTGAAAACGAATAATAATTTAGCAATATAACTCTTATGGATCCGAATAATTTGAAAAAACTTTCATATTATTTGGCAAAATATTGTTATAAATTATAAGATTCCTAGCCAAATTCACCCTTTAAATAAACTTCACTTTTGAAATCGATGGTTATTTTTCTGGTCCAATATTAGCTTTAGATTGAGACGAATTAACAAACAATTTTCAAAACTTAAGTCCTAAAAACTACAAACGTCAACTCTTAATTAAACATGCTATAATTAAGAGAAGTGTATTTAATTTTTATATAGAGTTCCTTTTTTTAACCTTTTAGTTCCCTCGAAGGAGGGACAGATTTAACCATAAAAAATCACCCTCTGTAACTTTTGTAGATCTTTTCGTTTTATGGTCCTTAGATCCCGAAAAATATGTTCTTGATTTTTATCGGTCTGTTGGTCTGCCGTATTGCTTATACAGGGTGTTCCAAATTCAAGGCGTATCATTGGATATCTTAGAACTATAAGGGGTATAAAGTCGGTTAAATTAGGGCAAAGTTGCGCAATTTCATGCCCATCAAAATGCGTCCTTAAAAGTTTGAAAATTCCGAATACTTCCAAAGATTTTCGAAAAAAACCAAATATCCGCCATTTCGTTTTAATTTTTTTCTGAATCTATTTGAAGTGATATGACAAAATAAATTCCACATTCTTATCGTTACTTTTTCTGCTTTACAAGAATGCGCTGCTAGATTTTGAATCCGACGCTCGTTTCTTCGTAACTATCATCAACTTTGTTTTTTTAAATAGGCAAAAAATTCCATTGTGTGCCTAATTAACTTTAATTTAAATTCTAAATTTAAATTGAAAATGTCAAATTTATTTTGATCTACTTCTTTAAGTAAAATCAGAAAAAAATAACTTGTTACAATTTATGTTTTGGTAATTTAATTATTGAATTTGAAATTTGATTTTATAATAAATTTATTTAAAAAAAAATAGAAAAAAAATATTTGTTTTTTCAGTGAATGCTCGGAGAATATATTTTCATTAAAAACTAAAAAGTTTAAGAACTGCAAAAATTTTACAAATTTAAATTTTAGAAAAAAGAATTTATATACATTACTAAATATTTAACAAATACTTAAAAGTAGCAAACGTATAAACATTACGACAAGTATTCCAATTGAAAACCGTTTGCTGCAATACATTTTTGGGTTAATCGATTAATTTTGTACTTATCTCTCAATAACAACCACCCAACTGTCTCAGTTTTTTGTGACTATGCGAAAGCCTTTGATTGTGTTAGTCATGAAATTCTGATAAACAAACTAAATTTTTATGGAATTCGTGGTACTTCTTTAAATTGGTTCAAATCTTATCTTGGGAAAAGGCAACAACTTGTAAGGGCTAATGGTTCCGATTCTGATTGTAAGTTGATTACAACTGGAGTCCCTCAAGGTTCAGTCTTGGGACCTATTCTTTTTTTGTTATACATTAATGATATCACGAACTTTAAAATTAATGGAAAAATCTCCCTTTTTGCTGATGACACAAGCATAACATGGAGTGATTTTGATACAATGTCTTTACACTCTAGTATCTCCAAAGACTTGGTTATAATTAAGGCTTGGTCCGATTCCAATATGCTTTGTTTTAACGTCGATAAAACGGTGGCGTTATCTTATAAGGGAACTTTACAACCGCTTCAGGTACATAACAGCAATATTGAATACGTAGAGTCGGTTAAATTCCTGGGTTTAAATATAAATAACAACCTAAAATGGTCTAATCATATTGACACCTTAACTAAAAAACTTTCTACCGCCTGCTTCGCCATTCGATCAGTTTCAAAAGAACTAGACGTTCCTTCTGCCAGACTTACTTATTTCTCTTTATTTGAATCCCACCTCCGCTATGACCTTCCCTTTTGAGGCTGCTGTACCACCGAGCAATTTCGTAGTATTTTTATGCTTCAAAAGAGAGCCATTCGTTATTTGTTTGGTCTAAATAATAGAGCTCACTGCCAATACTATTTCAAAAAACATGAAATATTAACACTTCCTGCATTATTTATTTTGGAAACGGTATGTTTGCTGAGAAAACATATAAACACCCTCCCAGAAAGGCCACAACATGTATACCCTACCAGAAACTCTAGGCATGATATTTATCTTTCCATTCCTTCCACAGAATAAATAAAAAAATCAATTATTTACAACGCCATAAAACTTTACAACAATCTGCCAGTACATTTAAAATCTAACCCTATGCTTGCACAATTTCGAAAAAACACCAAAGCATACCTCATTGAGAGACCATTTTACAGCGTTAATGATTTTTTTTTTCAGTGAGTAAGTCTCTTTAAATTGTCACTAAACTCGCTTGTTTACTTAAATCTTTTGTGAGTCATGTCCTAACTCGTAGCATAGAATTTTGTAAATCATTATATAGGGAAAAGAACTGTCGAACATTCACAATTTAATTCTTTTTGTATACTACATTCTACACTAGTTCAATATACCTTCTGTTTAACATCACATGTATTTGTATAACTATAATAACATAGAGTTTAAGGTAGTTACGTTCCCCATATTGCTGAATGTGACAAATTCAATTACAGATAAGGAAATCTTATAAATATAAGCAAAGGACGGTGATTGAATCACTTGTTAGTCTGCTCTTGATCTTGAATCTTGTATTTTACCTTTTAATAAAAATTTGACGTTTTTTAAAAAGGGTGTTTTCTTCGACCACAACGTAACTGGCGCAGTCGTACGGATAGTGAAACGTGCAAAAAACACGGTTTTTTTCAAAAAATTTATTCACTAGAAAATCTACGTATTTCGACGGTTCGAGTCCTAAAAAGTAAATAGTACCGATCTAAGGTGACTTCGAGGGAGTGCTCGAATCAAAGAAGCCCTGAGAAAAATTGGAGCTCATAAGAAGTAGACAGTGCCGATCTAAGGCGACTTCACGGGACCAACTTTGGGGAACCGGCGAGGAATAAGAACGGGACAGCTAGCAAGTCACACAAGGCATTACTGGGGAGGACAAACATCGCCAAACCAGCAGCCTAACCACCACTGGGGAGGACAAAAATCGCCGATCCAGAGGCAAACCACACTGGGGAGGACAAAAATCGCCAAACCAGCCTAGCAGTAAGGACCTAAGCTAAGAAAAAAGAAAAAAGAAGCCCATGAAGCTAATTTTTCTTCTAGTATTGTAAGTCATTGCAAACATTTCAATATTAGCATTTTTTTTTCTCTATTTGCAAAAATAAGTAATAATTTTTGATATAAATAATTCAAAACGTAAATTTGAAACTTATTTTTGGAAATATAGTTTATTTTAACCATTTTATATTTTTAAAAAAGTATACCTATATATATTTTATCAAAATTGAGCTCTTTAAGGAAGTAAACCTAGACGATCTAATTAATTCTCTAAACGATTTATCAATTCAATCTGGTTCAACTGACAATAAAAATAAAATAATGACAACTAATTATACTCTTTTACGTTACCAAGCTGATAACATTCCAAATTTTGACGGGAATCCAAAACTTTTACAGAGATTTGTAACAGCCTCCGAAAACCTTTTAAAAGCTTTTCAAAACACGGCTAATTTAAATGACCCAATAAATATTTGCTTATTTGACACCATATTAAGTAAACTTACACATAGGGCCGCCGAACTTATTGTATCTCGAACAGAATTAAATACTTGGGCTCTAGTAAAACAAGCCCTTACAAGTACCTTCGCTGATCAAAGATCAATCGATTGTCTTATACAAGATTTAATTAATCTAAAACCTTTTAAAAACGAACACCCTATTAATTTCGGCATGAGAATCCAAGATTCTAGAAGCCTATTATCTGCAAAATTAAATGGAACAAATGAAGATCCCGCAACCAAATTAATAAAAATTAACCATTACGATGAATTTGCTCTGAAAACATTTATACGAGGGTTACCTTATAATATGCAATTAGTTATTCGACTAAAAAATCCAACAGCTTTAGAAGAAGCTATGGCATTTGTGCGAGAGGAAGAAAATTTTATTTACTTTAAAAATTCACAAATACCACAAAATAGACCTGTGCCAATGAGTACAACAAATTCGCAAAATAAAAACCAAAAATCGCCACCAATGTATAAACCACCTTATTTATATAATTTTAGTCCAAATTATACACATAATTTTAACCCTAATTATTCACATAATTTTCCCAATGCAATAAATCCGAATTTTCCAAAATTCCAAAATAACATAAACGGTAATGCTGTAAATAATACTCCAAATTATTTTGGAAGAAACGCGAATAACTTTAATTCAAATTCAAATATAAGACCTAATAATTTTCAACAAAATTTTCAAAGACCCAATTTTTACCAACAAAGACCCTTTATGAGACCTAACACCAATTTTGCACAAAATTCTATAAGAACAAGACAAATAGAACCTATGGACACAAGTTCTGGAAACACAATTTTAAATAATAATATACAAAATAAAAAGGTAATTACCGAACAACTTTACAATCAAGAAGTTTCGGAACAAAACCCACAAAATAATACTCAATATGATTATACTGTTAATCATGAAAATACAAATGTTAATTTCCCAATTTTTGAAAACTTTGATTATGCTGATAATCAAGAAACACCAAATTTCGAAAATCCATTTTATGAACAAAGTTATATGAATACATATGAACCAAGTTACACAAACATATACCAAGAACAAACTCACGAACCAGAATATTTCCCAGAAAATACTAATAATGTAAATTTTACGGGAACGAGCCCGAACAACAATACGAGGTAGTATTTTTGAATAACTACACAGCCGAATTACCATATATTCATATACCCGAATTAGACGCAAATTTTCTACTAGATACTGGAAGTACTCGAAGTTTTATAAAACCAGAAATTGCCTATAGATATTTTCCCGAAAATATAAAAAGAGAAATATTTCAAGTTCAAACAGCGCATGCTACATCTTTCCACAATGAAATAGCAATAATTCCATTATTTCAGACGTTTAAAACGCAAGGCAACCATACATTTTATTTATTTAATTTTTCAAACAAATTTGATGGATTAATAGGCCTAGATCTTATTATCCAACTTAACGCTAATTTAGATTTCAATACACGAACTTTACAATCGCCGCATACAGAAATACCAATACGCTATTTAGGAAAAAATGAAAAACAACTTTCGCCTGAAATTATTAAAAAAAAAATTACTTATATAATTTCACCAAGATGTATACAAAAAATAGAAATACCTGTGAATATCACAGAAGGAACAGGCATAATTTCTTACCAAAAATACGGAAATGTAGAAATTCCTGAATGTTTAGTAGAAATAAAAAATAACCTTACTTATACAACTATACTAAATCCAACAGAAAACCCAATTAAAATCCAATTTCTTGAACCTCTAGAAGTAGAAAAATTAAATGTGAATGAACTTAACTTCGTCGATTATAATTCAAATGAACAAAAATCTGATAGAGATCTAGATAACCAACTTAAAGCTAATTTAAAAAATTTAAGGTTAGACCATTGTAATTATGAAGAAAAACAAAAAATACGTAAACTTTGTTTTGAATTTAGAGACGTTTTTTATTGTGAAGGGATACCTTTAACTTTTACAAACGCAATAAAACATCAAATAAAATTAACAACAGACACTCCTATCTATACTAAAAGTTATAGATACCCTGAAATTTATAAAAAAGAAGTAAAAGATCAAATTTCGAAGCTTCTAGATCAAAATATAATAAGAGAATCAAATTCTCCTTACTCATCACCAATATGGATAGTTCCAAAAAAGCTTGACGCTTCAGGAAAGCCGAAATATCGCATGGTTTGCGATCTACGTCGTATTAATGATGTAAGTGTTGCAGACAAATTTCCGTTGCCTAATATTACCGAAATATTAGATAAACTAGGGAAAGCACAATATTTTTCTACGTTAGACCTTGCTAACGGTTTTCATCAAATCGAAGTATGTAAAGAGGACATTCCCAAAACAGCATTTAGTACAGACTTTGGTCATTATGAATTTTTAAGAATGCCCTTCGGTTTAAAGAACGCCCCCGCAACATTTCAACGCGTTATGAACAACATATTAAGAGGTCTACAGGACGAAATATGCTTTGTATATCTAGACGACATAATTGTCTTCAGTACGAGTCTAGACGAACACATTTTAAAGCTAAGAAAAATATTTATAAGACTACGCGAAGCAAACTTTAAAATACAACTAGACAAATCTGAATTTTTGAAAAAAGAAGTACAATATTTAGGACATATCGTAACACCAAACGGAATTAAACCAAATCCTGAAAAAATATCAGCTGTAAAAAATTTTCCTATACCTAAAACTCAAAAGGAAATAAAATCCTTCTTGGGCCTTATTGGATACTACAGACGCTTTATAGAAGACTTTGCTAAAATAACAAAACCAATGACGAAATGTCTAAAAAAGAACTCTAAAGTAGAGCACACGCCTGAATTTATAAATGCGTTCGAACATTGTAAAAGCCTGTTAATAAATTCGCCAATATTGCAGTACCCTGACTTTACAAAACCATTTATATTAACTACAGACGCGAGTAACTATGCTTTAGGAGCAATCCTATCTCAAGGAACATTACCTAATGATAAACCGGTAGCTTACGCATCGCGTACATTAAATGAAACCGAGACTAGATACTCAACAACAGAAAAGGAACTTTTAGCCGTAGTCTGGGCCTGTAAATATTTTCGCCCTTATTTATTCGGACGACAATTTTATGTATATGTTGACCATAGACCTTTAGTATGGTTATTTAATCAAAAAGATGTAAATTCGAAATTAACTAGATGGAGATTACGTCTAGATGAATATGACTTTAAGATTATCTATAAGAAAGGCATTTTGAATAGTAATTGTGACGCCTTATCGAGAATTCAGTTAAATCTATACGAAAATGATTCCGTATTAAATAATCCCGGAGACGCTGACAACGATATAGTTGAATACTTGCGTAATCTTTCGGAAAATATAACCGTGACACAAAACCTTGACTCTCAAGTTGCAAGCTCAAGTAGAGATAACCCTGACTCAGATCAAGTTCGAAACTTAGATAACGAATTACCCTCAATTTCCGTAGGTCAAGCGAACAATGAACAAAGAATAAACATTTTATCTGACATTCAAATTCAACCAGCTTTAATTACTTCTGACAATACTGTGCATAGTAATCAAAATGAGACAGAAAACCCCGGATTAAATATCTTAGACGAAATAATTAACAATAAGCCTTTGCAATATTTAATAAAGAAATCGCCTCATCATAAAATAAAAGTGGATTTCGAAACATTCGAAAGGAATTACATTAATAATGTAGAAATACCGGAAAACCCTGGTATCATTAAAGAATTTATTCGCGATTACATGAATAATAAAAAAACATGTTATATATATTTTTATAATGAAGAACTTATCCCAATTTTTACAAATATATATATACAAAATTTTAAGAAACCAAAAATAATACGATGCACAAAACTAGTCAATAATATTAAAGAACAGGATGAAAAAATTTTATCGATGACCCATCAACATCAAAGTAAAACTAATCACAGGGGAATTTCAGAAACCTATGATAGACTAAAACAAAACTACTATTGGGGTAAAATGAAACAAGAAATTACTCAATTTATAAATGACTGTGTTACATGTCAAACCCTAAAATATAGCAGACAAAAATCGTATGTGCCTTTAGTAAAAACCGAAACACCTTCTAAACCTTTTCAAATAATTCATTTAGACACATTTATTTTTGAAAAACATAATTGCCTTACAATATTTGACAAATTTTCAAAATACGGACAAGCCTATGTATACGATAAAAATGCTAAGTCAGTATGTGACAAACTTATAAATTATTTTTCATTCTTTGGATGCCCAGAAACAATTGTTAGTGATAATGGCTCTGAATTTAATAACGAATTAGTAAAGGAATTATTAAAAGCCCAAAAAATAAATATTCACTTTACAACCCCAGGACACCATGAGTCAAATGGCCCTATAGAAAGATATCACTCTACATTAATCGAACATTTAAGAATCCTAAAAGATAAAGACAAAAATAAACCAATTCCCGAACTATTACCGTATGCAATTATAGCATATAATAGCTCGATACATAGTACAACCAAATATACACCCCATGAATTAATTTTAGGACACACAAACTCACGTGATCCTTTCGACTTAATATCAACAACATTCTACTCAGACTATGTACTATCCCATAAAGAAAAAGTAGACGCCATTTACAATACTGTCACAGAGAAAAGCGAAACACTGAAAGAAATACTGCTAGAAAAAACTAACCCTAAAGGTGACAAACCCTATGAATTTAAACTTAATCAAAAAGTGTATAAAAAACTGTCCCCTAGAAATAAAAATCAAGCCAAATTTAGTGGCCCCTTTATAATAAGAGAAATCCTTGAACATAATCGTGTAAAAATTGAAAATATCAAAAACCCAAAAAAGACAGAAATTATACACATAAAAGAACTAAAAAGACCTCTTGTTACAGATGGTCCTACACACGAGGAGACAGACCAAAATACCACGACTTAAATCTGAACCCTGGCATCTTACCCTACAAACTAGGACACGCCCAGAAGACAATTAATCACTGGACATTTGTTCAAGTGTTTAATATAAAAGGTATAATTGAGGAATATAAATCCTTGAGTTTAAAATATAATATGTTAAAATTACATTTGAAAAATAAAACTGACTATAATACGGAATACTATAATTCCTATATAATTATTGATAACCAAAAACAAAAAATATTACGCCAAATAAATGAAATACTACCCCCTAAACAAAGTAGGCAGAAACGTGGGCTAATTGACGGACTAGGAAGTATAATTAAAAGTATAACAGGCAATCTAGACGACAACGATGCAATTTTAATAAATAATGAAATAAATATTCTAAAACAAAATCAAAATAACATCAAGTTGTCAATGGACAAACAAATGACCTTACTCAGTAATTCTATAAAAGGTTTTCAAGAAATATCACAAAATATATCCCATAACCAAAATATTCTAGAATTTCGAGTAAATCAGACTATACAAACACTAACCAAAATTGAACTACAAGAAATATCTGATTTCGACTATTACCGAACTCAAATGATCTTAACACAAATATATATGCTATATCAAAATATTTTTGACACATTAGCGAATATAGAAATCGCTATATCATTTGCAAAACTAAATAATTTTCATAATACTATAATTCAACCTAAAGAACTGCTATCAGAAATGAAAATGATTAAAAAATACTTAAATTCAGAAAAATTGCCATTTGAACCAAACTTAGAAAATGTCCTAAAATATGAGACAATCCTAGATATAAAAGGTTACGTAATAAATAGCGAAGTTACTTTTATTATAGAAATTCCTTTAGTCGAAAAGAAAGAGTATACTTTATTCCATTTGTTTCCTATACCCACACCTAATGGCGAATATTACAAAATAATAATACCCAACTTTAATTATCTTATAATTAATGATAAGAATTTTGGATACTCGAATGATCCATGCAAAAAAGTCACAGAAAATGAATTTTTATGCAGTCATATACATTCTGAAAATATATTTCAAACATTACCCTGCGAAATGCAGCTATTAAAATATTATCATAATATCACGAATTGTAAGCAAATTCCTGTAAAAATAGACAGCCTAGAAATTCAAAATATAGACGAAGGAAAATGGGTTGTAATAACAAATAAAGATATTACAGCAATGGAAACTTGTAAAAACACCCAAAATACTATTTCACTAAACGGAACTTATTTAATTGAATTAAGTCCTATATGTAGTCTTAAGATAAATAATATAATACTTAAAAGTTATAAAAACTCAAAAAACGAATATTTAAATGTGCCATTGCCTAATATTAAACTCAATTTTACAAACCGAACTATTTATAATAATATAAGATTTTTGAAAACAAATTCTATAAACTTGGAAAAATTTGATGACCTACAAAACGAAATAAATAAACAAAAAATTGAAACCTCTAAACTTTTAACCGACACTGTATATTATCATAAGACAAGTTTATGGACAATTTTACTATATGTAATTTTAATAATTATAATATTGTATATTTTGTACAAGTATTTATGGCCTAAGTTAAAACTTAATAAACTAAGAAATACTGACCAAATAAATGATATAATAATTTAATTAATTATTTTAAAATAATTAGGTCATAAAAACTTCCAGTTTATATGCCCATTAAGGGATGGAGGAGTTACGTTCCCCATATTGCTGAATGTGACAAATTCAATTACAGATAAGGAAATCTTATAAATATAAGCAAAGGACGGTGATTGAATCACTTGTTAGTCTGCTCTTGATCTTGAATCTTGTATTTTACCTTTTAATAAAAATTTGACGTTTTTTAAAAAGGGTGTTTTCTTCGACCACAACGTAACTAGGTCGCATAGTTGCAATTTTGATTTCAATGTCATCGAAATTATTCACCTCGTACATGTGTGTTTGTTTACTTTTATAAGGTTATCATGATTCATTTACTGTTTGCAATGTTATGTTATATTCTAACGTGTGTTTTACGATTTGGTAAATTGATAATTTACATTTAAAAAAAAAAGCACTGACCTGTCGAAATTATTTTCGATTAATGTTTTGATATGTCTTATTTTTAGGTATATTTTGCTTTGTCCATAAAATTGTAAAATTTTTCTGCGGCAATAAAGCATACTTTTGTTTGTTGTTTGTTTGTTTTGTACATTGCGCGTTGACTGGTTCTTGCCCGTATATCTCTTATTTCTCTCTCTCTCTCTCTCTCTCTCACTAAATTATAACGCAGTTCTCCGATATTTTCGGGCAAATTCCAATATAATCGATTTTGCAAAAAACTGCAGAGAAAGTAATCTAAGGAGTTTAAGTCCGGGCTTCTTGCTGGCCATCGTGCAACCCCTTGATTCTCAATCCATTTACCAGGAAATAAAAGATTATGAATATGTCACTTTTCTTCTATTATGGGGAGGAACACTATCTTGTTGCCACCATAGATTTCATAATACTTATAATAGTTCATTCGATTAGGCATCCATTATTTCATGCTCTATCAAATCTATATATTTTTAACGCCACATTCCCACCCATACACTAAACGATTTCCTTATGGAAAAAGTGCACTAGTATATCAAAAATATTTTATTCAAAAAATCACCATCTTTTTCTAATTTATTTTGCATCCAACGACAAAATTCTAGGTGCCAGAATCACCAGGTCTTAAAGTTTGACTCACGTGAATTTTGAATGGTTTGTACCAATGAGATCTAAGAGTTCGCCAAATTCTCGTGCGTGGTATTTCCCAATAATCTTTATTTGCCCTAAGAGATGATCTAAGTGCATTTTTAACCTACAACATAGAAATTAGTAAATAATTAGTTACCTTTTAGTACGCCATATTAAGTTACAGCATCTAAAATACGCGTTTCTTCTTCCTGATCTATTCGCCTACCATATTCCTTTCTTGGTTTTTCAAAACCTCCTTGCTCTGCTACATTTTTGTCAAGTCTTGCAAAATAGGAAAAATGTGGCTGTTATCATCGTTGATTTGAAACTTGGGTATTTCTATGACAAATGTAGTACATGCGGATCATATCACGTTTTTCTAAACGCGCGAGAAGCATTTTTATTGATAACACAAACCGAGAGTAATCAAGACTGAAATAAATAAAGAAAAACGTCAAAATACTCCTGCCATTTTAAAACAAAAGAAAATTCCATGGATAAGTATGATGGATAAGAGGGAGTATATGTCACTCTTATATTGCTATTATAGAACAACATTAGGACAGCTAAAAAAAAGTTACGTCGGCGTCGGATTGTAAATTTACTGGCGTCATCATGTAGTAGAGCAAAAATTAGAGTTTGTTTTAATATTTTTTTTTTGATAAATTCTTTTATTAAGTTCTGGCAATTACAATCATAAATTCTAATAAACGATTTTTTTCTCGTATTACTAAAACAGACTAAAATAAATTTTACATTTTCATAGCCATTTTCTGTTCTCTACAAGATGGTGTCATCAGGCTTTTGATCGGACGTTTCGTTCCATCGCCATCATCAACAACTATAACTAATGATAGATTTTCTGCTCGAAACGTCGGATATATTTCAAGTGTGTTATGTTATTAAATTTACAATTTAAATTAAAGTTAATTAAGCAGGAAATGGAATTTTTTGCCTATTTAAAAACAAAGTTAATGATAGTTGCAAAGAAACGAAACTTCGGATTGAAAATCTAACAGCGCCATCTTGTAAAGCAGAAAAGGTAACAACGAGAATGTTGAATTTATTTTGTCACACTACATCAAATAGAGCCAGAAAAAAAATTTCGGTTTTTTTCGAATATCTTTGGAAGTATTCGGAATTTTCGAACTTTTAAGGCGGCATTTTAATTGACATGAAATTTCGCAACGTTTCCCTAATTTACCCCTCTTTGTATCTCTTATAGTTTCCGAGATCTCAATGATATGCTTCGAATTTGAGTACAATCTACTTGTCGGATTGACTTCAAATTTTGATCAAAAACCAAGGGTCATAGAGGGATGAAATGGTTTTTGATAAAAATCCAATATTCACATTTAAAAAAATATCACTAATATAAAACTACTAATAGAATAGAGTTTAAATTTTGCACAAAATTTAAGCGTAATAGAGAAATAAACTGATTTAGTTTTAATGTAAAGCCATTACGGCGGACGAAATGGTTGCATAACGAAATATTTAAAAATTCGGTACCAAAAACTGCTTATTTAATAGACTAGTAATTTTGTACAAAAATCAAGATGAAAACAAAGATAAAATCGTTAACATTAGTGCGAATCTAACGTGGTAAAACAACATGATGGCGTAATAAAATATTTAAAAATCCGGTATAGATAGAAAAATAACAAATGGCGTAAGTTAAATTAACATTAATTGGTTGATTTCGTAATATTGATGCAAGCCCAGAAAAACAATCCAAACATTTATACTGAGGACTGCTGTAAGGCCTTCGACAATATGCCACACTTTTGGCTCGTAGCAGTATTGCGAATATACAAAACACATTCTATTCTCGTTAATTTTCTTGATAACATCACACAACAGTGGGGCACAAAATTCCATTTGAATAATGCCAATAAATCTAAAACTACTGATGAGATTCCTAAAAAAAAAGAGATCTTCCTAGGAGACTCCTTTAGCCTACTGGAGTTCTTACTAGCAATTAATCCACTATCAAACATTTTAAAGAGTGCAAACTTAGGTTTTAAGATCGAAGCTGACGAAATATAACAAATAAAGTGTTTCTTTCTATATATGGACGATATCCAATTATTTGTCGGAAATTAATAACTGGAAGACCTAATGAACATTACTTACACAGTTTTCACATGGAATAAGAGGTTAGTACTTTAAAAGAAACTGAGAGAGAAGACCCAGCTAAATGGAAAAAACCTTTTTACTGGAACTAATACCTAAGCGGTACTTGAACTTTGAAATCCTGAAGGGAACTTAAACCGATCTGCAAGAGATAGAATAAGCCACTTGAATCATGATGACCAAATACAGAATGCATCATCCCAAGGCATCTACGCACTGGACAACTCTGCCCAGAAATTTGACATAACAACCCTATATTTCTGCCAACTATGTAAATTAAGAGATTTCTTTTTTGGGAAAGCAAAGGATGACAAAATTGACAGACAGATCGTACACAAAACTTAACCTTGTGAGTGATTACACGGAAATAACGACAATTTTTGATGCTGATAAATGGAAGCAATGGACGCAGAAAGCTTTACATGGACGACATTATAATGATTTAAATCAAAAGAGAAATCGGCCTCAAACAAGTGGATAAGTAATGCTCTTCTTAGGAACTGAGCGATTCATGCTTGCGATTCAGGGTTAGGTTTTTAACACCTTCAACAACAAGAAATGTATAAATGAACTTAACATTCAATCAGGTAACTGTGGGATATGTCACCAAAAGTTAGAAACCATTCAACATCACGATGCACTTACTTAGCAAACACAGATTATTCGCATAGGCGCAACCAAGCATGCAAAATATCAAATGTTAGCCAACAAGTATCGGTTCTTAAACCCCTATGAACCTAAAATGGTTAAGTTTTCTCGGCGCAGCTGTTGACCCAAAATTTGCCAACGTAAGCCGTGTATTACCTATGCGCCCCTATGCGAATGCGATCGGGAACACTCGGAAAAACTCGCTTCCGTTTATAACCACTAGGTCATCGCGGGCCGTTAGCCTCGTGATCCAACGAACCGAAACTTCCGGAGATCCCTGCGCGAGGCATCGATAGTGCGAGTGCCGAGGAATCAAGTGAACGTTCAACGAGTTTACACGCTTAGAATAATAGAAGGAATTTCCAAATATAAAAGAAATTAAAAAAATATAAATTATTTTTATTTTCTGTTTGGCCATATTTATTGGGGGGTCATTGACCATATGACCTAATGAAGCTACATGAAAACTTAATACTATTACATCTGATCTACTGCGATTTTTGTATATAGCCCTTGTATCCATGAAATCGACAAATTTACAGTACAAAATCCTAAAAAGCGTATAGTAGATTAATTTTTAAGTTTCAAAGTAACATCGTTTTAAATTTAGCTCTAAATGAATCTGTAAAGTATAGTACATAATAAAAATGTGGTAAAAAAAACCTCTCCAAGCAGTTATAAACTGATAAATCTGTGTAACTTTAATAAGGTATTAAAGTTTTGTTTTTGAAGTATCCTAGTAGAGGTCGTTGAACATAGAACTGGAGTCTGTTAAAGAACAACTTTTGCAAACAAGAAGCCAAAAGGGCAATATTTTCCTAGTTTATTGTAGAAAAATTCTTCACGATTTACTTTGATACGTAATAGCAAGAAAACATGAAATGGCCATACTGAGTTTATAATTTAAAATTAATGTTAAAACTACTAGAAAATCGCTACCTTTCCTTTACATTTATTGCATTTTAAAGAAGAAATCAAAATTACTGTAGTCGTAGAACAGATAAATACTACACAAAGCATAAATAGAATCGTATTTTTGTTGCCAACTAGCGTTGCAACGAATACAAATTTAAATAAAATTTCCATTTAAAATTTAATTTTCCATTACGCGGTGATACATTGCAATAATATTAATGTTAAGCTTTGTAATTCCCAGGCTTCGCAGAGGATATTGCGTATTTATAGAGATATAAACGTAAAATAACATGCTACCTGTTTCATAATTAATGTTCAAACATTAGTTTTTATTTTTTAAAACTTCACTTCGACCTTATAAGTTTTATATTGTTTTTTAATGGAGTATTTTTCAGTATTAACGTAAAAATCACATAATCCTAAAATACATCCTTCATAAAATAAAAATTGAACACACACCACTGTTACGTGTACTTATTTATTCTATAATTAGTTTATTCATATCAGCACAAATAGAAAAAAAATTATAAAGATTTGCCACTTGGGAATTAAAGTTGTCTAGGTGTGTACTTAACAATATGTTTTATTTCGTTCTTGTATCGTTAACGAACTCACGCATTTGTATGATGTGCATATATATGTATATATATATATATATATATATATATATATATATATATATATATATATATATATATATATATATATATATATATATATATATATATATATATATATATATATATATATATATATATATATATATATATATATATATATATATATATATATATATATATATATATATATATATATATATATATATATATATATATATATATATATATATATATATATATATATATATATATATATACGGGGTGTTTCAGTTTTTTGTTGCATAACTTTAACAGTTGATAGAACTTTTCAAATTAGTGCAAAAAGTTCTTATAAACATAGGTCGTGAAGCGCTTAGTTATCAAGATACAGGGTGTTAAAGTTTGCATTAAATTTTTCCTTTTTTTCCATTATATCTAAACGGTTGGACATAATGGCACAAAATTGGGTATTTGGGGGTTTTTGGGTGCGGAGAATTTAAATTCGATGTTAGTTTTCATATTGCTGCTAGAGGGCGCCACCGGCTTATCAGCACACTAACGTTATTGAACAGAACTTTTTTACCACTCGGTATGTGGCTTCAGTGATTAAACTTTCCAATTCCCCCATCTCTTCTTAATAAAAAAGGTATACCTTGTTTAAGTCTCTAGGAGTGACCGTTTTCCAGAAAATCGCACTTGAAAGTTCAAATACTATGAATTATTATGATCTTTGTTAAATGAGTTAATCAACAAATTAAAGGACTTTTCAAACATTTTTTTTTCTGAATATAAAGTTTTGCCGTATTTTTATTTTTTAAAATTATCTTTAATATTTATTGCGTAAATTTATTAAGTTTTTTGCGATAAAAACTGAAAAATAAACAGCTTCCGGGAGAACTTTTTATTGTTAAAAAATTTAACGTTTTTGATTAAAATTTTTATAATTTTTATACATACGTTTCTTTTTCTAAAATACTTTTAAAAACACAGAGCTCTAAAGTTTTTAATTTTAAAAATAGATGCTTTTTAAATATTTAAAACATTTTTAACGTATCTTTTGCGGTAGAAAAAATGTACTCTTTCCATGACCCATTAAAGTTGGCCTTTTTTGAGATTTGCTTTTTTTTCAATGTAATATAGGTTTTTGGAATAATGGTATGGTGTAATCTATTTTATCACATAGCCAAAATTTATAATTTAAAAAATGTGGCTGACACACTTTTTCTATTTCCTTTGACCTAAAAAAAAAAAACGTAAACCCAAAATAAAAAAAAATTTATATAAAAAATCGAAACTTTAATTAAAACATAGGAAACTAATACATGTAATAGCCATTGAAAACAAAATGAATTTTAAAAAATTTAAAGAAGATGTTCAAAATGTGAACCATTTTGTTCAATACATAATTCACATCGCCGAAAAACTGAGCGTGAAATGTTATTTAGGAATGGTCTCACCTGACCACAGGCATCCCTAATTCTATTCAAAAGTTCGTCTCTTGTTTGAACGGGAGTTTCATATACTTTTTCCTTTAAAAATCCCCATAGAAAAAAGTCCAAAGGGTTTAAATCTGGAGATCGTGGAGGCCACTGAACTGGTCCTCCACGACCAATCCATCTTTGTGGATAATGATTATCTAGCCAGTTTCTCACCAGCCTCCCATAGTGTGCTGGACATCCATCAAGTTGGAACCAAGCTCTTCTTCTTAAATTCAATGGAATGTCTTCCCACATATTCCCATGTTTCTAAAAATTCCAAAAAAACCGCTGCATTTACCCGCTGAGGCAAAAAGTAAGGTCCAAAAAGATTATTGTTGTAAATGCCTATCCAGACGTTTACACTAAACTCGTATTGAAAGTTTCTTGGCCTAACGGCATGTGGATTTTCATGTGCCCAAACGTGCTGGTTATGAAAATTTACAATTCCACGACGAGTAAAACAGGATTCATCGGTCCATAAGACATTTCTTAAAAAGTATCTATTATTTGCAATTAGATTAAGAATTCTCTGACAAAATAACATTCTTCTTTCTTCATCTCCGGGTAGTAATCCTTGAATCGGTTGCAAATGATAAGGATGCCTCCGATCACGTTTAAGAACTCTATAAACATAGCTGGTTGAAATTCCTAATTCAATGGAAACTCTTCTTACACTTGTGGTTGGATCTCGATCAAACATACCCAAAATTTGTCTTTCAAAGTTTCTAGGTGGCCGAACGTTAATACCATTTTCTCGAACGTTGCCTAGACCCTGTTCAACTATTTGCCGATGAATTCTTACGAAAACCGAACGATTCGGATGTCTTCTATTTGGAAATCTGCGCCTGTATTCGTGGGCTGCTTCGGCAGAATTACCATTTGCAAACCCATAAATAAAATGAAAATCCGCCAACTCTTGATTAGAAAATACGAAAGGCATTTTACTAAGTAAAGTACTAAAGTAGACAAAAAACGAGAAAGAAAATAGGCAAACTGAAATTTCTGCAAATAAAATACACAAATATGAATGAAGTTTACTCAAAAGTTTACTTTTGTTTTCGGTTTCATAGCAACAGGTTTCATGGCCCACTATTTTTGTTATTATTAACACGGTTCTGCTAGGCAGTCTAAGACTAAAAAATGGCAGGGTAACCTTAACTTTCAAGTGCGATTTTCTGGAAAACGGTCACTCCTAGAGACTTAAACAAAGTATACCTTTTTTATTAAGAAGAGATGGAGGAATTAGAAAGTTTAATCACTGAAGCCATATACCGAGTGGTAAAAAAGTTCTGTTCAATAACGTTAGTGTGCTGATAAGCCGGTGGCGCCCTCTAGCAGCAATATGAAAACTAACATCGAATTTAAATTCTCCGCACCCAAAAACCCCCAAATACCCAATTTTGTGCCATTATGTCCAACCGTTTAGATATAATGGAAAAAAAGGAAAAATTTAATGCAAACTTTAACACCCTGTATCTTGATAACTAAGCGCTTCACGACCTATGTTTATATGAACTTTTTGCACTAATTTGAAAAGTTCTATCAACTGTTAAAGTTATGCAACAAAAAACTGAAACACCCTGTATATATATATATATATATATATATATATATATATATATATATATATATATATATATATATATATATATATATATATATATATATATATATATATATATATATATATATATATATATATATATATATATATATATATATATATATATATATATATATATATATATATATATATATATATATATATATATATATATATATATATATATATATATATATATATATATATATATATATATATATATATATATATATATATATATATATATATATATATATATATATATATATATATATATATATATATATATATATATATATATATATATATATATATATATATATATATATATATATATATATATATATATATATATATATATATATATATATATATATATATATATATATATATATATATATATATATATAGCAGCATTAATTCAGTCACAACAAATTTTTTTAACAAATCTTAACAATAAGGAACGACTTACTTCACAGCTTGCTGATCATCTGCTATCAGCAAATATCACAAAAAAGGACAAGTCGTAGTGGTTGGTCAAGACGTTGACCTCCTTGTTTTAATCATTGCACTTGCCCCGAAGGACGGATATATCATATTTCAAAAAGAGACTCAAAGTAATGTTAAAAATCTGTTATACAATTCGAAGACTTTGCAGTCATCTAATATTGTCGCCAATTATAAAGAGTCTATTTTATGTATTCGTGCTATTAATGGCTGCGATAGGACCTCGATAGTTTAAGCCAGATGTCTAATAACATCAATTCAATTCCTAAACAAATTGAGCAAGCTGGGGAAAGATTAACATTGATGCTCTATAAGGCTGAACTATTAGACGGCTACCTAAGTGAGCAGAGATTTAATTATTTTAATAAATTTGTTGCCCAAACCGACAGTACCGTTATTCTTTCAAAATTACCTCCCACGTTGGCAGCACTACAACAGCATTTCCTTGGTAGTTACCTTCAAGTGCAAATATGACGCGGACAACATTTTTTACCGGAGCTATGGGGCTGGAAAAAAAATCATAATGCTGTGTCACTTATCTATACCACTGAGCCACCCGCCCCAGCTTCTATTTTAAAATTAATAACATGTTGTTGCAAAGAAGGTTGTGGAAAAAGGTGCAGCTGTACTAAGGCAGGCTTATGTTGAACAACTATGTGCAGAAATTGCCGTGCCTAGACCTATATCAATACAGATTTTACAGATATTGTAGATGCTACATAAGACGATTTGTAAATTTATTTCGACTGAGTGGATCAGGTCTCTAAGAGAAACCACTCTAAAAAAACGCTCCGATATCTCTACTGAGCACACCTCAGTAGTGGTGTGGAAACGAGTACTTTTATTAGAAGCTATTTTTTACTCCTAGCCGGAAATCATTAATGGCGATTTTAGAAACATAAGAGGTAACTTTTCGCTCTCTAGATATAAAAAATTCATTGCTATCCCTAGGTAGATATCTTAATTTTTTCCTGTCAGTATCACTTGCTCTTGTTCATTATAGAATACACGCAAATTAAAACGGTCAGATAATTTAAATATGACATCACCTGTCACTTTGAAAAATTTATTACACACAAAACAATGTTAGATACCTATTTATTTTTACAAGCGCTACTAGTGAAAAAAAAAACGGTAGCGAAGATCTTTAATAACTAAGCGCAATGTATGAGATGCTTGGTCAATAAAGGATATCTTCTCTACCTTAACTAATAATATACCATTATAAAACTCTTCTTCCACAATCCAACATTAATGAAATCACAACGTACCCAAATCATACCTAAGATACGTGATATATCGTGTTGGTTAACTCACCCCCAACCTTAATCCTGATTTCTCGAAAACCCCTTTTTTAAACAATTTAGATAATAGAACTATTTTTTTGCAGAATTTTATGGCAAATATTTATCGTGAATATAGTTTTTTCTGTAGGATGAACAGTTTTAGAGAAAAACGCAAAAAACTGCCAAATTGCACGTTGGGGTGAGTTTAAGGGATGATACTCCCACTTGCAAAGCAACATCATTTCTATTTCCGTACTACAGATTAAAATATATTTTGTTTTAAGAAAGAAGTTTCGAGTTCGTTACATCTATATATATATATATATATATATATATATATATATATATATATATATATATTAATTTTAGATGCTCACGACCATACGATAAATATACAAAAAATACGTTACGTAAAAAACTTATGTGCTTTGGTTGATCATTTTCGGAAAGAGGATCACAATTTTGATTATGAAAACATACAAATTCTGGAATATGAAAATAATTACAGAAAAAGACTATTTCTGGAAATGGTACATATCAACAACGAAAATAATTCAGTTAATTCTAGATCTGACATCCAACAGCTGAGCACCATTTATTGCAATCTGTTGAACAAATGAATTCTTTGCCTTGTTCAACAAAAAACAAACAAACTTAAATACCATAATATAAATATTCCACGAACTTCGATACATACATAAAACTGTTTATCAATGTTTCTTTTACCACAAAAAAATAAAATAGTTCATATTATTCAAAATAAATAAAGAAATGTATATATAAATGCTTGCTAGTTGTTAAGTTCTACCTGGAGGATGTAAGAAGTAAATTAGTTATTTATTTGACCTACAGACCGCATACCCGTTATTAGATTCCTTATTTATATATATATATATATATATATATATATATATATATATATAGATATATATATATATATATATATATATATATATATATATATATATATATATATATATATATATATATATCTAAAATAAATAATTATGAAATGGTAGTGTCGGATTCATGATTTAAAAAGAAAACTTTTATGGGTTTTTCGCCACAATTTATAATATAAAATTAAAATATGAAACAAAAACTCTATCTATTTACCTTAGAAGTTTAATATCCAGTCTTTAGTTCTGGACCAATATAAAGGTACCCGAAGAACGACACTGAAAAATATGTATTTTATGGAAGTTTTGGGGGAAAGTCTACCCCCGCCATCAGCAAAAGTAAAAATAAAAATCTACAATAAAAGAAAGTGCATTAATATAGTTAAATAAAGATAATTGTGTAGCATCTTGTTCCGTTAATTTTATTAATACAGTATGGTTAAATTTGCTAAATACTGAAGGAAAAAAGAACACCTCAAAATACAATAAATTGAAATGAACATACTCTAGGTACACACATTTTTTCACCTTATTTTAATAATTAAAAATAACACCATTCAATTGACATTCATTGACATTGTGTCAGAGATTAGTCATTCTGGTTATATTTCTGAAACAAAACATAAGTAATATTCTGCTTTTAGTTTTGCTGAAAACGGGGTAGTCGTCCAGAAAATTAATATTTTTCAGTGTTGTTGAATGATGAGCATTTTGCCTTTCAGAGGACGACAATTTACAATTAAATCCATCAAAATAATTAATTCTTCTATTTGGCAATAAAAATACCGCACAGTTTTATTCAGGAGTTATTAAATATATCCCTAATAATTTAAATACGTTATAGTTCGTTGATGAGATAAAAAGTTAGAACATTTAAAGACATTATTTTTTAAAAAATTCCTTTAAGCGGAACTTCCCTCGTTGAGAATATTTCTGTTTATTAAAAATAATGAAGTGTGATCCAATTTAGTTCAGTAAATAATTATTTAGAAACACATGTACAGTGTGTCCAAGATAAGGATGCACAGCATGGGTATCTCGGAAACGGTAAAAGATATAGTGTCGGTTAAATTAGACAAAAGTTGCGTATTTTGACGACCAACAAAATCCCGTTTTACAAATTTGAAAATTCTAAGCCGTTCCGAAAATATCCGAGAAAAACCGAAATATTGCGATTTCGTTTTAATTTTCTTTTGAAGCTATTTGAAAAGATATGAAAAAACGGAAAACACTTTTTCATTCTCCCTTTTTAAGCTGTGTTACGTTGTGAGGTTAACAGATTTTCATTACAACGTTTCGTTTCGATGGAACCACGATCAATTTTGATTTTTCTTATGGGACGGAAAAAAAGTACACCCAAAATTAGATTGCGCTTTTCATTGCGAATTCAACGATGTACTCCACAATATGATTACTTATATTTTTATCCAGAAAAATTTTTTTAATTTTTCAGTTTTTAATACATTTCTAGCATTTTATTATAGTAGGCCATGAAATCTTAACGATAAAAGGAAAAAAACAACTGTTGACAAGTTCAAATGAATGTATTTATTTATTTAACAAATATTCAAACAAGTAAATTTTGTATTGTTTTTGTTGTTGTCGTTTTTTAATTAATTTTGTTCTACAATCGATGGAGGTAATTTTACAAACGAAAAAAAATTGCGCTACATTTTATGTCAAAGAAATTGTGTAGGAACCGAGCGCATGTTTTCTAACAAATACCCAGAGCGGAGACAACCTGACAAGTGTATTTTTCGGCGTTTGCTATTTAATCTAAAAGAATATGGATCTTTTAAAAAGCCTGTATTATCCCGACAAAAACCTTCCAATGAAGAAAACCAATACAACGTTCTACAATCTGTTATTGAAAATCCACAAACTTCCACCAGAGAAATTGAAGACCAGAAGGGGTAGCTAAATCTACAGCTCAATTTATTTTAAGGAAAAATCAATTTAAGCGTTACAAATTCCGAACATGTCAAGGATTAAAACCGGGTGACGATGAACGACGTAGACATTTTTGTGAGTGGTATACCAGGATGTGTGAAGACAGTCTTAATTTTCCTTATAAAGTGATTTGGTCTGACGAAAGCATGGTAACCAATAACGGTATTTTTAACAGGCGCAATACCCACTATTGGTCACAAGGAAATCCACGTGTAAATAGACCACCCAGATGTTAAGATCGCTTTGGATTTAATATTTGGTGTGGGATTTTTGGTAGCAAGATTATAGGCCCTATTTTCTTTCACAATTCATTAACTTCTGAGCGGTACCTTAAGATCTTGAGGCACGATTTAGAAGATGCATTAGATAATTTACCGTTAGGCGCTGTACACGGCTGTTGGTTCCAACAAGATGGTGCTCCAGCCCATAACTCCATAGAAGTTCGCCAATATTTAGCTGAACGGTTTGAAGGTAGATACATGGGGACTTACAGTAAAACACCTTGGCCTCCAAGGTCCTCGGACCTAACTCCTTTGAACTTTTTCTTGTGGGGCTACATAAAAACTGAGGTATTTATGGAATGTTGTGACAACGAGGAACAATTATATCAATCAGTACGAGCAGCATTTAATACAATTACTCCTGAAATGTTAAGTCATATTTTGGAGTCTATCGTGAGACGGGCGTACTTCTGTTTAGAAAATGAAGGTAATTTGTTTAAAAATTTGTTATAGTTAGTAAATAAATAAGTTTTTGCTTTCTTTTATCGTTAGGATTTCATGCCCTACTATAATAAAATGCTAGAAATGTATTAAAAAGTCATTTTTCTGGATAAAAACATAAGTAATCATATTGTGCTGTACATCGTCGAATTCGCAATGAAAAGCGCAATCTAATACTGGGTGTACTTTTTTCCATCCCATAAGAAAAATCAAAGTTGATGGTGGTTTTATTGAAACGAAACGTTGTTATAAACATTTCTTAACGTCACCTTGTACAGTTTAGAAAGTGAGAATAAAAAAGTGTTTTCCGTTTTTTCATATCTTTTCAAATAGCTTCAAAAAAAATTAAAAAGAAATCGCAATATTTCGGTTATTTTCGGATATTGCCGGAACCGCTTAGAATTTTTAAATTTGTAAAACGGGATTTTGTTGGGCATTAAAATACGCAACTTTTGTCTAATTTAACCGACACTATATCTTTTACCGTTTCCGAGATCCTCATGCCGTGCATCCTTATCTTGGACACACTGTATACTGTCTTTTCGAGAATTTTTATTTGGCTACTAATATTTTACCAGTTACTATTTATGCCACAATTGATTTTTGAGATTAATTTAAAATAAAATCAATAAGTTAGTTTTTACATTGACACACACTGCGATTTTGTTATGTCATCTTTAATTTTTCTGTAAAATTTAAAGCCAATTGAATAAGATTTTTTTACGTTGACTTTTTAAAAATTTTATTTGGGCATATTGGATGTTTACCAAATAATAATAAAAATAATAATAATAAATCATATCCCACCTTCTGCATATGGATGATATTAAAATCTATGGTGGAAACCATACTCAACTAAAAAAGCTTATTCACGTGACATGACTTCTCGAATGACATCCATATGGAATTTGGAAAGTAAAAATGTAAAGCCTTAAACATCATAAAAGGTAAAGTCATTAATGTTGATGTCGCCCTACAAAATGGAGAAATAGTTCTAGCCATGAACCAATGAGAGCTGCTAGACTGCTCCAGGATAAGCAAAAAAAGACCAAGCTGAAAGATCAGTACGTTCAAAGAGTGCTAGCTCTCTTCTGAAGACAGAACTGAACGCCGAAAATCTCATTAAAGCAATTAACACCTATGCTGTGTCCGTGCTGACCTACCGTTTTGGAATCTTGAAATTGACTTACGCGGAGTTAGAAGGACTACAACAAGCTACTCGCGTAATGATGACCAAATTCAAGTTACGCCATTCAAAGTCATCATCTCTCCTCTGACCACGAAGAGAAGGTGGAAGATCCCTTGTTGACTTGACAAATTCGCACTCCCGACAGCTGCAAAACTTGAGATTTTTTTACCAATAAGGCGCAAACATCAAGCCTCCACCGCATAGTGACCCTAAGTGATAACTCGTACTCTCCACTCAAACTCGCAAGTGTTAACATCATCCTAAAGTCGTTTTCAGACCTCCACAAACAAGAATAGTGGGCTTGTGTTGGCACTGCACGGCCGACATCACCATGACTTGAATCAGCCACACATAGATAAGGAAGCATCCAACAGGTGGATGAAGGATGGACAACTATTCCCAGAGACAGAAAGATTTGTGATGGCACTACAGGATCAAGTTATTAACACATGAAATTACACGAAATTCAGCATGAAAGACCGGTCCGTTGAATCCGATAAGTGTCGAAAATGTAGAGCGAGAGATCAGAGACTATACAGCATTTAACATCTGGCTGCACTTACCTATCATCTCCAGCGACATAACTAGATCTGTAACATCATACACCAGAAGCTTGCCAAGAAATACGAGCTCCTGAATACCTTTGTGCTCTATTATAAATACCAACCAAGTTCAGTGCTTGAAGACAATGCCTTCATACTATTCTATGACCGGGCAATTATCACCGACAGACGGGTAACGAATAACCGGCCTGATGTGGCACTGTTAAATAAGGAAGACAGTATAAATATCAAGAGAAAAAGGCGAAATATGCCGAGTTGGCATCGAGATACAGCAGATGTGGCGACTGAATAAGGTGCATGTGATACCGATCATCCTATCATCAACTGGACTAGTTCCAAAGACACTAAAACAGAACCTGAAGATCATAGGACTGCATACTAACACCTTCGTCGATATCCAAAAGGCAGTCCTCCTCATTACTTGCCACATAGTGAGAAAATTTCCACAGGACAACACATAGATCTAATAGAAACCAGCCCACTCCTTTTGATGAGATGGGCGTGGAACAAAACATTTGTTGAGAAATTGGTTGTCAATTTCGATATAATGATAATAATAACAATATATGATCATGTAGGCTTTTATACTGGGAAGTAAAAATATTTCCGGAATTAATTTTGTTCCGATACCTTGCACAGCACTGTGCTAAGACATTTATATAAAATAACATTTAGTTTCGACCCCCCGCGTGAAAAGCAACGAAGGTTGGAGGAACTCATGTATATTATTAAATTTCACGGGATCTTAAAGGGCCTCCTGGGGCTATAATAATTATTACACGAGAATTATAGCCATATTTAATTTTACGCGTACCCTGAGAAACTAGCTGCCGCCAAGTTCTAAAGTTTTACATATTACAATTTTTGCGGCAAGTGTTTAAATTTTATTGCTAAATGTGACAAATACCTGTTTGAATTATTTTGTGATAAATGAACTGTTTATTTGTCGCAATTCGACTTTTAGTCGAAACTTCCTTTACCTAGCTTTCACGTCTAGAGTCAATTAAGAAATTATGGTTCTTGGGTTTAGACGGTGTCAAATTGGAATTTTCCGGCGTTTCGTCTGCGATTGCACGAGGCACTTTCAGGGATCTTTACCGCACAAGCTCAAGAAGATTGGGTGTTTTGACCTTGTGCAGTGAATATTCCTGAAGAGGACCCGTGCAATTGCAAGTGAAAATGAATTACAATTTGACCTGGTCTAAATTCAACAAAAACAATGATTTCTTAACTTTTTATATGTTTTATTAAAAGTAGAAGTCTTCGTAAGAAATGGGTTTAATTTTTTCATAATATAACGTAAACTCCGGTGTTATAAGTCACGTTAAAAAGATTTGTTACGTAACTGCAATTTTAAGAGTTTGCAATTACGACGCGTAGGCTAGCTTATACGGTGGTTCGGCTTTGGGGAGTTCAAAACTTTTCAATCCATTTCATTTAGTGTATGAAGAAGGAAAGTCAAAAAATATATATAAAATGGAAGGGCGCCAACACTCGTAAAAAAAGATAATCTACTTACGCCCTTCATACACCCTTTACCCGTGTGTTAGTAAAAACTCTGAGACAAATAGTAAAACACAATATACAATTATTATTTTCCTTTATTTCAGATTATACTTGTGAATATATACCAGTGTTTAAAGGAAATGCAAGAATGTGGTATAAATTATAGTTATAGATAGAAATGGGTATAAGAATTCGAAAATGAAATTTAAAAATAAAAGGTACGACGAATTTATAAATTTAAGTTAAAAATCTCACCAAGTAGGCAGCAGGTAAGCAGGAGGTGATAAGTCAAACTGGGGCCTGGTTATTGGGTTGCATACTAGAGGCCAAATACTTCAAAACCTCTTCGGTAAAAGTGGATCTTGTTTGTGCCAACGTTAGGTAAGTAGAATACTACTTCAGTTTTCAAAAACCTTTTAAACGGGTCCTGTCGGAACCACAACCCTTGGCCCTTGGTGGCAAAAAGGTTTTGTTTTTTATTTTGGCTTCACCCAAAAGTTCTTAATGTGAAAACTATTGGGTTCAAAACTACCACAAAAGTGAAATATAGGCTTTCACATTTCAATGAAAATGTAATGGTGATAAAATGCAAAGTGATAAAATGCAAAGTGGTAAAATGCAAGGTGGTAAAATGACCGCTGAGCTGCAAAAAAGAGAAAAAATCCATTGTAGCCTAATTGTAAAATTTGTAAAAATTAAAATAAATAAATCTTGCCAAAATAAATTAAAATTGTTAATTACCTGGCTGTTATTCGATCACTGTTCAAGACAAATTTTAGAACAACCTTTGAGCAGGATCAGCCGTTTATTTGAATTTTCACGACCACAGTCAAAACTAAATAGAATGAACTCGTTCCAAAACGATTTTAGCCAAGAGGTTTATCAAAGAAAAAATGTTTAAAAAAAAGGTAGGAATTTGGCTAAAAAAACTAACATGTTCTCTTTCCGCTTATTGGTTTGGTAAAAATAAACGATTTTTTAAAGGATAGGCAACTCAGAATACAGTAAATATTTCAATAAATCTTTATATATATTGAATTTGAATATTTATTTTCGAATAACTTATATTAGATATTTTTTATATTTCCCTCTAATCTTTACGTAAGCCTCGCCCTTAATAATTAACTTTAAAATTTTAGATTTTTAATAAATAACGAAACTGAAGTGGTCGGACGGAATTATTTGGGTTTTAGGCGTACATGAAAAAGAGATGTTAGACTCGCCGTAGTAAAACGTCAAACTTCATTGGGCACTCGAACGAACTGTCAGTTGAACGTCACCGATCCGCTGTTTTGTTAGAACGCCTAATTAGTTGTCATTTGAGTTAACCCAAATTGTAAAACGAAAATAAACAATATGCTTTTTAAACCAAACATTAGAAGGATTACTTAAATAACACAAATCCTTGTTTAATGAATCTCTGACATGTGTTTACAGGAAATCAACAATATAGGTGACATTTTTTAAACTATATTTTATCAAAAGGCAAGTATTTAATGAACTGAACGTGATTTTGAAAGGCAATAACGTATTATTAAACCAAATTGGTGGTATATAAAATGTTTCTAATTTATTTAGCGTTACTAGGCTACAATGGAGATGTGTGGAAATATCTGGTTTAGTTTGTAATACATTAGCTCATGCCCAACCATGTTTTTTATAATGGACTTGTTTCTGAACAAAAATATATTAAGGTAAGATAATTTGACAATAATGAACATCTAATATGAAGTTCTTATAAAAATATGGTCCTTTTATATGGTGGGTATTAAAGAAAGCTTCAACAACCAGACCCTCAACATCTGTAAAATTAAAACATATGTATATGACACACCAAGTTGTCGATTGCGTACAATATTAAGTACTTATTTTAAATAGTAATGAAAAATAAGACTCGTAAAATAATATTTCATATCAAACAATCTAGATAACTCCCAAAATTTAGTCCCTGACATCTTGTTGAATGAGAAAATATAAATATAGCACCATAGCAATATCATAATTAGACTTATAAATTTATCTTATTTTGTTACCGTAAAAGTGTAACGTTACAGTAATATAAGTAGTTAATTTAGTAAAAAGTCCCAATATACTCGCACATATGTAAATGTTTGCTTCCACTTGTTAAACAGTTCCTTGTAAATGCATTTAAGCGATTCGTGACTGTTTGTGGTGTCGCCTAATTTTATTATGGGTCAAACCCGGTTTCACGTTAAGCGGATTAAGCTCTTAAAAGCGAAATGCCGTAATTGCTGAACCAGTTTAGATATTTTGAAGTTGAAGTTTTCAGATGATCCAAGATAAGGTTCACAATATTTACGCGTTCCTAGTTGAGACTGAAATAACAAAATTTGAAACTTTGGTTCTAACTTATTTATTTATTTGAAATATGAAAAAACTTGAAGAAGAATAATAGAAAATAAACGGGGATTTACTGACAAGACCCAGCCATATTAAAGCTAGTCAATACAGTATTAAATTTTGGTATTTTCTGATCAAATTTACAAATGTAACGTACAGTTTTTTTTTAAAGAAAGCTTAAACGGTTTTTAATAGATAAATAATTCTTCTACTTAGTGGAGTTTTTGTAACCTAGGTGTGATTAAGGACAATATAAAACTGTCTGTCCGTTCCGTTTGTGATTCCGTTTGTTCATTTATTAAGTTCCCTTATTAACACATTGTAGTAACGAATCAACAACTCGAAACCTAATAATTTAAATAATATTATACGGAGTATTCCTTAAAAAAGAAACAAACAATGTAGATGCCCATTTTTAACTATCTATCAAATTATATTACTTCAGTCGTTAAAGGGACTCTGACTGTTCATCCATTTCCTTTCGTATGTCGGTATGTTTGTCGTTCTGTCATTCTCTTTGTACGCGTCATATCTTAAAAACTACAACAAATTTAGGTCAAAAATCAAGGGTCACACAAGAAAGAAAGCTTCGAAAATGCCAAATGTGATTTTGGCGAAACGTGAGCAAAACTGTTCTTTTCAGAATGACAGTAGTGAACGGATGTACACCCGGAATGAAAACATATTTTATATATATATAACAAACAAACAAACAAAAGTATGCTTTATTGCCGCAGAAAAATTTTACAATTTTATGGACAAAGCAAAATATACCTAAAAATAAGACATATCAAAACATTAATCGAAAATAATTTCGACAGGTCAGTGCTTTTTTTTAAAAATGTAAATTATCAATTTACCAAATCGTAAAAAACACGTTAGAATATAACATAACATTGCAAACAGTAAATGAATCATGATAACCTTATAAAAGTAAACAAACACACATGTACGAGGTGAATAATTTCGATGACATTGAAATCAAAATTGCAACTATGCGACCTTAAACTCTATGTTATTATAGTTATACAAATAATTGTGATGTTAAACAGAAGGTATATTGAACTGGTGTAGAATGTAGTATACAAAAAGAATTAAATTGTTTTTAATCCAATACCTAACAAAAATAATTAAGTTTTAAGTGAATGTTCGACAGTTCTTTTCCCTATATAATGATTTTCAAAATTCTATGCTACGAGTTGGGACATGACTCACAAAAGATTTAAGTAAACAAGCGAGTTTAGTGACAATTTAAAGAGACTTACTCACTGAAAAAAAATCATTAACGCTGTAAAATGGTCTCTCAATGAGGTATGCTTTGGTGTTTTTTCGAAATTGTGCAAGCATAGGGATAGATTTTAAATGCACTGGCAGATTGTTGTAAAGTTTTATGGCGTTGTAAATAATTGATTTTTTTATTAATTCTGTGGAAGGAATGGGAAGATAAATATCATGCCTAGAGTTTCTGGTAGGGTATACATGTTGTGGTCTTTCTGGGAGGGTGTTTATATGTTTTCTCAGCAAACATACCGTTTCCAAAATAAATAATGCAGGAAGTGTTAATATTTCATGTTTTTTGAAATAGTATTGGCAGTGAGCTCTATTATTTAGACCAAACAAATAACGAATGGCTCTCTTTTGAAGCATAAAAATACTACGAAATTGCTCGGTGGTACAGCAGCCCCAAAAGGGAAGGCTATAGCGGAGGTGGGATTCAAATAAAGAGAAATAAGTAAGTCTGGCAGAAGGAACGTCTAGTTCTTTTGAAACTGATCGAATGGCGAAGCAGGCGGTAGAAAGTTTTTTAGTTAAGGTGTCAATATGATTAGACCATTTTAGGTTATTTATATTTAAACCCAGGAATTTAACCGACTCTACGTATTCAATATTGCTGTTATGTACCTGAAGTGGTTGTAAAGTTCCCTTATAAGATAACGCCACCGTTTTATCGAAGTTAAAACAAAGCATATTGGAATCGGACCAAGCCTTAATTATAACCAAGTCTTTGGAGATACTAGAGTGTAAAGACGTTGTATCAAAATCACTCCATGTTATGCTTGTGTCATCAGCAAAAAGGGAAATTCTTCCATTAATTTTAAGGTTCGTGATATCATTAATGTATAACAAAAAAAGAATAGGTCCCAAGACTGAACCTTGAGGGACTCCACTTGTAATCAACTTACAATCAGAATCGGAACCATTAGCCCTTACAAGTTGTTGCCTTTTCCCAAGATAAGATTTGAACCAATTTAAAGAAGTACCACGAATTCCATAAAAATTTAGTTTGTTTATCAGAATTTCATGACTAACACAATCAAAGGCTTTCGCATAGTCACAAAAAACTGAGGCAGTTGGGTGGTTGTTATTGAGAGATAAGTAGACGCCTCTAAGCAACGTGAACATGGCGTCACTGGTGCATTTGTTGGGTAGAAATCCGAACTGTTCCGGGGATATTATCTGATGTTTCAGGAGAAATGGCATAAGACGATTCTTCAGTAGCCTTTCGATGATTTTTGATAGCACTGGTGGTAGTGCAATTGGGCGATAATTGCGAGAGTTAGTTTTTTCGCCGCCTTTATGAAGTGGAATAATTATAGCTGTTTTAAGGCAATCAGGGAATACACCTTTTATAAAGGACTCATTTATTAACGTTGTAAGGGCCTCTATGACTGGGAGTGGCAAGTTCAGGAATATTCTAATTGATAGGCCATCAGTGCTACACGAAGATTTACTTTTGATATTATTTATTACCTTCAATAGTTCAGTGTTGCTAACGGGACTTAAGAAAAAGCTATCAGCTAAATTTTTTGAAGGAGGGAGAAACGAAAGAGGGTCCAAACTTGGCGAGATACTAGAGGTAACATTTTTGCTTACATTAATAAAATAATCATTTAGATCATTAGCCCCTGGCAAGATCTGAGTCACAGGGTTTGATTTGTTTCTGAGGTTATTGATGATGGACCAGGTTTCTTTTGAAACGTTATTAGAGTTTGTTAGACGTTTTCGGTAGTGTAATTTTTTTGCTGACTTAATAAGAGTAGTGTAGATCCTCCTATAATTAGAGATATAGTCGAGAATAAGAAAGGAGTCGGTCGAAATGATCATATTTAGATACCGACATGAAATCTCCATTTAGGTATAGAATCAGTGTTCAGCATATATATATATATATATATATATATATATATATATATATATATATATATAATACCGAGCCGCAATAGGTCAAGGGGTGGTACTAACTGTTATGCTTAGCTCATTGAACTGTCCATCGACGATTCGTTTTAGAGTGTGTCAAATTGTAGCAAGTCTTCTCGTAGTCCGTTTGCCTGCAAATATTTTTGCTTTTCTACATATATCCTTTTCCAGCCAAGAAATCTTGAATAAAAGTGTGTGAAAGCACATTTTTATTGTTTTCATTTTTACCCACCTATATTACATGCTTTCGTCTAAATCCTATGGGTTGCAGCCGGAATTCTCCGGAAATCCAATAGGTGGCGCTAAGTGTTACGCTTAGCTCTTAGAACTTTTCCACTTCCATAGACGTTTCTTTTGCGATTGTGCCCTATCGATGATCTGTGAGCATTTGAGATCTCCCTGGATGCAGTTTGTCTGATGATAGAGGGTATATATATATATATATATATATATATATATATATATATATATATATATATATATACATACATATATATATATATATATATATATATATATATATATATATATATACATATATATATATATATATATATATATATATATATATATATATATATTCATACATATAGCATTTTAGCAATTATTTAGGAATATAACACAGCTGCCTGTCTCAGCAGATTCGACTTGTTACGGTAATGGGTTACTCAATTCTCCTTAGAAAAATGCCAGAAAAATAATTTCATTAACACAACGATTATCCAGGTAGAAGAAAAGCCCTCCCTCTTTTGAAACAATAAAGATATTTCAACAACATTTGTAGGAGTATAATAGGTTACCAAATAGTACTTTTTGATATAAAAATGGCAGTTATAATTTTCAATATGGTGGCTGGATGCTACCTTGAATAATTTATTTAAATGGAAAGAAAAGTTCAGTTATACATTATTTTAAAAATCTCTTCAATATTAATTCATATCCATGAATTGATATTACTAAAATGATCAATGACACAATTTAAAGAGAATAATCATAGAAAATAATTTTATTTGTCGAAGAGAAATTTATGTTTCGTTCTTTTCCGGCATCATAAGGATTATACGTAATTTAATATTTCAATTTATCTGCGTCCTTACTATATGTGGCATACGTGAAAATAACCTGATAAAGGTTAATATCTAGAAATCTTTTGTTTCTATGCTTCCAAAAGTATGAAAAATATATCGGGAGTCTGCCCAATCCCTTAAAGTAAAGGGCGAGATTCATGTCGTAGGACTATGTTACAAAACTAGTACTGTAGTGACCGTTTTCTGACGTTTTGGTGCTACCAATCTTACGCTCGTCAGTGGATTATCGTTGTGTTAATGAAATTATTGTTTTCCGGCGTTTTTCTATGGTGAATTGATTAATCCATTACCGGAACGATTTGACTCTGCTGAGATAGGTAAGCAGTTGTGTTATCTACCTGGGTAACTGCTAAAAAAAAATAAAGTCCATTAATTGCTCTAATTGAAGCAACATCTCAAACCTACAGTGCGCTTGCAAAAAATGGAATCACAGAACACATTTACTCCGTTGGCTAATACCTCGACGATTGTTAAATTCCTTCACAGATCCGTTTTTACTTTAAGTACCTGTACAAGTGGAAGGTGGAAAATAACACAATTTTGTTCAACAAATACAATGAACGTATAAAAATTGGCTTTTATATTTACCTTTCACCTAATATCAAGTTGCTCCGATTCATAAACAAGAAAACATTCATTATCCAAAATTTATTATGGCAAACAAATAACAAAACTAAATTAGTTTATACTAGATTATTAACGGGGCTCCCGCCCGTACCACGGCGAATCCTATATTTCACAGATTCTAATTATTTGGGGCCCCAGGAGGTCCTTTAAGATTCAATGAAATTTAATATCTTACGCGAGTTACTTAACCTCGCATTGTTTACTGCACTAAATGCGGCATCTAAGATCTGCGAAATGGAAACATTCCAGTGGAGTAGGTAATTTGAATTAGGACTTAAATTGCATATACAACGTGTACCAGATAAGGAAGGCCTGTTCGGGGATCTCCAAAACCTTAAGAGATAGAAAGTCAGTTATGTGGGGAGAAAGTTAAGGCTTTTGATGCTTAATAATAGGCCACTTTGAAATCTAAAAAATTACGATTGATTCCGAAGATATCCGTAAAAAACCGAATTTTGGCAAAATGGTTTTCATTTTTTGCTGAGTTTATTCCAAGAGGCTTTATAAATAAATGGCAGTTTCTCATAGCCACTCTTTTCCCTTTACAAGATGGCGTTAATTAATTTCAAATCCGAAGATTCCTCTACGGGCCACTATCATCGACTTTACTTTTTCAAATACAATTACCCTGGTTTAATTATGCTTTATGCTTTTTCCAGCATTATTAAATGTTTTCGTGCTTTATATTACATTATTGCCCCAAGATATTTAAGTTTAATAAAAGAAAAACAAACTAAAATCTACTTGATTTAATTTTTATCTTCCGGTTGATCAAACTACAAGAGTTCTAACTACACTACACCACAACTTGTCACGTTCTGGACGCGCGTTTCGCTAACCAAGCTAGCATCATCAGCAGATGGTATAAACTAAAGTAACCCATCCTAACCGAAACTATTTATAGGTAAATGTGGTCACACTTGGTTGCACCCGACTGCACCGTTGTCAAGTAAATAATAGAGAGGACTATAGGGAATAAGCCCTCTGTCTTTATTTATTGCTTTCTTACCACATTTAACTATTTCTATACTCTCAAACGCATCCAATAATCTATTATTAGATACATCTTTAATCAACTTAAGATTATTTATTCCTATTTGGTGATTGTTTTCCAAAGCAGTTCGGCAACGCTTGACTTTTCTGTTCTTCTTTTTTTTTGTCTTTAGGGTTTCCAAGGAGATTTTTCAAATTGTTCTCCGTTTTGTACCCTACTCTAAAACCTACGTTTTTAAATACTTTTTCTAGACCTTTCGTATATCTAGGATCATATGGGATTACTATGAAGCTATTGGGAGTCTCAGGTGCTTGAGGAGTAATGGCATCTTTTAACATTTGAAGACATCGGTGCAATAACCAAGTAAGTCCTATTTTTTAAAATGCTGGGAAATTCAAAAAAACGTCATATTATTCATTTGACAAATGAAGGAAGTACACAATTTTTTGAAGATGTAAACAAAGCAACTAATAACTATTAAACAAGGTTTTTTCTAGAAAATTAAATACGTAGCTATTTAAAAAAAATTGATGAACATTTGGACTTACCTGGTTGTTGCTCCGAAAATATTATTAAAAAATGTCAAAATAATGTACAAAACATTTTTATTAAGAAAAAGTGAACAAAATAACGAAACTTAACAAAACTCAAACCATATCGGCAAATACGTTACATAATAGAAGAATCAGAGTAATAAACATCTTCAACTGTGTCGTTGACCTCTTGCATCACTTCATTATTTTCTGGTTCTCCAAAGATCATTCTGTAATACCATAGATCAGCAGCTGGTACGTATTTAGACGAAAGGAGCTTAACATCAGCAGTTTTTTTTCTCCTTCAGAGGCAAAGGATAGGGCTGTATCATTGGTAAAGTTGGAAGAGACAATGGCATATTTTCTTTTTGTATATAAAACCTTGTAAAAAGTGGGACTGCCGTTGAGGTGCTGCATTCAACATAATTAACTCCTTTCTGATATTGAAACAATCGGTACGTAGAAATAGAAAACTTAACTTTTTCTTTGTTCATGAAAGTAGTTTTGAAGAAAGGTTTGAAATAGGTTGCAAAATCCATGATCATGTCCTTCCTGGAAGTGGAGCGTACGAGGTCTTTCCACCCATCAGGGGTATGTACCCTTTCTTTGCGTCTCTTAGCTTTTTCGATCAACGTGCCCTGGCTCTAGATACTGGTGGATAATCTTCGAAATACCCTTCTGGTTGATGTTTGTAAAAGTATACAAGTATTTTACTAATGTTTGATTCTTATTTTGGGCGAAGGCATTGTCGGAAAAAAGATATAATGTATGTACAGTGTCAGGCAGAAATGTATTTATATAATGATTCAGGAAGCTGATTACTTCATTACTCCCCTTTTTTGACGTAACTTCATCATACATGTAAAATACAGAAGTTCCACTTTTTGCAGAATGCACGCAAAAGTTATACACCCAGAGTTGTCGTTTATAAAAGACATCGCCAGCGGGAACATGGGGTAACGGCAAGTTCTGTTCATAATCAAAACATAGCACTTCGACAGAAGGGTCATTTAAGGCAAGTTGTGACTTCTCTTTTAATGAAGTATAAAATACTTCAGTTTTACGAATGTGTAGCTGTTTCTCAACTTGCAATGAGGCTTTATTCTCAGTGCTCTGCTCTGCATTGATCATGTTTTGCAGACGATCACATGTCTGACATGTATCCGATCTTGGTGAGCCAAAACTTATATTAAAGTTTTGCAGAAAATAACGATGATAATAGTCGTAAGTTACCTGTGGTTTGCTTTCTTTGCCTTCTTGTATGTCTGCAAAGACTATGGGCTCATATTTTTGTAAAAATAACTTGTGCATTTTGGTGACGTTCAACTCTGACGGCAAGTAGTATCGCCCATCGTTTTTCTCCCTGCTGTAATGGGATGATCGCTTTGGAAAACTTCTTATATGATCGTCTATTGTTCTAATAATATGATCGGGGATCTTGTTTGGCCTGTTTAAGTGTCTTCCCCTCATGTCTGGTTTGGACACAATATTGGATTTTAGAGATTTAGCAATGTTTTCTACCCTAAATTTTGTTATACCATGTATGGCCCACATTGCATTCTTGCAAACTGGATATTCTTGCCCACTAACACGAACCTAAAAAAAAGATAGCATCTCAAGTTATAGCAAAAAATAATGCTTAGAATATAAGGTATTACTTTATATTTAAAAGAAACTTCTTTTTCTTTTCTCGTTTCAGTCCTACTCCGTTTTCTGGCAACATTTTTAGACGCTATCAAACCAGCCAAGTAAATATCTTGCTTTTGTTTATCGTCAATTTTATTAAATTCTGCGAAGATCTTCTGAATCTTCTCATCACCAATCAACTCAAAACATTTTAATCGGCATACACATGGTGCTCCAATCCTCCTTGCTGGTAGTACGTTTCCTTTGGCAGACCTTTAATAACAATAAACGTAGATTACTTACAACGATCTGAGATTACTCGCACTTCATTAATGACACCATGTCTAATCTCATGAAATATATACTAGTGATAAAATTATTTACTATACTATACTATAATACCTACTATACTACAATACTATAATTTATTATACTAAGCATATTTTTTAGCTATCATGCAGAAACAAATAAAAATGAAACTTACGTATGTGTTTCTCCTTTTGCTTTCTTACTTTTCCTTATATTTCGTTCCCATTCTTCTGAACAACGAGTGCGTTTTTTTCCTTTTTTAAGAGGAATATTTTGGCTTCTCTTTTTCCGTGCTTTTTTAGTTTTTGGTTTGGATTGACTAGACTCATTTCTCGGATTGGGCTCGCTTCCTGACGACTTAGATTGGGTACCCAGATCTTGACATCCCTTCTTCAATATTTTCTTGCCTTTTGATTCAAAGCTCAATAAAACACTCTTTTTTAAACCGCTAGGCCCGGGTCTGTTCTCGTCGCTCGGATGGTATTCGCTTCCTGACGACTGAAAAGGTTCGTCTTCAGACGACGACATTTTTGCACCAAAATTTACGTGTTAGGCCAAGAGCGCGACAAACCTTCCTGCACAACTTACTCCTGCATACTAAATCATACGTGCATCTTGCCACGACTCTGCTACTCCCACTTCAGTCAAGTCCCCCACCACTAGAAACCGGTTCGGTGCAAAAACCAGGCATCTCCTGGACTTGCCTGGTTTTTGCTACCAATACTTGACCAGTTATGTGAAAAATCAATAGATTGCACGTTAGGAGCGGTGGACTTACCTGATTTTAACACCCAACGATCCGCAAGAATCTAAGGTTCGAGAATATGCATAAAAGTAAATTTTCATAATTTATGGACTTACCTGGTTATTGCACCGATGTCTTCATTTTCTTATGCTCATGTCTATTTACTAATTTATGTACAAAATTATCATTATATCCATTACTTTAGCTATATTTTTAATCCGATTCATTTCATTTTTAAAACGTTCTATACTTAATGGAAAATTGACTAACCTGTAAGTTAAGAAATGAAATGCTGCCATTTTGTGTTAACGGCAATGAAATGAGTGAGATGTTATATACCTATCAGTATTAGCAAATTTCCTACAAATATCAAATTCTAATGTATCGTTATTTCTAATAACTAACGTGTCGAGAAAAAGTGATGAATATTTGAATTAAATTTTTTTTCAGTTCAACAATAAATATTATAAACAACTTCCGTTCAAACTCCGTTCCTCGCAAATTTGTTTTTGGATAGATTAGAAACCCAATTCAAAAAAGAACTCAAGTATTTCCCAAGAGTGTGGTATAGATACGTAGGTCATATATTTGCTATTTTTGATACGAAAACAGACAATTTGGACACTTTCTTAGAAACATTAAACAATAAATATCCTTCTATTAATTTTACGTACGAAAAGGAGAACAATGGGCAATTACCTTTTCTCGACACGTTAGTTATTAGAAATAACGATAAATTAGAATTTGATATTTATAGGAAATTTACTAATACTGATAGGTATATAACATCTGACTCATTTCATTGCCGTCAACACAAAATTACAGCATTTCATTTCTTAACTCACAGGTTAGTCAATTTTCCATTAAGTAAAGAAGGTTTTAACAATGAAATGAATCGGATTAAAAATATAGCTAAAAGTAATGGATATAATGATAATTTTGTACATCAATTAGTAAATAAAAATAAGCATAAGGAAATAATATATAAATAATAATAAGTTCATAGTAATCCCATATGATCCTAGATATACGAGAGGTCTAGAAAAAGTATTTAAAAACGTAGGTTTTAGAGTAGCCTACAAAAGGAGAATAGTTTGAAAAATCTCCTTGGAAACCCTAAAGACAAAGTCGACTTGAAGGAGAGGAGTGGCAACTATGAAATTAGCTGTAATGACTGCGATCTAAAATATGTTGGGCAAACTAAACGCTCCATAAATATTCGTTTTAAAGAACACATGGTACATCTAAGATACGGACGAACAGAAAAGTTAAGCGTTGTCGAACATGTTTTGGAAAACAATCACCAAATAGGAATAAATAATCTTAAGTTGATTAAAAATGTATCTAATAATAGATTATTGGATGTATTTGAGAGTATAGAAATAGTTAAATGTGGTTAGAAAGCACTAAATAAAGACCGAGGGTCTATTCCCTATAGTCCCCTATATTGTTTACTTAACAACGGGGCAGTCGGGTGCACCCAAGTGTGACCACATTTACCTATAAATAGTCTCGGTTAGGATAAGTTACTTTAGTTTATATCATCTGCTGACGATGCTAACAAGTTGTAGTGTAGTGTGGTTAGAACTATTGTATTTTGATCTATCTTCCACCACAGGTTCCAGTGTTAGGATTTATATTCCGGGTTAAAATTCAATATGATAAATAATTCATAATAACAAATTAGTTTTGTATTTTCGATGGGTCCTTTGTTACCATTTTAAAATAAAGTAGGCTTTGGAAAAATTAGTCCTCATAGAGATCATGAAGTTTGACATTAACCTTTGAATTATTTTACTGTATTTTAATTTTTTTGCTTTTTGTATACAACATAGAAATATCTTTAAATGAAGAACAAATTGATATGTTAGCTTGATATGTATTTGAACAAATATCCGGAAAGATGGCAGCCAAATAGAAGAACATTTAGTAAGTTAGCAATTTAGCAACCAATCTAAAAGAATATGGTGCATTCAAAGAACCTGTACCCAACAAAAACCAAGTAACGGAGAGAAAGAAAACAACGAAACGTAGGCGCGGCTAAACACAATTCATTTTAAAGGAACACAAATTTTATGCATATAAATTCAGACCCCGGACAATTTGTGAGTGGTACACAAGGAAAATAACCAGATTATTTGGTCTGATGAGAGAGCATGGTAACAAAAAATGGTATTTTCAATAGAAGAAATCATCATTACTGAACTACAGAAAATCCTCGTTTAGTGAAAGAAGTACGACATCAAATGCGTTTTGGATTCAATATGTGGGTTGGAATTGTGGGAAGAAGAATTTTAGGCCCTTTTATTTTTCACCACAGTTTGAGCTCTGAACATTACCTTCATTTACTGCAAAACGATTTCGAGGAAGCCTTAGATATATTGCCTCTTGCAGGAATTCGAAAACATTTTTGTCAACAGGATGGTGCACCTGCATAATGCCAGATCAGTTAATGAATATTTATTAACTAGATTTCCAAGACGACTTATCAGATCATATTCCAGAACGCCATGACCAGCACGTTCACCCGAAATTACTTCCTTAGATTTATTTCTTTGGAGGAATGTCAAAAATTACGTTTATAAAAAAAAAGTTTTGAAACTGAAGAAGAACTTCGAAGATTGGTGCTCGAGGCTTTTGAGAGTATAACACCAGTAAAGCTCAATAATGTGTTAGAATCTACAATAATGAGATGCCATTTATGTATAGAAAATGATGGAAATAACATCTCTTACCGACGTAGACTCTACATCTGTTGTTTTTATTATCCTTGTTATATCCTTTATTTTATTTGCATTTTATTGTTTTTGCGTATTGTTTACCAATATTGTTTATTGTGATACACCGTAGAATTCAGAATTAAAAGCACTTCCCGAATTTGATATCCAGAAGTCAGGGCCGTGTTTAAGAAAATAAAGTTGATGATGGTGGCACGAAGACTAAATGCTGCATTCGAAATTTAATAACGTTACCTTGTAGAAAGGCAAAAGTGGTTATGAGAAAGTGTCATTTATTTTTAAAAATACTTGAAATAAAATCACCAAAAAAATGAAAACAATTTTACCAAAATTCGGTTTTTTACGTATATCTTCGGAATCCATCCGATACTACAGACAAATTAGGATGATCATTTCGGCGGTTCGACATACGTACAATTTTCAATACACTTAAGAAGATTGGACAATATTTGCGATTCCCTAAAGATGTAGTTTTTCAAACAGAAGAAGCATATAAAGTTCCTTCCTGGTTCAATACATTTTCCATTAATTTCACTGGACTACTGCGATTATTTTATAGCTATCTCTTTTATATCATTTTAATGAAACATGATGAAAAGACTAACCTTACAAGGGACCTAAGCTTTGTAAAATATGGTTTTGTGGTGGATTAGTTAAAAGCTTATCTTCAGTTTCATTTCATAGCTGAAAGACTTAAAACACTCTGTAAAAATCCCCAACTATACTTTTTTATACATTATTTACTACATATATTTGCCAATTAGGGCCATTATTTTTGCTCTGAAATTAAATGGCCGTAAAGCAGATTAATAAATCAACAATGATTTGTACTACAAGGCTTCAAAGAAGGTAACTTAAACTATTGTTCATGTCATAATTTAGATTTTTAATCAAGAGACAATTTTTTCAAATTTACATATTTAAAATTTTTATTATTATCAAAGAAAATTTTATAAACAAATCTTGACATAATATTTAATATTATGTTTATATAACATGAAGAATAGTAGCCTGACATTGACTGCATCACGTTCAAGTTCAAACGATAGCGTAATTGTTTGTACTTATTTTGTATATATAGTTGTTTAGAATAGAAAATAAACTAGTATCGAATCATATAGCATAACATACAAAAGCCTACTTGGCTCATCAAAACCGTAGGGATAAATAATACAGATTCCTGCCTTTTGATTTGTGAACTATTTATATTATTTACCTAGACACTTGTGGGCTAAAAATAAAGCAACAAATTTCCTGGTATCCCAAAATTGCCCCTAGAGCCACAGCTCGAAAACTATTGAATCGACCCCCCGGAAAAATAATTAAGGAAACTAGACTATGACATTTAAAAAATTTAGAAGCAAACTTCCTTCCGTGCTTGGTTCTTTGCCACCATTTTTATTTTCTGTCTATTTATGAGAGTTAATAGATTCTAATTAGTACACATATAATAATCGTTCTAGACTTTTTTGATGATTATTTTGTCATATAGACAATATATTTTTGAATATTTGAATATTCTGAGTATTTTATATTATTCGCTAATTTCGTGTCTATTATACTGTTTAACGTAAGGCTCATCTTATTGACAATAGCCTTCTAGTCAGTCAGTATGACGCTGATCTCTCGTATGCATCACCGCAAAATTAGTATTCCGTTTAAAGCTCGGGAGAATATACTGAACTTATTTTATATTCAGAAAGTTTGTTCGCGTTGATATTTATACTTTCTACTCTCTTCGTGACAGTTTCAGGACAAAATCTGCTGTTATTAGAAGAATAGTAATTAATGGTTTATACAGAGAATTGGGAATGTAGCTGTTGCTCCTCTATCTGAAGCAGATCTATGAGCAGACTAAAATAGGAAACATGGTGGTCACAAAAAAGTATAAACCGAACAATCTTGAATTAAATAATGAACTTGGATTGCCTAATATTATGGCGTGATGTACCAGTACAGGCAAACGGCAGATGCCATAGTTTGGAGAGCTATTTCAGTTGCAGCTTCCGGGTACACCATAAAAAATTAAAAGGGGAGCCACTTAATTATCTATGACTCAATTAAAAAGAGAGCTGTATTGATGTTTAATTGCTAAAAAATAGGAAACATATACTACCAAAAGAGAATGCTGTGCTAAATTAATTCAAAATTATCCTTTATACATTTATTTAATAAGATTTTGACATTTTTAAAGGTTTGATTTTAAATTGGGCTGGCAACAAATCTTAGTATCATTTCCGTTAAACTATGGTCCAATATTTCATAAAAAAAGATCCTATACTTTGCCCTAATTTCTTCAGGAGAAAGCTTAGCAAACTCACGTTTGTAATGATTTATTTCTGTAATAGAATTTGCTTTATCAAACATGGTATTAAAAAAATGTTCATTTCTTTTTTTAACAGAGCACCTCATGACAGCATTTTATACTAGATATCCAAAAATGAATGTCAAGCGATTTTTTTTGAAGAACGTCAAATAGTATGTCCGTGATTGAGAAAATGTCATTAAACAATAATGCCAGAAACGTGAATTCAAAATCGTTCATTTTACCTAAAAATCCTTTCACAAGGCTGATTGATTTTATTAATTGATTTTTTATTAACTTCAAATTTGAAGTTGTAACAACACCATAAATAAATATAATACAAAACAGCCAAGCAAACTGCAAAGAAACTCACCGGTCGCAGCGAAATCAGCGAAAATAAAAGCAAACAACTACCGCAAACTGAACGACACGTGGGTGTAGTGTACTGCGCCTGCAATTCTCCAAGAGCGTTGTATGCCGCTGGTTAACATTACTCTTCCATGCGGTCGACGTCATCCCGTACGCGTTGTCATGGCAACATAGTAGGAAAATCGTAAACTATACATAGCACCTCCATCAAAGTCGAAGTGGTTTGAGCCACTGTTATAGTTGTTATAATACAGTTCGATTGAAAGTTTTAAAAAGACATGCCGCCAACGGCCAAGTAAAATATTTATTCGAGATGTACGGTTTATTTTTTACCAATTAGGTGAATAAATGAATGTAAAAACTAAAATTTTAAATAATATAATAAATATAGTTAGATGTTTGCTTGTTTATTTTTCCTGGTGAAGTAGCACTTCACCTACTTCACCTGACTAGCCGACACTGCATCGTAGAGTAATAACTGGAGAGAATATTAGTGTTTTGGTTTACATTTTGGTATGTCTAATGGATATCTTCATAAAATACTGAATGATTATAAGACTAACTTATATCACATTGTGTTGCATCAAGCGCTAATGGTTAAAGATATTGATAGCCTATGAAATCATTACCATTGGTAGTTAAATATGCCAAACAATGACCAGCATTTTTTTTATCCAGATGATTATGGACTGCTAAAGCCACATTTGCGAGCAACTTTCATCACTGGTCTGACATCTATGACACTGGATGCGTGCAGTTGACCACCAACATCGCTGGAACGTCAATGTCTGGTGCGGCATTATTAAAGAAAAAAAATATGGGACTCTTTATTTTTGACAATAATTTTAATGGTGAAAGCTATACTCAATTTCTATTGGTCGATTTTCCAGAGTTGCTAAAAGATGTGACATCGCTATTAGAAATATTATAATGATCATCTGATATCAGCACAGTGGTTTTCCTGCGCATTTTATTAATAATGTCAAGAATTACTATAACCAGCAGTTTTCTCATCATTGGACTAGATGGGGTAGTTTATTTTCTTGGTCATTAGAACTCGAAAGTTGCCATGAATAATCAAGGACAGAAAACTGCTCTATCATTATCTGTCGACGCATCCTCAACGATGGAAAACTTTTTAAAGATTATAATTTTTAGTTTTCTTTATTACTTAGTTACCTTACCTACACACTGTGTTTTTGCATTACTGTTGCTGTTATGTTATTGCTGGTTTGGCCCGTTATCATCAAAACACGCTTTAATTGTAAAGTATCTAAAATATCCAGAAATAAGTGAAGTCAAGTATTTGATCGATATTTGTTACCTCTTGTTTGTAACCATTTCTGATCAAGATTCTTTAACATCGGAAACATCGAAACTGACCGAAGCTCTCAGAGGGAATGGCTATTGCACTGAAGATATTACGCGTTCAATTAAAGGACACAGTAAACCAACTCCGCCAAAGGAGAATGATAAAGAGCCACCATTAGGTAGTGTTGTTCTTCCCTACATACATGGCACTACAGACAAAATAGGACGATTACTTCGACGGTCCAACATACGTACAATCTTCAATACACATAAGAAGATTATGCAATGCTTGCAATCACCGAAAGATCTTGTACCTTTCCAAACAGAAGGAGTATATAAAATTCCTTGCTTCTGTGGAGAAGTATATGTGGGAGAAACAAGATGCTCAATATCAACTAGGCTTAAGGAACGTGAACGATGTTTTAAAAAGAAACAAAACAAAACACCAGCATAACACTGGTCATTTCATAAATGTAAAGGAAACCAAGGTTCTAGAATCAGAATCTATTGAAATATTTAAACATACAAAAAATTTCAATAGAGATACGGGTTACGGTCTACATCACACGTGGAAACCGATCTTAACACAGGGTCACGGTTCATCAGATCTCGTGGAGTAAAGATCCCTGAAGATGCCTCGTGTAATAGAAGGCGAAACGTCGGATAGTAATTCCAATTTGACACGGTCTAATTCCAAGAACCATGATTTCTTAATTGACCAAAGCCGTGAAAGCTTCCGTTCTATATTGTAGCTGTAAGGGTTTTTTAATAGGTAAAGCAAATAGCATTTGAAATTTTTTACTCTATAGTGTATTAAAGAATATATAGATAAATAAATTAAAATTGGAAACACTGCACAAACCAAGGAAAAGATAATTTAAAAAATTTGCATTTTACTTTTCACTTCTTTTCACAACGAAAGATTTACTACTATGGAAAAAATGCAATTTAAATTAACACATTCTAAATCAATTTTATAGTAATAGTTTTAAGTAAATATAGAATAAAATCAAGTACAAAAAAAAAGTATCTTTTATATTAATCTCGTAGATAAGATGTTATTACAAGACTTTCAGAGGCTTATCGCAATCCCGCCTGAACTTTAAACTAATTAAGAAACACTATAGACGGTTCTGAAAGGATTAGCTCTATCCAAAGGAGACCTTTTAGCTCTGCAGTGTCTAATAAAATATTTGAGCTTTTAGAAAATTTAAAATGTTTCAAAAGTCGATATCTGTACTGCGGTAAAAATTAAATTTAACGCTCGTAACTCTTATATAAACTACGTTTGGCTGATTTTCATTCCCAAATAAAACTAAGTATTTAATAAAGTAACTAATTCAAATTTTATATTACATTGGGAGAGTCATTGGCATCCATATGCAGAAAAGTACTAGGTTTGTAAAATATTTTTTTTGTTAAATTCAAATATTATCTGATGGGCAAACAATTTAAGAGGTGAGAGCAAATTTGACGAATATTTATTACTTTTTGCAAAAAATAATCGGAGAAATATAGTAAAGCTACCCATTTCTGATTGTCACAATGTACCGGGTGTCCAAATATGAAAGGTCTCCGTAACTGTTTTCATGTCTATCTAAAGCAAGTTGAATTTGTGTTACTAAGTCAATTGCTGCTACCTCAGTGTCCTTGGATTTGCGAAAGCCGTACTGATCAAAAAACAAGATATTCTGATTTTTTAAAAATTGTTCCACTTTATCGTAAATAAATCTCTCAATTATTTTTGAAAAAACTGTGGCAGGATAGAGGAAGTTTACATTTGGTAATTTCAATAATTTTTACTGGTATTTCGTCATATCCGCATGCTTTAAATAGATCTAAAGAATCTATTATTTCAGCAATTGTTTCTTCATGTATATCTTCTATGTTTAAAAACATTGAATGTGAATTTTCGGTGTATTCGGGAGAATATCCAGATGGAATCTGTTCTGCTAATCGTTGTCCAACGTTGATCAAATGATTATTCATTTCCTCGCAGATCTCTTCTTCAGCTTCAATTTGTTTTTTATTAATTTTAAAGGTGGTCAATTTATGTTTTCTTTTTCTCTGGTTTTCCATGGAGTAAAATATTTATATATTCCCATAATACTCTCTGATTCCCTGTTGTAAATATTTGGTTATAATAATTTTTTTTTAATCGAATCATCTTCTTTAGATTTTTATTTAAAGTTTCATAAATTTCACAGAATTCTTTATTTGTTGGTTGTTTTTTCTTTTTATGGTAATATTTATCTCGACTTTTAATTAGATTTGATAGATTTTCCGGATATAAGAGTTTACTTCACAAACTGTAATAATTTCGTTAAATATCAAGAAGATCTTCAGTATAAGAGATTTCATCGTTTAGTTGAATTAAATCACGTTTTAATTTGTGTAAGTTAAATTTTTTGACATCAATATACGTATATTTCGTTTTTTCTTTGAATGAAATTGGCATATTAATAATTTGGATTTTATGAGCTATTAATAAAATTTACTGCAATGTCTTTACTTGAATTTGACAAAATATGATCTATTAAGGATTAGGAATTTCTAAAATTTCTTGTGAAATATTTTTCATTGCACAAGTAAAAGCTGTTTGAATAATAAATATCCTTTAGTTTTTTAGTTTCATTCTTTATCTTCAACATATTAATATTTATATCTCCAACTATAATATACTTCAATTTATTTTTTGAAAATTCTTCGAGTGTTTTATCCAATAAATTTAAGAATTTAGATGTATTTGTAGAAGGAGGATTATATATTCAACCAATAGTTAAATTTGGTTTTTTAATTTGGACAGTTACCAAAGATAATTCTTCCTCAATTTTTGCTATAACTTCATAACCAAATTTTGTATGAATAAATAACCACCTCTCCTTTTTGCCCTTGTTGCATAATTTTTAAAATTATAATATTTAATTTCTTATTTAGTTACCCATATTTCGACTTTTTCTCTGGAAATAAGAATTTCTATATCATCCATATTGTTTTTCAAGCATCTCGCATTCAAATATAAAATTTGAGGATTATTCATTGTTGGTTTAATCATCCTAATTAATATATTCCTTGGCTCTATTTATTTTATTGAGGTATACCCGGCACTGCTCAGAGTTGGCTTTTGGTTAAAAATCTTGCAATTAAAACAGCACACTGGAGTTTGTTTCTTACAATTTTTTAGATGATGATCCTCAGCGAAATGTGAACAAATTTGTTGCCTTGTACATACATTTTGAAGTCGAGTGTCCATATCCGCAATATTTAAAACAAAATTGGATATTTGTATTTAACAATTAATACACACAACTAAAAAACAATGAACAATTTATTGCCCAATAACAATAATCCACAAATTAGCAAAAAAGAAACAATAACTAACCTAATTCATATTATTTACAACATGTCCCCCTAGGACATCTAAATAGTTTTACCTGAATTTTCTTATTGTAGCTTTTCGGAACATATCTCTTGTTAAACTGTGACACGATCTCGAATTTTTTATTTCAAAATTTCTGTCTGTCGATAGAGTTTAATAAACTAAATTTTTTAGAGTGCCATATAAAAAATCAAAAGGGGTTAAATTTGGCCAATTCAAGGGTCACCGCGTTGGATCATTATTATCTATCTTACACCATAGAGATTATTTAGGTATTCTTTTATGATTCTTGATTTATGTGTGAGAGCGCCATCTCTATATCTGTCGATAGTTTTAAAAACCAAATTTTTTAGAGTGCACGATGAAAAAATCAAGAGGGGTTAAGTCCGGCGACTATACGAGGGCCATCGCGTTGGACCATCTTTATCCATAGTTATTATTTAGATATTCCTTAACGATTCTTGATTTATGTGTGGGAGCGCCATCATGCTGAAACAACATTGCCGCTTGTAGTTGAAAAGATCATTTTTAAGCAATAAGATTTGTAAATACCTTCCTCCTTCTAGCATATTGTCATAAAATAGAGGCCCAATCAAATATTGGCCGATTATACCACATTAAAGATTTATGCCAAAATACCCCTGATTTTGCATTTCGTTAGGGGAATTTGGATTTTCTGTACTCTAATAATGTTTATTTTTACGATTTCGTTTACCGTTGCTAAAAAATCTGCTTTCGCCAGTCCAGAGGACTAAAAGCTGATGATCAGTAATATCCAGACGTATCATTATTCACGCAATAAAATTGCTTCTTATCTCCTTATCCATCTTATATGTACGTCCAGCGTGTAATCGTGCTAACCATTTGCCTTTAAATTTTTTTTAAATAAAAGTTACTCAGAAAAATTACAACTGTGCAGAAAAATAGGCAGGTTCTTGAAAAAGAAAATGAATGACGCCACAACAGGCCATTTTGAAATTCTAAATTTTTTAACATTAAAAATATACCTTAAAGACACTCAGTTCTAACACTGGAACCTGAGGTGGAAGGCAGATCAAAATACAAGAGTTCTAACCACACTACACCACAACTTGTTACGTTCTGGACGCGCGTTTCGCTAACCAAGTTAGCATCATCAGCAGATGATATAAACTGTTTATAGCAGTTTATATCATCTGCTGTTGATGCTAACTTGGTTAGCGAAACGCGCGTCCAGAACGTAACAAGTTGTTGTGTAGTGTGGTTAGAACTCTTGTATTTTGATTAAAGACATTCATTTAAAACGTTCTATCCATATTTTGATTTGCAGTTTCCGTTTTCCCATAATAAACAAGGAGCGTTGAGTTTGGAACAACCTGTACAGGGTGGTCCACTTAAAATGCTCCTATACTTTATCTCAATAAATAAGACACTGAGAAAAAAAAAGTTAAATACAAAAAGTATTTGACCCTAAGTATATTTTTTATTTATAATATTTTTATGTATACAGGGTGTTCCATTGTGCCAGGACTGTAACCAACTTTTTTCTTTTTAATGAAATGGCATGAACATTTTTAGAAATTCTAATTCTACTCTTGATTTTGAGTATTTTTTGTCATCATTGAGAAAAATTAACTTTTCTATTTTTTTTTCGGAAAAACATGTTTTTGGAAAATTGTGATTTTTTCACCCTTGAAGACTAAAATTGTGAATTTTGGTTATGGATCATGGGACCACCCTGTATAATGGATTTTCGCTCTTGATAGGTTAAAGTATTAAATATTAACCACTCCCATGGATCCATAACCAAAATTCACAATTTCAAGTGTGAAAAAATCACATTTTTCCAAAAACCTGTTTTAAGTTAAGTTAGTTAATTTTTCTCAAAAACTTCTCAAAATTTCGTATGCTATGATGACAAAAAATACTCAAAATCAAGCGTAGAATTAGAATTTCTAAAAATATTCATACCATTTCATTAAAAAGAAAAAAGTTGGTTACTGTCCTGGCACAATGGAACACCCTGTATGCATAAAAATATTATGAATAAAAAATATACTTAGGGTCAAATACTTTTTGTATTTAACTTTTTTTCTCAGTGTCTTATTTATTGAGATAAAGTATAGGAGCATCTTAAGTGGACCACCCTGTACATTTTATCTCCATAAGATCTTTCTACCCCTTCATATTTTGAATATAACGCGTTGTATATTGATTTACTTTAACGCAGCTTCAAATTACTAGCTAACATCATAATGTAAGGAATGAGAATTTCAAAGTCGTCTCTAGTAAGGTAATTAATAAACTTGGTATGGGAAACACGCTAATCTAAGTATGTAGGGTTGTATTGCTTGTTTAGTGAACACCGTAAATACAAATTCCCTAATAATTTAGTGCCGCTGAGGACCTTTGGTTTCGGGGAAACTGAATACCACATAAACTACTTAACATCATTGAACTTATCGCGTATGTTTCTCTATCTCAATCAAGTTTTATGACATCGTACCATCTGAGTGATTATCTGGGGAAAAACATTATTTACAAAGTATTTTTATTAGTGCACCCTAGATTTTGGTAACTCGTAAGCGTATTTTTTCTTGTCTCAAAGTATGGAATCGAATTTACCATCTCCAAAAAAATCTTGGGACCCACAAGTATTCGGTTTTTAATTTTGGCGACACTAATAATTCTAGGGAACTTTTCCTTTGAAATAACTGTTCGTGCTTTGTCTTCTTTGTCCAAAGTGTTTTCATAAGTCTCAATTTTATATGAAGTAACGGTAGTAAAATCTTTTCGGGGGGAACTAATGACGCTTTAGTTACATTTATCTCTCCTGGCTCAAAACATACTCGTAGGCCAAATTTTCTTTCTGTAGTGATCCGATCGTGCTCAACTGTCTCATTCGCAAAGGAAGCAGCAATATTTGACATAACCTAGCTGCATTCAAAGCAAAACCGTCACAACTTTAAATCCCCACAAATTTGTTATTATATCTTTCATATTGTATGGTCTCCAAGTTCAAATTATTATACGTTTCTTTCATGAAGTTCATATGATTATTTGAAACTTTGTTGAAGTTGCCTTAACTTGTTTCCATTATGGTATAACACAGCCTTAAGACTTACTTTTGAGGAACCAATGAATTAGTCGCTCAATGTCCCTACAGGCTATCAAATTGTTTTTTATGTTAAAAATGGTGTCAGGTTTTTCTGCGGCCGCTACACAGAAACATTTACTTCATCCTGAAGTAAATTCAATTGTTTCTAAATTCCTTAGAAGGTCACTTAATTCACTTTGACTTATTTTGTGAGGCTTTTTACTGAGATGTTCACAGACAAAACCTGAGTATCGTGAGGTTGATGGGCCGGCGATATTTTCTGGTACACTACTGTTTGAATCCATTTGATTATTATCAGAACCTAGGATATATTTCTGAGGTGGATTAGGTACGGGAAATTCGGCTCTCTGAGGCACCGGGCGTATGGTGGATTGTACATTTGGATACTGTACTGTAGACCTTCTTTCTCCGAAAAGCTATTTTTGATGGGAGGTCTCGAGCAAAAGTAACAGTCAGTAACGTGGTCTTTCGGTTCTCGTCAGATCATAAGAACAGTGAAGGGCATCTTACGCTTTTTTCTACTTAGTCAGCCGAAAATATTCGACGGAGATTGCATCTCCAAAAAAATCTTGGGACCCACAAGTATTCGGTTTTTAATTTTGGCGACACTAATTCTAGGGAACTTTTCCTTTGAAATAACTATTCGTGCTTTGTCTTCTTTGTCCAAAGTGTTTTCATAAGTCTCAATTTTATATGAAGTAACGGTAGTAAAATCTTTTCGGGGGGAACTAATGACGCTTTAGTTACATTTATCTCTCCTGGCTCAAAACATACTCGTAGGCCAAATTTTCTTTCTGTAGTGATCCGATCGTGCTCAACTGTCTCATTCGCAAAGGAAGCAGCAATATTTGACATAACCTAACTGCATTCCAAGCAAAACCGTCACAACTTTAAATCCCCACAAATTTGTTATTATATCTTTCATATTGTATGGTCTCCAAGTTCAAATTATTATACGTTTCTTTCATGAAGTTCATATGATTATTTGAAACTTTGTTGAAGTTGCCTTAACTTGTTTCCATTATGGTATAACACAGCCTTAAGACTTACTTTTGAGGAACCAATGAATTAGTCGCTCAATGTCCCTACAGGCTATCAAATTGTTTTTTATGTTAAAAATGGTGTCAGGTTTTTCTGCGACCGCTACACAGAAACATTTACTTCATCCTGAAGTAAATTCAATTGTTTCTAAATTCCTTAGAAGGTCACTTAATTCACTTTGACTTATTTTGTGAGGCTTTTTACTGAGATGTTCACAGACAAAACCTGAGTATCGTGAGGTTGATGGGCCGGCGATATTTTCTGGTACACTACTGTTTGAATCCATTTTATTATTATCAGAACCTAGGATATATTCCTGAGGTAGATTAGGTACGGGAAATTCGGCCCTATGAAGCACCGGGCGTATGGTGGATTGTACATTTGGATACTGTACTGTAGACCTTCTTTCTCCGAAAAGCTATTTTTGATGGGAGGTCTCGAGCAAAAGTAACAGTCAGTAACGTGGTCTTTCGGTTCTCGTCAGATCATAAGAACAGTGAAGGGCATCTTACGCTTTTTTCTACTTAGTCAGCCGAAAATATTCGACGGAGATTGCATCTCCAAAAAAATCTTGGGACCCACAAGTATTCGGTTTTTAATTTTGGCGACACTAATTCTAGGGAACTTTTCCTTTGAAATAACTATTCGTGCTTTGTCTTCTTTGTCCAAAGTATTTTCATAAGTCTCAATTTTATATGAAGTAACGGTAGTAAAATCTTTTCGGGGGGAACTAATGACGCTTTAGTTACATTTATCTCTCCTGGCTCAAAACATACTCGTAGGCCAAATTTTCTTTCTGTAGTGATCCGATCGTGCTCAACTGTCTCATTCGCAAAGGAAGCAGCAATATTTGACATAACCTAGCTGCATTCCAAGCAAAATCGTCACAACTTTAAATCCCCACAAATTTGTTATTATATCTTTCATATTGTATGGTCTCCAAGTTCAAATTATTATACGTTTCTTTCATGAAGTTCATATGATTATTTGAAACTTTGTTGAGGTTGCCTTAACTTGTTTCCATTATAGTATAACACAGCCTTAAGACTTACTTTTGAGGAACCAATGAATTAGTCGCTCAATGTCCCTACAGGCTATCAAATTGTTTTTTTTGTTAAAAATGGTGTCAGGTTTTTCTGCGGCCGCTACACAGAAATATTTACTTCATCCTGAAGTAAATTCAATTGTTTCTAAATTCCTTAGAAGGTCACTTAATTCACTTTGACTTATTTTGTGAGGCTTTTTACTGAGATGTTCACAGACAAAACCTGAGTATCGCGAGGTTGATGGGTCGGCGATATTTTCTGGTACACTACTGTTTGAATCCATCTGATCATTATCAGAACCTAGGATATATTCCTGAGGTGGATTAGGTACGGGAAATTCGGCCCTATGAGGCACCGGGCGTATGGTGGATTGTACATTTGGATACTGTACTGTAGACCTTCTTTCTCCGAAAAGCTATTTTTGATGGGAGGTCTCGAGCAAAAGTAACAGTCAGTAACGTGGTCTTTCGGTTCTCGTCAGATCATAAGAACAGTGAAGGGCATCTTACGCTTTTTTCTACTTAGTCAGCCAAAAATATTGGACGCAGATCTGTTGCAGCAGTTATGGGGAGCCCATTTTTTCTCCTGGACTCCAACTTTGCAGTCGAAATACAAGTAGGTAAGCCTTTTTTATTAGGGTACTCATACAAGTGCAATAAGTCGGTATGTCTATTTACGCCGCATTGAACAGGATAAAACGGTCTTATTTAACTATAATATATACAAATTTGCTAGGAAAATATTCCTTTTACAAAAAACACTAAAAGATGGAGTTTTATGTTTATATTTCAGGCATTTGAAATAAATATTTTGGGGTACTACTGTGGAAAAATTACCGAGGCAACTGAGCTTTTTATGTAATTTTCATTGACTGTTTCCTTTAACAGATTATTTTGTGTTTCTATCAGATAAGATTGAACATTTTGCATAATTTCTACCACGGGTTATATAAAGCGAAGTCTCGGTGTGCGAAACAAAACGAGACTTTCCTTTTATCTGCTAGATTTCTCGTTTCGGGAAATTAAGTCAAAAGTCTTATTCAAAACATTCAAGCAGTCAGAATTAGAAAAAATTTAATTATTTTTAATTTAAAGAAACTTAAGAAAATAAATAGTTGCCAAATGACCTTTTAGGTTTTCGAAATTTATGTAAACATTTTTTTTAGATATAAATAATAAAAATCATAGATAGAAAGTCTGTTTTATATCTGCTTTTTTGTCCTATTCATCATAGTGTTTTTAAACCTCTACATACTTCTTAATAGCTTTTATATTTAGAAAACAATTAAACTAACGGCTTTGCTACATAAAATAAGCTTAGAATTTGAGGTCAATCAGAAATTGACCAAAGGAAATAGTCTATTTGGAGTAAAAAAGTTGTTGAAAAATATTTCTAGAAATTATAAAAAAAATGGTAAATTTGCTTTACCCAAAACTCGATCAACTAGCTTTTACTTTCCTCATAAAAGGGACATATTGTAATCGTGAAAAAATCACTTTCCGATTACCCATTTATAAAAAGAGTAAGAGTACGTTTATAACAAAAATGATCCGTATTATTTACACAAACTCGCAATATGCTGTTCAAAACCCTGTAATTTCTTAAATACAAGCAGCTCTCGATCAACTGGTGGTTGAAACACAACTAACTGACAATTTAGGGTTTATTTTATATTTATTTAAACCCCCTTATAATCTACACCTGGTGGAATAAACCCGGGTATTTCTAATTTAATGGTCAAACTTTCCCATTAGAGGCAATTCAGCCAATCAGAGGAAAGACAGGTGCCGAATCCTATAGTGGAATGTCTAAATGCTACCGGGCGTATGGTGGATTGTACATTTGGATACTGTAATGAAAACCTTCTTTCTCCGAAAAGCTATTTTTGATGGGAGGTCTCGAGCAAAAGTAACAGTCAGTAACGTGGTCTTTCGGTTCTCGCCAGATCATAAGAACAGTGAAGGGTATCTTACGCTTTTTTCTACTTAGTCAGCCAAAAATATTGGACGCAGATCTGTTGCAGCAGTTATGGGGAGCCCATTTTTTATCCTGGACTCCAACTTTGCAGTCGAAATACAAGTAGGTAAGCCTTTTTTATTAGGGTACTCATACAAGTGCAATAAGTCGGTATGTCTATTTACGCCGCATTGAACGGGATAAAACGGCCTTATTTAGCTATAATATATACAAATTTGCTAGGAAAATATTCCTTTTGCAAAAAACACTAAAAGATGGAGCTTTATGTTTATATTTCAGGCATTTGAAATAAATATTTTGGGGTACAACTGTGGAAAAATTACGGAGGCAACTCAGCTTTTTATGTAATTTTCATTGACTGTTGCGTTTGACAGATTATTTTGTGTTTCTATCGGATAAGATTGAACATTTTGCATAATTTCTACCACGGGTTATATAAAGCGAAGTCTCGGTGTGCGAAACAAAACGAGACTTTCCTTTTATCTGCTAGATTTCTCGTTTCGCGAAATTAAGTCAAAAGTCTTATTCAAAACATTCAAGCAGTCAGAATTAGAAAAAAATTAATTATTTTTAATTTAAAGAAACTTAAGAAAATAAATAGTTGCCAAATGATCTTTTTAGGTTTTCCAAATTTATGTAAACATTTTTTTTAGATATAAATAATAAAAATCATAGATAGAAAGACAGTTTTATGTCTGCTTTTTTGTCCTATTCGTCACAGTGTTTTTAAACCTCTACATACTTCTTAATAGCTTTTATATTTAGAAAACAATTAAACTAACGGCTTTGCTACATAAAATAAATAGAATTTGAGGTCAATCAGAAATTGACCAAAGGAAATAGTCTATTTGGAGTAAAAAAGTTGTTGAAAAATGTTTCTAGAAATTATAAAAAAAATGGTAAATTTGCTTTACCCAAAACTCGATCAACTAGCTTTTACTTTCCTCGTAAAAAAGAAATATTGTAATCGTGAAAAAATCACTTTCCGATTTCCCCTTTATAAAAAGAGTAAGAGTACGTTTATAACAAAAATGATCCGTACTATTTACACAAACTCGCGATATGCTGTTCAAAACCCTCTAATTTCTTAAATATAAGCAGCTCTCGATCAACTGGTGGTTGAAACACAACTAACTGACAATTTAGGATTTATTTTATATTTATTTAAACCCCCTTATACAGTACACCTGGTGGAATTTAATGGTCGAGCTTTCCCGTCAGAGGCAGGTAGGTAAACTATCATAATATGCGTGGATCTATAAAACCGGAGCCAACTGAGACTTCTACAAGACAGTTTGTTAATTAGTACATATAATAAAATAAGTAAGATTTTGCTATTTTTTTCTCCGAATCATTTTTGATGTTCAGTGATTTATTTAGTTGCATAATCAATGTGGTTGGGGTTTTCTAGGCGGATTCATGGAAACAATAAACAGAATTTTTACTACGCTTTTATTAGCTTCGATCCTCCGTATGTATGTATATACAGGTATGTCCAGCTTTCGTAGAAATTATGGCTTAACTGCCTTATTGGCAAATATACAGGGCTCTGGTTTTGGCGAACCTGTGCTACTTTTTGTTAAAGTTACTATGCCTTAAACAAAATTTTAATAGCGCTCTTTATTTTTGAGATATTGGGCTATATTGAAAATATTACGTTTTGTAATCCCCTTGTATTTCGGTTATCGTTTTATTTATGGAGATGATAAAACTGGCGCTTGTACAATTTTTTACGTAGAATCCATTTGCTTAGAATTTTTAGTAAGATATATTACCCAAAGTTATAATTTTTTAAAAGGGATACCTTGTATATTATTTCTTATTTGAGACTGATATTATACCTATTCTTGGCTAATGTATAGTTGTTAATACTTATTCTTGATATTAAGGCAGCATTTGTTGATTTTAATAATTTCTTTTCATTTTTATAGCAGGCTATGATGACAATTTCACCTAAATCAGTTTCTTCCTGACCAATTAGGCTAGGTCCACACTTGCGATTTTCTCCTCTTGAGAATATCGCAACATCTTGCCACTCAGATCACAATAATTCACGAAGGCTTTGCTACATAAAATAAGCTTGTTTGAGGTTCAGAAATTGACCTCTACTATTTGGAGTAAAAAAGTTGTTATACTCCGTTGAAACACAAAATCTGTGGTACGTTTGACATATAGGTTGGAATGTTTGCAAGTATCAAGAAGCCCATGGTTAAAGAATTTATTGCAAGTGCACACAAAACGTCTGCCGTACGCATATTTTTTATTTTTAAACATTCTCACGAGTCCTAACATTTTCCGAGTCATTCGTTTGACAATCCTTGTTTAAATATAGATACACTTTTTATATAATAATAATAATAATAATAAAACCAAAAAATAATTTATACTATATATTACTGTACAAGGATAAAATTATATGAAAGCACAAAGGCACAGCTAAAGGAACTCCTTAAAATCACAGATACGTTTACCCTGGACATCAACATGGAATTTGGTATAAGTAAACGCAAGCTACTTCATATCAACAAGGGACAGTGGAAAGGCCACCCTACCATAGATAACATGCTCAAACAAGAAACATAAAGATACCTAGGCTTTCATCAAAGCACCAAAATTAACCACACTCATATCAAATCAGAGCTCCAGACGGAATTTAAAACCAGACTCACGAAACTAATAAAAACAAAATTGAACTCCAGAAATCTAACAAAAATTAACACCTTCATACCTATTTTTCATATTCGTTTGGTATATTAAATTGTCACACAAACATAGAAAACATTTTCATACGCTGAATTCACTAAACACAGGAAGTTACAACCCAACGCACGCAAGGAAAGACTCACCATCAAGAAAAAAGAAGGAGGGAGGGAAATTATAGATGTAAAATCGCTAAATAAAAAATAAATTTACGAACTCAGAAAATTCTTCCATAACAAACAAACTAACCTCCACAAGGCAATAGTGAAGGCAGATAAGCATTAAACACCACTCGACCTGTCTCAAACGAGCCACGCAGCAGACACACACAGTCATATTCAATCACGACTAGAAAAGATGCCTGGTCTGAAAAAATCCTCCACGGAAGACACAGATGCCACATAAAGCAAGACCACATACATAAAAAGCTTTCATATATGTGGTTACAAGAAGGGCAGCTGTTCCCCGAAACAGAAGATTTCCTGCATGTCATCAAAAGCACATCATCAAGCGCACAACCACTGAAAACGACAGGTGCAAGAGATGTTACCAGCAGAGAGAAACGATTGATCACATAACGAACATTCATACTTGAAAACGAAGACTACAAGCTCTACTGGGACATTGACATCCACACAAATAAAACAACCCCCGCAAACAGACCCGATATGCAGTGAGAAGATCGCCAAATACACCGACTTACCAATGGAAATACAAAGGCTGTGGAAACAGGAAAGAGTCATCATTGTTCCTCTCGTCATATCAGTAACAGGCCTCACCCCAACAACGTTTACACTGCATTTGGCTCAGTTAGGAATTAATATAGACATTTACAGGAACATCAAGAAATCGGTCATTTTGAACACATGTAGCATCGTTTGATCATTTCTTAATACACAATAGTTGTTTTTTTTGTACTAATCTTATAATGGACCAGATTCAGTTTTACCAAAACAATACATTTTGTTAGCAAAATAATAAATAAATAAAAAAAATATACTAAGATTACATTATTAGAAAATGATGAAGAGAAGAAAGATGAGGAAAAAAAAGAAGGGGACAGAAATACAAAGAAAGAAGAATGAGGTTGAGAGTATTTCTAAAGCTATTGAGAATTGAGTAACCGAGTAGTAATTTTCTTTTTAAAACTTTGTAATGAAATCGAAGATTGTGACATTTGTGATAAATCTGGAGGTAACGAATTTATATTTAAAGCAACGTTATAGGCTTAAATATTTCAGTTTTATGACGTTAAGGTATTCCTGCGTAAATTCAAATAATGTATGTCCGCGCGAAATGTGATTTTATTATAGTGATAATAAAGGCGATTTAAATTTAACTAATTTATAATAAAAGCACAGGCATGCAGCTTACGTCTGTCATACATATTTAACCATGATATTTTTTTAAGTTTGTGAGTAACCTATTTCCCCTTTTGATACCAAATATAAATCGAATACAGCTGTCGTGTACTTTTTAAATTGTACGTAAATCGTAACTATCTAAACACAGACCAGATATATAAATATAAAATAAACCAAGGTACTAGCGTTGGTCCCAGTATTTTATAAACGATCGACCTTAACACAGAGTCACAGTTCGGCGAGCACAAGTCAGGTATAAAAGCCCGCCTGAATCTCTTCGATTTCATTCGGTGTTCAGATTTTGTGGACTAAAGATCCGTGATGATGCCTCGTGCAATCGAAGGCGAAACGTCGGATAGTAATTCCAATTTGACACTATCTAATCCCAAGAACTATGATTTTTTAATTATTAAATACGTTTAAAAAACGTAAAAAAAAATAAATAAAAGTAACTTCAAATCATCCAAAACCTAGTAAATGTATTAATTTATTATCATTTTTGTTTGGAAATTGTCTAGTTGTAAACATATAAAAAGTAAAATAGTATATATTTTGTTCCAGGTGAGTGAGCTTCAAACAATATCACTGGAGCGAATGGAATAATTGATGATTCCTTTTCCAAAAAAAGGTAATTATATATAAATAAACTAGTTCTCGTAAAAAAACATCAAGTTTTGCTGTAACACAACTTTATATCTAATACTACCCTAATGCATTTAACATAGAGTTTATGACCTCGTCCTAAGTAGTTCAAGTCAATGTGACCTACCTATAACCTATTTAGTGCCCGCTATGCTAAACTTAAGTTTTTCGGTTTAAAAGTTTATACCCAGCTTCAGTTCCATACGTTGCCGTCAATATTCGCCAGCAACAAAGTTTAATATATAAAGTTTCAGGTGTAGCGTTTTTTTCTTGGTACAGAAAGTTTTGCGGAATACTTTTACAAAACTGAAAGTTGCCCAAATACGATCAGTCTAGCAGAGTTTTTTTTAAGACATGAAAAATTGATGTTTGCGTAGTTTTCAGGGGGTTATTGTAACTGGTTTTATTTAGGTAAGATTTCAAATTTGTAACACACTTTTATTTAATTGTTAGGAGACTAAAAAAATGTGCAGGTTTCCTGCAAACAGAATGACTTGGGGTAACAGTCTCTTTATTTTATAGCAACACATCAAAGGTCATTTCTTTCAATTTTCATAGTGAATTTGATATTAGACAGTAATTGGCGGAGGAGATAAAAAAATATAGTTATAATCTCTGCCCCATGTATAATCTGTTTTAGAATTATTCGTTGATACCTTAACTGCAATAAAATCTACCTGGTACACTTAGCCCTAAAACTCTCTAGGCACGAGATTCTTTAGTACACTCTTTTTATACAACTTAGTCTAGCCTACTCTATACTCAGCTCCGTTTCACTATCACTCAATAGCGTAACGAGACAACGTGGGGCCCTGGTGCCAAATCGTAAAACCGGGCCTCTCTATAATAAGTACATATAAATAAAAAAAACATTAGGAAACGTTACCTTAATTTAACAGATGTTTCGTTTACAGAAAGAGAGGAAGAATTATTAAATCATAATTTAAAATTTAATTTATCTCATAACATAGATTTAAAATGTAAAGAAACCCTTGCAGTTGAGGCGGAAAATATCATTCAGAGCACAGATGTAAGGAATAAAAATATTATTAGAGCTAAAATAATTAATTTCTCAAATTCCGACATACCAAACAATAAAAAGAAAAACTACTTTGACAAAAATCTCACTTCTCTGAAAAACAAAATTAAATCACATGACCTAATATTATCTAAATCAGACAAAAGCTCTTGTGTGGTTATCATGAAACGTACTGATTACTTACATAAGGTTTTGAACTTCTTGGATTCTGGAGATTTCCAGAAGATTAATAAAGATCCAACTAACTCGTTTTTTACCAAGGTTAAGAACGTTCTCGACCAAACTCTGGTTACTCTAGAATTTTTCAATTCCAACAAGTACAAATTATATCCTATGAACCCGAGGACCCCATTACTATATGGTTTACCGAAGGTGCATAAAGAAAATACCCCTATTAGACCGGTAGTATATTACACCAGCTCGCTATGCTATAACGTATCTTCATGGCTTAATAAAATATTAAGGGAGGTGACAGGTTTCCGAAACATCCACTCGATAAAAAACTCAGTGAGCTTGGCAACCCATCTTAAAAACATTAAAATACCAAATGAAGCTATCCTAATATCACTAGATGTCAAAAACTTATTCCCTAGTATACCTCCTGGTGAGTGTATAAATTTAGTTCGAGATCTATTAGTAAAAACGCATCTTCCAGATATAGTTAAAGATAACCTTATTTCTCTTCTCTCTTTAGTCCTCGACCAAAACTTTTTTAAATTCAATGGCATGTTTTTTAAACAACTAACGGGTTTAGCTATGGGGTCTTGCCTGTCCCCATTTCTCAGCGAAGTGTTTATGAACCATTTAGAGAGTAAGATCATGAAAAGTCATTTTGCGCGCCATCTGATCATATATAAGAGATACGTGGATGATATTTGCGTGGTCTGGAATGGAGATGACCAAGAGTTGTCCGATTTTCTGAACTTTATCAACACCCTCCATAATAAAATTACCTTTACCCTCGAGAAAGAAAGTCTTAGTAAACTGCCTTTTCTAGATCTTTTGCTTATAAGAAATGGTAGCCGAATAGAGTTCGAGATTTTTAGAAAATCATCTTCCACAGAAAACATTATACAGTTTAATTCCAATTCCCCACATACACATAAATTTGCAGCTTTTAATTGTTTCTTTTATAGACTTTTCAAAATACCCCTATCTAAGGACGGTTTTAAAAAAGAACTAAATACTACTAAGCAAATAGCATTTAACAAGGGCTTCTCGCAAAATTCTATCAACAAATTATATTTTAAGTTCTTTAACAAATATAAAATGTCCTTTAATGTTACACATGCTGCCTCAAATAATAACAAAATTTTTAAAACTATTTCTTATTTTGGAAATATTTCAACCCAGTTTGCTAAATTCTTTAAAGGGTTAAATATTTCTATCGCCTTTAAAACTATCAACCAACTGAAAAGACATTTAGTGACTATGAAAGATAAACCTGAATTTCTGTCAAAGTCGGGTGTTTATGCTTTGAGGTGTGGAGAGTGTCCTGCTACGTACATAGGACAGTTAGGACGAAAGATCTCAACCAGGGTCCAAGAACACGTTCATGTGGTCAACAACATAAAAATACAGATATCACAGAGACAAAATCAGCTTTCGCTAACCATCTTCTATCTACAGGCCACCGATTTTCTACATTGGATGACATAACAGTTATCCATGAATGTCAGAAGGGTAAAAAATTGGACCTTTTGGAGAAGATGGAAATAACCAAAGCTAAAACGAGCCCTGTTTTATGTTGCGTGAATGATATATTTAATTTTGAACCGAACCTCATCTTTAATAATTTACGTAACAACTAAAAACCTAAAACGAAATATTGTTATAGTCACGAATAGCAGCAAATCTATTATTCTTGCCTGTCACCCAAAAGATACGGGTTCAAATCTCACCACTGCTATACCTCTTTTTTTTTTTAATTTTTCATTATTGTATTACTACCTTATTTATTTATAATTTAAGCATAAGGAGTTTTTATATATACATTTGACCACATTTCATTTCAACCTCTTTCAATATCTGTCGAACCATGTAATGTGATTGTTTGTTTACTGTTTTAACGTTGTATGTGTGACGTGTTGTTTTATTTTAAAGGTACTATTTGTTTATTTAATTTAAAGGCTTTTAGTTAGTAATTAGGATATATTTTTTCTGATAGGTCTGATGATGCCCGACCGGGCGAAACACGTGTAACCAGTTTTATTTTATTATAAACTTTGACTGAGACCGAGACTTAGCGTCTGTTTATTGTTTAATTTGCGAAAAATATGGCAAATCGGATAGGTATCACATAAAAATTAAATAAGGTTATATATCAATCAGAAGTTTTCCCCCTCCCTAAAAGGGACGAGAAAATCAGTTCCAGAAAATTCAAAGAAGTTTGACATTCCCCTCCATCATTCTACCTCACTTCAGACTTATGCCAACCTAAAGAAAGTGGAATCTTATAATGTTCTGAGGCCAATAAGCATCCTACCGGTACTGTCGAAAATATTGGAAAAAATAATGATTAAGCAAATAAGAGAATATCTTAATCAACATGATATTCTTACTATATGCCAGTCGGGTTCTAGTCCAGGCTTTAGCTGCACTATGGCACTTTTATCTGTTGTTGACGATATCGTTAAAGGCGCAGATTGGGGTAAAGCTACTGCTTTGATATTGATATATTATAGCAAGGCATTTGATAGACTAAACCATGATTCGCTTATATCAGTTCTTCGCCATGTTGGTTTTGATATGACCCCAACTGAACTAATGAGCAGCTATTTAAAAAATAGATTGTAATATGTAGACACGGGAGGTCGTGTGTCATCTGTGTCAATTCTAAACTGTGGTGTGCCACAGGGATTAATACTTGGACCACTATTATTATTTTGCATTTATACTTGCAATATTGCAAGCTGTCTAAAATACTGCAAATTTCATCTATACGCAGATGACACACAATTCTACGTGTTCTTTAATCCCAATGGAATGAGTGCATTCAGGATAAAATTAACGAGGACTTAAATCGCTTAATACAATTTTCCGATAAAGATTATTTAGAAATAAATGCTTCAAAGACAACTTATGGTTTTCGGGAAAAATCGTGAAATATTGGAAAATAACATTATAATAAAAGTTAGTGCAGAGAAAAAAGCTCACTCTAATACTGGTTGTAACTTGGGTTTGTATTTTGATACAAATTTAAGGTTCGAGTCACATATCAATAAGTGCATTCAAAGATCTTATGCAAATTTGAAGATATTATTTCCTCATAGACAACTTCCATCCAGATTTAAAAAAATCAATCTAATAGATTCGTTAGTCTTAAGCTATGTTCTATATAATTCCCGTCTCGAGAAAATAGTTTGAGGTTTATTTACGGCATTCGTCGATGGGAAGCTGTTTTGCATAAATTGAGTCAAACAAACTGGCTCTCCGTGGAAAACCGTAGAAAATTACATGCTGCTACTTTGTTTCACACAATAATTCTTACCAATTGCCCCTCGTATCTCACATGCAAAATTCGCTATAGAACAGATGGAGTTCCTGATAAGTTTAAAACATTGTCTGTTGGGTCATTTAGGTCTCAATATAAAACATTTTTACTAAATAGTTGAACTTGGATCTCCGCTTTTCATTCTTCTTTTTGCCATTTTTTACTATTTCTTTATATGTATCTCTGTACATGTATCAAAATACAAGAGTTCTAACCACACTACACAACAACTTGTTACGTTCTGGACCCGCGTTTTGCTAACCAAGTTAGCATCATCAGCAGATGATATAAACTAAAGTAACTTATCCTAACCGAGACTATTTATAGGTAAATGTGGTCACACTTGGTTGCACCCGACTGCACCGTTATCAAGTAAACAATAGAGGGGAATATAGGGAATAAGCCCTCTGTCTTTGTTTAGTGCTTTCTTACCACATTTAACTATTTCTATACTCTCAAATGCATCCAATAATCTATTATTAGATACATTTTTAATCAACTTAAGATTATTTATTCCTATTTGGTGATTATTTTCCAAAGCATGTTGGGCAACGCTTCACTTTTCTGTTCTTCCGTATCTTAAATGTGCCATGTGTTCTTTAAAACGAATGTTTATGGAGCGTTTAGTGTGCTCGACATATTTTAGATTGCAGTCCTTACAGCTAATTTCATAGATACCACTCCTCTCCTTCAAGTCGACTTTGTCTTTAGGGTTGCCAAGGAGATTTTTCAAACTGTTCTCCGTTTTGTCGGCTACTCTAAAACCTACCTTTTTAAATACTTTTTCTAGACCTCTCGTATATCTGGGATCATATGGAATTACTATGAACTTATTGGGAGCCTCAGGTGCTTGAAGAGTAGTGACATCTTTTAACATTTTCTTATGCTTACGTCTATTTATTAATTTATGTACACAATTATCATATATCCTTTACTTTCAGCTATATTTTTAATTCGATTCATTTCATTGTTAAAACGTTCTTTACTTAATGAAAAATTGACTAACCTGTGAGTTAAGAAATGAAATACTGCTATTTTGTGTTGACAGCAATTAAATGAGTCCGATGTTATATACCTATCAGTATTAGTAAATTTTCTATAAATATCAAATTCTAATTTATCCTTATTTCTAATAAATAACGTGTCGAAAAAAGGTAATTGCCCATTGTTCTCATTTTAGTACGTAAAATTAATGGAAGGATATTTATTGTTCAATGTTTCTAAGAAAAAGTCCAAATTTTCTGTTTTATTAGCAAAAATAGCAAATATATCGTCTACGTATCTATACCACACCCTTGGAAAATACTTGAGTTCTTTTTTGAATTGGGTTTCGAATCTACCCATTAGCAAATTTGCAAGGAAGGGAGATAAGCAATTGCCCATCGCAGTTCCCTCAAGTTGTTTATACTATTTATTGTTGCACTGAAAAAAAAATTTGATTCATACATAATTCTGTGAGAACCAAATATTCATCAATAATTTCTTTCTTCAAATTATTAATTTCAAGTAGTTCCCTTTGGTACTCTAAAGCTCGTGGTATGGGTACACTACGAAACAATGAGCTTACATCAAAAGATATTAAAATTTCACCTTTTTTTAAGTGAACGTTCTTAATTTTGTCTAAGAATTCTAACGAGTTAGTAACCTCAAAGTTATCGTACGAGATATTTAATTTGCTGAATTCTTATACTAACCATTTTGAAATATTGTACGTTGTATAGGTCTTATGGACTTCCCAGGTTTATGGATTTTGGGAAGGCAATACAGTTTAGATAACTGAGGGTTACTATGTGTTTCTTTAAATTATAGTTTATCGGACACAAGGTTTTTACACTGTTTTAAGGTATTTTTTACTTTCGTTATCATTTTTGATAACGGGTTTTTCTCAGTTAAATCCTAAGGACCAGTTTGAATCAAATTGTTTACTCTTTCAAGATAATCGGTTTTGTTTAGTATAACAACCTTATTTCTTTTGTCAGCTTTTAAATAAAAACATTCTTTTTTCTTCGGTCCCTTTATAACTTCAGAATTTTTACGAGACATATTTTGACTTGTTGTTAACAACGTTTTTTGAGTTTTGATTTGTGCAAGCCTCTCTAATGACTCCCTCAGTTGACACTGGCACGTATTGAATGGAACTTACGATATTCGCTATAATAGTTGGTAAACTATTTTTTACTGGAACAAAATTCAAACCTTTATTCAAAAGGGCGATTTTTTTAAGTGAATAAATTTTCTTCAAAAATTTGGCTTCGATAACTACGAACATTTTTCTTTGGAAATCTAACCATTGTTCAAACTCTAAATTACTAAGTTTATAAGTGAGTTTTTTAAATAATCCGTATGCTTCAATTTCAAGCATACTTCGTTTGCTATACATATTTTTAATTTCTAAATCTAGCCACTTTTTTTTGGCAAAAGATTCAACCTTCCCAATAACTGGTGATTGTTTAGGGATCTCGACTGAAATGGATTTAGGGAAAACTGAAAAAGACTTGCATGATTTTAGAAACCGAATATCTGTTGCTATTATTATATATTATATGCTATTACTTGAAAAAATTTGTTTATTTTTACACGCTTTTTCAATTTTGCTTCGTTTTCTGCAGTTTTTTTGCGTCTAGCTGCTCCCGATTAGAATAGAATAGAATAGAATAATATATTACCAAAAATATACAAATTTGTACATTGAAGAATTATATAAAATATAAAAATCGTATACATAAACAAACGTTACTGTATTCGTCAAAATTTTAATACAATGTCGAAATAAAAACAACATAAAACAGAATAGAATTACATAAAATAAAATAACAGTAAAACAAAGTACTAATATTTAACATAACAAACAGGTAAACACAAAAAACAGTGCGGCTAGAAATAAAATAAATATCGAAGAAGCCAATCTAAAAAACAAAGTAACCAGGCAGCAGGCGAAAAAACGCAATAATCGTATTTATGCTAATGTCCAATAAACTCCCTGATAGAATAGCAACACTTAGTCAGTAAAAGGGATTTCACCCCAGCAGTAATTTTTTTGCCACGCATCATGCGTATCTCCAATGGTAAGCCGTTGTACAAATGAATACAATTGTACAAAGGAGATCTCTTAAAGAACGATGTTCTATGAGGGGGTATCATAAGAAGTTCCCTCCTCGCGCGTTGTAGGTGCTCCCCGATCCCAGCTCACCAAACATGGATCTGTTATTATTTACAAACATGAGACACCTGAGAATGTACATACCAGGAAACGTGAGAATTCTCCTTTGCAAAAAAAACGCCTTTGCAGCTCTCGCGCATATCTAAACCAAATGTGAGACGCAAAATTCTTTTTTGATTAACAAAAACCCGGGTATTTGGCTATTCGTATCAGTATCACTGCAATTATACGCGTGCTTTAGTCTAGCACCAAGCACAAAAAATTAGCATCCAAAGCCATTACCGCATCTACAACTTTTGGTGCCCTAGGCCCTCTTGAGATTACGGGCCCCTATCGGCTCTATCCTCTAAAAGCATTGTAGCCAGTGCCGGATTTATTATTTTCGCCCAAGCGTATTTACGGGCCCCAAGCTCGTGGGAAAAAGTGACGACCAAAAAAAAGTCCTCTCTTTTATATAGCAGACACTTGCACTTTAATATAATAATATATATAAATTACCTACTTACTGAAAATGAAACAAGGAAAATTATACAGGGTGTCCCGAATTGCAGTGTCTAAACTTTAACAGCGCATTCTGCATTCAAAATAATCCCTATTTCTATTTTCTATATAAACATATATCGGCAAATGCTTCGTTTTCGAAATACAGGGTGTTAAAGTTTTAAGAAAAAAATAGTTTTTTAGTCATAACTTTTTTTATTACTTGAGATATTGTTATTAAATTTGGTAAATAGCCTTGGAGTAACAAAAGGCATTTTTTGTTTTGAAATATTTTTAAATTTTTCATCAGTGGCGTCAGTACGGGATTTTTTATTGAATATTCTTGAAGAAAAAATGGTACTCTACTGCTTTTTTTGAAAACAAAAATCATTTCTAAAATTCCCACTCAGTTTGGAGCAAATTTGATCCCTTGTCTTTTTTTCGTGCGGTGTAAGGATTTCATGTAAAAAACTAAAAACAATTTTTATGTATGGCATAGTTAAAATTTCCATTATTGTTAATTTCAGTAGCAAAACCTTTAAGATGGGATTGTAACAGCAAGATTTTAAAATTATTTGGTTTCCGATATTTATTTCATGCATTCCAGGTGAGTTCATAATTTCTGAACAACGTATGTAGGGTTTCTAAAATAAAAGCTTGTCTGACAACTAAGGAGAGTTGATGTCAACGACCCGTTGTAATGGAGATTTGCATTATGTTTGGGTTATCAGGGTGACATCGCAGAAGTTAGTAGACAACCTATTAAAATCTAATGTCCTTGGTACTTACCATTATTCCTTCATTGTCGACTCTTGGTATGCCATGATTGCATTTTTGTGATAATTGAACAATTGCTATGTTCGTCTTTAAAGTATGACAGATGAGTTTATAATTCTAAAATCGTCGATTCATTTTGTAAAACGGTAATTAGAATTAATTCAGTTTTGAAGATAATACTTCATTTTACAGAAACTACTCTTTATTAACTAACTTCGTAATTAATTTTACAAAAACTAGAATTCATAATTTTTATTAACTTAGATCATGAAAAAAATTTATAAAGCACTTTAAATATCATTAAGCATTAATATGGGCCTTAAAATTCACAATAATTGCTCAAAATGAGCTCCTCTAACTTCGACACATTTGCGGCATCTGCTCTTAACTGTGTCAGTGGCATGGCGTATAAAATTCGTATTGGCTCGCAAAGTTTCACAGGCTTGCTCTATCCTTAGAATCAGTTCTTCTCTTGTATGAACTGGTCTAGAATAAACTAAATTTTTCAAATAACCCCGCACAAAGAAGTCGACAGGTGTGAGGTCAGGGGAACGTGGTGGCCAGGCTGTAGCTCCTAATCGTCCAATCCACCGTTTTGGATAATTATTATTTAAGCACTCGCGATTTACAAGTGCAAAATGCGCAGGAGTCCCGTCCATTTGAATCCAGAATTCGTTTCTAAGATTTAGAGGAATATTTTCTAGATATTGAAATAACTCATTTTGCAGAGAAATCATTAAATAACTGTCCATCTAGGCGTGGTGGTAGAATATGGGGCCTGCAAAAAATTTCATTTATTACACCACACCAAACATTAACAGAAAATTCTTGCTGAAATGCTCTAGTTCGTACAACACGTGGATTGTCATGGCTCCAGATTCGTAAATTATGGAAATTTATTGAGCCGCTTCGGGTAAATGTGGCTTCATTAGTCCATAAAATTTGTTTTGAGAAGTTCTCGTCTTCCTCTATTTGGCGCAAAAACCAATTGCAACAACTGACACGTTTTTTGGCATCACCAGGTTGTAAGTTTTGAACTGGCTGCGTCTGAAATGGCTTCCTGTGATCTTTCCTCAAAACGGGATGAACCTTATTTTTAGAAACAAAAACTGCGTTGCCTTGTAAATTATGAGCTGCTCTTAGTAGGCTTAATGTCCTATCGTTGTCAAACTTATTTAAAAGTACGTTTCGATATTGTTCATTTCTCCTACCTTCGTTTCTCGGATTCTTTTTGAGTCCAAAATTCTTTAACATTAAATGCGTTTTAATGAAAACTTGTTTGCAAGGTAATCTTCTATTTGGAAATCTTCGTTGGTATTCCCGTACTGCTGCATTTGCATTTCTATTACAGAAACCATAAACGAAATGAATATCAGCATACTAAAAAAGTTACTGAATAACACCATTTTGAAATCACTAGTTAGACTGATAATTACCTTTTTGTATAAACTGTAATGTACCTGACATTTATTTACTCTAAAAATTCAAATGTCACACTTTAAAGACGAAACTAGCAATTGTTCAATAGCAAATAGTTTAAAATAAACTCACAAAAATGCAATCATGGCATACCAAGATGTTAAAGGTTTTGCCACTGAAATAATTAACAATAATGGAAATTTTAACTACGCCATACATAAAAATAGTTTTTAGTTTTTAACTGAAATCCTTGCATCGCACTGCTATCGCTGAAAAAAAAACTAATTATTAAGGGTTTAACAATGTTATTTATAAAGAGATCAAATTTGCTCCAAACTGAGTGGGGATTTTAGGAATGATTTTTGTTTTCAGAAAAAGCAGTAGCGTACCATTTTTTCTTCAAGAATATTCAATAAAAAATCCTGTACGGACGCCACTGATAAAGAATTAAAAATATTTCAAATCAAAAAATGCCTTTTGTTACTCAAGTGCTGTTTACCAAATTTAATAACAATATTTCAAGTACTAAAAAAGTTATGACTAAATAACAATTTTTTTCTTAAAACTTTAACACCCTCTATTTCAAAAACGAAGCATTTGCCGATATATGTTTATATAGAAAATTAGGGCTTATTTTGAATGCAGAATGCGCTGTTAAAGTTTGAACACTGCAATTCGGGACACCCTGTATAAACAATGTTTGTTGAAGAGAGGCGGTGGCGGGCTCTCTTTCCGGCGGGCCCCAGGCCTCACGGGCCTAATAGGTAATAAGGCCCTGTCCAAAGCAAATAGCAAATAGTTTAAAATAAACTATCAGTTCAGTAATTATTTTGCATCTTCGCTCTCTATTCCCGTTAGAAATTTTGTTCGATTAATCTTTACCGACGTGGGCGGTTTTTGTCGCCTGTCGGTAAAAGTCGCTTAGTTTTGTAAATGTAATTTCCTTACTCAAATGTGAGCTTTTATAAATCGATAGTTTTTAGTTCTATCGATAGTTTTAATACGATCGTTTTTTCTGTAGATTTTAATGCTGTCTTTGCAATTTGGTCGACTTTTTCGTTACTATTTATTCCCGAGTGTGATTTTGTCCAAAAAAACCTGACCGTGCAATTTGTCTGACATGCTTTTCACACAAAGTCTAATATTCCGACTACATATATGTTTATGTATAGGAAGCTTTTGCAATAAAAATTTGATATGCTTTTTAAAACAGATTGCGAGTCTGAACATATTAAGATATTTTTATAGTTACTGGTTAGAGCCTATTTGCCAAGATAGATGGCGGCAGCCTCAGCTGTAAAAATACTTAGGTTTGGATTTAACGTAAAACCCTGTTGATGTTTTGCTCGACTGCAGAAGAAAGCTGCACTAAGCCATCTGTATAAATAACCAGAAGTTTATTGTGGTTGTTATTGTATTTGCAAATAATTTATTTATAATCAGGCGGATATGGAGGTATACTGACCTCAGGGATAGTAAATATAGTATTATAGTCAAGGCTGTATAGGCATTTTCTGTGACATCATTAATGAGATCTAGATTTTTACACTCTCTATCGCTGACTGCAGTAGGGTGTGAATTTTTTTTGACCAATAGGGTCTTGTTAGAACAAATAAATATATATATATATATATATATATATATATATATATATATATATATATAGTAAATATTTTATTTCTGGCAGATACAGAAAATGCAACCATAGTTAATTATAGATCTTATAAAAACCTTTTAAAAGAGTAGTGCTGTCTGTTGGTTAGCTCCCCAGGAAAGACCACATACCTGTCGAAGAATATTAATAACGGTTTCAGTTTTTTTGACTATATTCGTAATTTGTTCAGCCCACAAGAGTTTGGCGTTTAAATGATCTTTATTTTGAACGCTTTATTTTAAAAAGGTATTTAAAAGATTTAGCGACTGGGAAAGTAAGCCCATTAAGAATGATTTGGTTTTGGATAGGGGTTCTTCTCCGGGTATAAAATACAACTGTTATTTTATTTATTGATATCGTGAAGCCGTTTTGAAGTGTCCAGTTTTTAAAACAATGTTATTTGTTTTTGTTTAGTTTCAGTTCGATCTTTATCTACCTCAGTACTATAGATGGCAATATCATCTAATAATGTATGCAAGTGATTTGGTTGTCCCGAATATTATGCAGATCCATATATAAATTAAACAGAAGGGGCGAGAGAACAGATCCCTGTGGAATACCGTTTGATGTTTTTCTCGGTGGTAAGAAATAATTGGGCTTTATTCGAATTCTGACTGTTCGATTTAAAAATATTGACAATATAGATTTGATAACTCTTGATGGAAAGTTTATGTATTTCAGATGTTTATTTTTGGACAAGTTTCTTCGAAATACGTATCATTTTCGTCACATAATTCTAAAGTTCTCCTTTGTATTGCTTGAAATCGGAAATTTATTGAATTGGCGGCTGGCGTTGTCTAGCACAAGTACACTATTTTTTTGGTATATTGAAACCAATATTCAAACAATTTTGCATCTGTATCTTGATCATAAACCAAAGACGAACTGCCTGTGTTCTTCGAAGATAGTAAGAAAGAGTTTGGAATAAAATTATTTTCTGAACCCGGATGCAAAATTCTAATCCTCTGTCCAATATTTGAAGAATCTTTGGTTTGGCACATACTTGTTAAATCGTTCCATCCTTTTTTGGGGGTGTCATGAGCATCAAACCATGTGTCGTCAAGATATCTGACCAGCCCTATATTGATCTATGCAATTTAGATAATCCAGACTCCATTCTTGTAATTGCTGGACATTTGCCTTTTATTTATGTCCCGATATTTTGAAATCCATTGCTTTAACAATTGTCCAGGGGCTTGTTCTGCTGCATAAAATGTTAATTTCGTCTATTGTAAGTAACTTTACTAGAGAATCTATTGTAGGAATCATTTGTTTATTATACATGTCATATTTTTCTTTGAATTAACCCTTTATCTGCTTCTTCAATACTTCTAAATTTGCCAATGTCGTTTTTTCCTTGGCGATATGGTTTTGGTTACGATATCTTTTACCGTCCATTAAGGAACTTTAGTTAAAAAAAACCTTTCGCCTAAAGTTTCATTTTCATTATATTCTTTCTTTAAAAGAGGAAGGGATACATGTTTTTTCCTGAAATTTCCCTTTCGGATGCACTGTTACTATCATTTGTTCAGGGACGCCACATTTTTTTAAACTTGATAACACAATAACAGATAACAGATATTTTTCTAAATGCTAAGTTTGACAAACATACAAATACTAATATAAAAAAAATATTATATTAGTATTTGTAGTTAAACATTTTACCATCCAGACCTGTATTCGGGTAGTCAATATTTGTAGGGTTTTACGGCTAAGGGTACTAGGTAAAGTAAAGAAATCAAGGAATAATTCTGACTCGGACTTCAGCTATATTATAAAAGTATCATCGACATATTTAAACCAAAATTTACATTGAAATGAAGCAAAGCCTAGAGAGCATTTTTTTCGCAAGTTTCTCTAAACATATTTGATAATACAGGACACAGCGGAGATCTATCTGGCTGCGACAGAAGGGGATTTGTCATAACTGGGTCAAGACAGTGCCAACCTGAGTCTTGTCGTCTTTAGCAATCTAGTAGTGCATTACAAATAACTACGATACTGACTGCCTTGTTGGAAGCTTCTTTATCACAATAGAAGAATTCCGAAATCTTAATTAAGTACTCTTTTTAAAATGGCTCATCAATCAAAACTAGCATTTCGCGGGTTTCGCAACCTGCTGCATGTCACTGTACACATCTCGTTTGCCTAGCATTGCCAGCCATTTCTGGCCGGTGTTTCAACGTGAAAAGGTGGGTGGTGTTGCGATCTTTATGAATGACGATTGGAACGATGGGATGAAGAAAAGTCCATAAGTCCCGATTTTCGCAATTTCACTACCAACCATCGTGAAGCTCTTGGAACATGTAGGGAAGCTTACACTCAATACGTCTATTGCGAGGTAGGTTCACCGAAGCCAAACACGTGTGAACCGGAGAAAGGTGGTGTCTTTGTTTAGAGATCTTGTATGTCGTAATGGTTGAATTATATCATAATATCAATTTATCGCGACACGCAAAATGTTGGTGACTGCGAATGAAAATGCGGAAGTGGTGTTTATAACGATTGATCGAAGAATTTGGCGTGAAAACCAAAACTACACTGCATTTCAACTAACCTTGAATGAAACACGGGTGAAAAAAGAATAAGAAAAATTATGTTTTTATTAACTTCAATATTCTAACATAAAATTCGCTATAGAAATTAAATTAGAAGGTGTCCTTCCTTTCCTTAATGTGCCAGTTCAAGTAAAAGGAATGACACCTTATCAAATTCTCTTTACATGAATCAGACCTATACGAAATGTTATTTAAATTTAAGCGTTTGCCATCATGCGTTTCAGAAATAATTGGATTTCAACATACAACTGTTTATAGCTCTTTCAATATGTGATGCAAATTCACTTCCATCAGAAAGAGAGAATCTGACTGAATCCTTAAATTTAATATTTATTGTCCTGGAGATATTATCTGTTTGAGTAGATATTATGATAATCGCAGGCCTTGTCCACTACCGTAAAATCATGAAGTAGTGCGTTTTTGTTTTCTCACAGGCTACATAACAGATATACTTACAAAAATTTGCGCAAATGACGCACAAAAATATTAAGAAGCACTTAAAGTTGCCGAAAAATGTATCTCGTCAAAAACTGAGCGATCTATGTACAGGGTGGCCATTTTATGGTGATACAGTACCTTATCTAGAAAACGGTAATAGTTACGATAAAAGTTAAATACAAAAGTTGCTTGGATTCAATTAAGTTTTTATTTTATTTCACTTTTGCTTATACAGGATGTTTCGTTTGACGTGACACATGTCAACTTTCTTAATTTAAATGGGATACCCTATATATTATTACATATTTCGATTCTATTGTTAATTTGCGAAAGTTTATATAATAACATCTATATTTGAATTATTTATCGTTTTTGAGGAAATTGAGTTTTTAGAATTTTTTTTTAAAAATATATTTAAAAAAAAAAATGTTTTACCTATAAAACTCAAATGGAACTGACTAATATCCTAAACATGCATTACTAAGGGTTCAATTCAACGAGTTTTCATGCTGATCTTACCAGTTAATATACAGGGTGTTAAAAATAGAGAGCAAAACAAACAGAACTTTAAATGTAAAAATCTCCTGTTTTTCAAATGGAACACCCCGTAATTTCATCTGATTCAGCGTTCAATTATCTATCATTACTCATATATATGTCCTATACCTAAAATGAACAGTTTTGATTTTATTAGTCGTTTTCTGATTTGACTATTTTTTTTTAATATAAGTAAACAGATGAAGTGGGCTAAAATAAAAATGTCGTAAACTAAGCCTTATTCTCATTTTCTTAACACAGATAGCGACTATAAATAATGTTAGAAAATACAAATAAAAGTGAAATATTATGTAATTTATGTTCTTATTATTTAATGTTAACGAAAATAAGGGAGAGACAAAAAAAATATCTTGTGCCACACGGTATAACTAATAACTAGCTGAGTATTAAACATGATTAAAACAGATTATAAAAAAAATTCAATATGGCTACCGTCCATTGCGATACATGAAGTGTAAATAGCCTCCATTTTTCGAATAGCGTTCCTTACCGAATTAGATGCATTAAAATTATTGATCTCTTCCCTGATTTTTATTTTTAACTCATATCTATTATTAGATCTATTTTTATAAACTTTATCTATTAGTGCACCACACAAAGAAGTCTAAAGGGCTTAAATCAGGGTTTCGTGGTGGCCAGGATATTAAACCAGATCTTCCTATCCACAATGGAAAATGTTGATTAAGGAAATTTACTACCGGTGCAACCGTGTGGTAAAGGGCGCTATCCTGCTGAAAAATGATATTTTCTCGAATATTTGCTGGCAAGTCGTTGATAAGGGGCATGATTTCATTCCTAAACAGCTCCAAGTATCTTTCGCCATTTAACGACCTGTCCAAAATATTGGTCCCATAATACGGTTATAAATAATTCCGCACCACACATTTACGGTTTGACGGCCTCGTTTTTTAATTGCTTTTAATAGATGTTTATTAGTTTGAGACCAGTAATGAGTGTTTTTCCGATTAAAAATACCCGCCGTATTAAATGAGGCCTTATCAGTCCAAAGCATTTTTGAAAAAAACACATTTTCGAACTGCCGGTCCATAATATCACAACAAAAAGTCAATCTTTCATTAAAGTCTAATTGTGATAATAATTAAGTTGGAAGAAATTTATAAGGATGATAACCATTCACCTGCAGTGTTTTTTGAATACTTCCTCTACTGACACCTGCAATGTCTCTGTCAGCATCTCTTTGGGATCTTTCACCATCTTCCTCGAAATAAAGTAAAATCTCCAGTAGTTTTTCAACAATTGCATTAGGTTATTTCCTAAGCCTATCTTAATTTTTTTAGTTTCTGATCTCATTTACTAGCAAAATTCCGGGATAAATCAGAAACGTATAGGACATATATATGAGTAATGATAGGTAATTGAACGCTGAATCAGATGAAATAAAAATATACAGGGTGTTCCATTTGAAAAACAGGAGATTTTTACATTTAAAGTTCTGTTTGTTTTGCTCTCCATTTTTAACACCCTGTATATTAATTGGTAAGACCAGCATGGAAACTCGTAGAATTGAACCCTTAGTAATGTAAGTTTAGGGTATTAGTCAGTTCCATTAAAGTTTTATAGGCAAAAAAATTTTTTTAAAAAAATATGCTTTTTTAAAAAAATTCTAAAAACTCAATTTACTCAAAAGCGATAAAGAACTCAAATATAGATGTTATTATAAAAACGCAAATTAACAGTAGAATCGAAACATGTAATAATATATAGGATGTCCCATTTAAATTAAGAAAGTTGACATGTGTCACGTCAAAACGAAACACCCTGTATAAACGAAAGTGAAATAAAATAAAAATTTAATTGAATCCAAACAACTTTTGTATTTAACTTTTTGTCGTAACCATTACCGTTTTCTAGATAAGATACTGTATCACCATAAAATGGCCACCCTGTACACTCGATTTAAGGAAATTGAAAGGTATAATAAAAAAATTGGTAATCCTTTACCCGGAAATTCCCTTGTTATGAATCTTTCCTTTTATTAGGAATAGAGAAATGTGACTCAATTTAGTTCGGTACATAATCATTTAGTAATACGTATACTGTCTTTTAAAATATTTTTATTGGGCGCCATTTGCTTTCACCATTTTGGATCCCTACCAAATTTTTACAGTTTTTACTTATGCTACACTTGATTTTTGAAAATAATTTAAAATAAACTGAGTAAGTAGTTTGTAAAATGACAGACACCGCCATGTTGAATTTGTATCAGTCTCTCCTTATATCATTTAATTTTTCTGCAAAATTCAAAAAGTCAATTTGAATAAGACGATTTTTTGACGTTGATATTTTTTTTATTTCAAACATTTTATTTCGCCTTCGTTTTGTTTCGGCACTTGAATGCGTACCACAACTTTACGAGTTTGTCATTGTATCACACTATGGCTTGTTCAAATTTTAAAATTAGCCTAATAAATAGTTTTTTCGGATTGTTTTTTTATTAGGTCGCCATTTTATTTTACTATCTCGGATTCATACCAAAATGTTACCAGTTTAATTTTATATAAATCTTAATTTCCCTGTAAAATTTAGGTAAATTGGATAAACAGTTTTATAGTATTTTTTTTAACATTTCCCTACATTTTTTTCCGACATATTAGATTTTTACCAAAATACTACCAGGTTATCACCATATGACTCTTAATGATTGACCAAAATGTGAAGGCAATCGGCTAAGAAGTTTTTAAGCTATGCGTCGAACTGACAAACCGACAGAATCGATTTTTGGCACAAAGAGACGCTAAAATGTGCAGATGTAAAACCTGGTGTTTTTTTCATGATCAAAACATTTTATTTGGCCGCCATTTTGTTCGGACATTTTAAATTCGTACCACAATTTTACCAGTTTATCTCTATACTACAACACAGGCTAACACACATTTAGGTGTCTGCGATTTTTTAACTGTTCCTGGGTAATTTTTGGATGCAGAATGTAAAAAACTTCTCAGATTTTGTCTATCAGATCTAGTTTTTTTTATTGAGTATATATTTTACGTTATAACTGTTATAATATATAATATTACTATTGCCAGTTACAAAAAAAAAAGACACATGGATTTAAGTATTTATTGCAAAAACTTAATTTACATAAATACATTAGTCACTAATCACATAAAAATTTTCTTTTATACGACTTTCTAGAATGGGGTTTACTAGGGCAGTCTCGCTGAATGCAGAAGTCCGCCATCATGTGGCTATCCCATCGTCCTTGATAACGATCTTCCATAGTTTTAATATACTGATGGAATATTTCCCCCTGTTCTTCACTACAATCACTTAAGTTTTCTGGAAAACGATCTAGGTGGCTGTGAACTTTTATATTCATGTTACAGCCGAGAATATTAAAATTTGAAAGCATAGTTTCCACTAATTCTACGTAATTCTCTGCTTTATGATTGCCAAGAAAATTTTGAACTACTTGAAAAAATGAACACGAAGCGTTAGATTCAGTCTCGTTCATTGATGTGGTGAATTGTGGATCTTTAACAAGTTGCCTAATTTGAGGACCATCAAATATACCAGCTTTTAGTTTTTCTGTGCTAATGCCAGGATATTTACGTGACAAATACCCAAAACAATTTCCATCTCGATTTAAAGCCTTCACAAATTGCTTCATTAGGCCTAGCTTGATATGCAAGGGCGGAAGTAAGATTTTTTCTCTTGAAACCAAAGGTTCGTTGAACAGGTTTTGTTTTCCTTGAATTATGACATCTCTTGAAGGCCAATTTTTGTTAACCCAGTGCTCATTTTTAGCTCTGCTCTCCCAAAAAAACAAGGATATTTTGTATAACCACTCTGCTGTCCAAGGAGGAAGTTAACCATTTTTAAATCAACCCAAATTGCCCACAGCCCACAAAACTAATGCAATTGTTTCATATTCTTCCTTCATGGTAGTAGAATGATCAATAGGAATTGAGCCATATTTGTTACCGTTATGTAAAAGAACACATTTTAAACTACGTTTTGAACTGTCAATAAAAAGGCACCAATCATCTGGAGTGTATTCAGGCAAACCCAATTTTTCTAAGAGCTCTTTTATATTGTTACAGAATACCAAGTCATTTTCCTGAGCGAGAAAAGGCAGCAGATTTTTATCTCTTTTAGGATAAAATGTAATATTAGTACCTGGACAAAGTAGATTTTTTTCTTTTAATCTGGATGCAAGTAATTCAGCGGATTCCTTTGAGAGATTCAGGTCTCTTATAAGATCGTTTAGTTCTTCTTGATTGAAATACTGAAAAAAATTGCTAAATCTTTTCAAATTCGCTGTCGTTTTCTGATTGAATTCATCTTCTGTCAGTTCGGGTAGACTGCTGAATGATGGAACGGGTTTTTCTTCCGAATGCGTTACAGGCTTTCTTGCAGAATTTAGATCAGGATATGTCCATTTGTGTCTATTGTTTCTATTTATGCATTTAATATTAACGAGACAAAAATAGCAGTCGTCATGATGGTTTCGCGATTCTCTCCAAACCATTGGTACACCAAACTTTAGGCACTTCCTTTTTCCAGTTGTCCACTGTCACAAATTATCAACACATGTTTTAGATATGAAATGTGGGGCCCAAGATGTGTCTTGATCTCCTAAATGAAAAAATGAACGCCAAAATAGGCAAGATAAGCTCTTTTCACAAAGTCAGAAATCGTTTTTCTGCTCTCTTTCAAAGTGTATTCACCACACACATAACAAGAAACATCGGGATGATTTACACACGTACGTCTGCTTGTGGATGCAATTGTTTCAGTTTAGTGTCTTGATACTACAAAACGACCAAAATTTACATAAAAAAGAATGGCACAACTTTACTTGGGAAAACTCAGTAATATACTAAATCGAGTACAGCCAAGCAGGTATAGAAGGATCGGGTCATAGGCATTTACAGGTTAAAAGTAATTAAGAGCAGTGTATTGAGTAGTTCCTAGTATAGGAACATTGAGTCAGGGACAATTCCAGGTATCCATTTGGTTAATTAGATTCTGGGAAATTCCTATTTTGACGATTAAGTACATATTTATCCCTTTATTTGTTGTCCTTTATCAGAAAAAAATATCAATTAAACTGTAACCTGTATCCCAAAAACTAGAGCTGATAGAAAAAATCTTGTGGCATTTTTGGAATCAGCACATTAAAAACATCTAAAATCAGATGTTAGATCTCCGGCACCAAATTTTTGTTTTCATTTTGTTACCCTGTCTAATTAAAGAACTATTATCGAGCTGAATTTTTAAATATTTTATTAAGCCGCCATTTTGGATTCGATTCAAAATTTTATCAGTTAATTTTCTCATAATGCTTGATTTTTCTGCAAAATTTATGGTTAATTTTATTCAATAAGCAGTTTTTTCAGTAATAATTTTTTAACATTTTATTATGCCGCCATTTTGGATTCAAACCAAAATTTTACCAGTTGATTTTTCCATAATGCTCATTTTTTATGCAAAATTTTAGGTTAATTGTATAAGTAGTTTTTTAGTAATCATTGAAGATTTCACTAGGCCGCCATTTTGTTCCGCCATATTTGATTTTTCCCTTAATTTTTTACCTAAAATTGAGTCAATCGTATTAGTAGTTTTTTAGCTATGCCGCGAACACACAGACAGACCGACGGAATTCGGAAATCGGGGGACCCTGAAACGTTTAGATCAGAAAAAATCTCGGAGGGTGATTTTTCATGATTATAATACTTTTACGAGGAAAATAAAACTCACATTATTGAATATTCTGTAGTTGGAACAGCAGCATTTAATAATACTACAACATTTTTTAAATGTTACTTAGAATTTAGAGAAATACAGATTTCAAATTAAGAAGTTCTTATTTCCTATATATAGTTTAAGCACATTATAATAAAAGGATTATGTTCGATAAGAGACAAGTTATGACTCGGGATAACCAAAATTTGTGCGGTGTCTGATATTATATTTATCAATGTCCTTTATAGATTCAAACTGATTAAAATTGCTTCATATATATATATATATATATATATATATATATATATATATATATATATATATATATATATATATATATATAAGAACAAAAAGTGAGGAAATTTCTTCTTCACCAGTGTGTCAAGAAACGACCAAAATATGACGCTATGTTTGTTTAAGAGACAAGGAGCCAACTCTGCTACCGTGATATCTGTGCATTTTGCACAGATGTGTCGTTTTGTGCTCCAAAGTATGTTGCATCTAAAGCGATTTAGTTACACCATAGTTCCTACAGATGGCGCCATTGGTTGCCTATTTCCCTCATCGACTTTCAGGGTTCGGGTATTTCGGATTCAATACTGATATCCTCCAAGGAAACTGCCTGATGAGCGTTGCTGGGGCAGATACCACGGAACAATTGGCTCCTTGGTTTTTAAACAAACATAGTGTCATGTTTTGATCATTTCTCGACACAATGGTGAAGGAGTAAATTTTCTCGCTTTTAGTTCTTTCGTCAAACTTTTTACGACCAAGAACTGCACAGAAATTGATATTTCTGTTCTTTTCGTTGTACTGAGCTCCAAATTTTAAGTGTGGTACGAAATGCGCAAAATAATAGGATAATCTAATATTTATATTAACGATATCTTTAAGGCTATATAGCACAAAACATATCATTCACATTTGCTAATAATTCCGTTATCTGACAGCCCCACTTTAATGCATTATCAATATAAAGGCCCAAAAGTTTTATTTCTGTTATTTGATTGTCTCTGAAGAATTTTTATTAGAAAACTTTCACTTGTGTTTGATTTCCAATACGAGAAATGAACGATAACAGTCTTTTTATAATGGAGAGTAAGCTCATTATCTAAAAACCACGGTTCGAAAGCAATCTACACCTCCTGCAACCTCTTGACAGCCCCATCTATGGAAATTTCTGGACAGGGGATACCAAGGTTCTTATTCATTGATCCTGAATACTATAAAACGAAAATTAGAGAATCGATTATAAGCATCAAGTACCCCAATAATATCATTAGAGTAAGTCACATATCTATTAGTACTAACAGCGGATAATTGCCTGAATTCTGGATGGAAACATTGGTTTAAACCCAAAGACCACGAATTTTAAACTCCGTGAAAACAATCATACGTTGATACCAATTATTGGTTTGCTTTTCAAATTCTGTACAAATACAATCTTCTTTGCCATTGAGGTTTCTATTTTAAAGTAATTTATTGTTAACTCATTTTCTTTGCACGTTAATAAAATTGTATAATTTATTTCCTCTTCCATTTCGATGTTCAAAGATTTCGTTGCCTAGCAAATTCGATTTAGGTAAAGCTGGTTTGGTAATCTACCTAGAATTCATTTCAGTTAAATTCAGTTAAATTAATGTTCACTCTCTATGCAGTTCTAGAGACATTCGATTTAATGGCTGTTGGTTCGATTAGTTTTGAGGACAATTGTCACTTTTATATTATATGCCGATTTTGAACTGGAAATATAAATGTTTTATGTTAATGGTCTAATCTAATTTTACAGACCTATTTATGGAATATTGACTCTATTTTTATTAAAATTATTTTGTATTTATGCTTTTTTCTCAATTTGTTGATGAAATTTTAATCTTTATGAGAAAGCTAAAGTAAACTGCTGGACAGTGGACAGAGCAAAGGGGAAAACGAATTTTTAAGTAAAATTTAAATAGAATATTTTTAAAACAAGAAGAGATATTGAGATGTTTCAAATATGTCTTGCACATTTAATTGCAAACTTTCGCCTTCAAGCGTGAATCTTATTTAAGCTAAAAAGTGATTTATACAGGGTGTTAAATAAGACTTCAAATTTCCCAATATTTTATTTGTTTAATAAATATCATATATCTCAAACGCTATCTTCTAGACTTTATAGACGGATTTATGTACAGATAAACTTTCTTAAATGGTTACAATTTATGTCTCCTTTAGATAGTTCATCGTCCCATATGAACCCCTGTCTCATCGGAATCTTTCTTTGGCCCGTTTAATTTAACTTAATGCAAATATTAATTGAAACATTTTATTTGGTTGCATGCAATGATAATGAATGGTCAATTTGCTATGTTAAAAATACAATAGAGTACTTTATAATAGGAACATTACCGAACCGCCATGTTTTGGGGCATATTTTTTCCAACAGAAAAGATTACCTGAAAGGGTTTTTCTGTGGCTGTTTTTTGCCATGACTTTTCGGACCGATAATGTGGATAAGTTAGTATAGGCATATATATTAAATTATATACATAACACCTCGTGTGTCTAAGACGAAGTTCCGAACTGAAAGTACAGAGTAGGGTCTTAAGCTTCACCATTCACAACTTTATTCGTTTCGTCCTGGTTAATAAAATCAAAGAGGGGATTGGTCTAAGGGGTGTATCTACTAATAGCTGAGCTTTGTATTTTACGGGAAGTCTCAAAGTAAGTCTGTGTTAGAGTTTTGTTTCTTATACTTGATCTTACATTCTTCTTTTGTGGTGGTTTATGGGGCTTTACGTATACAGTGGGATATTAAAGTTGAGGGATTTTCAAAGATATTTTATTTTCATTCTATGATTTATTTGGGGAGTAACTTGTTTTCAATAGTTAAATTTACGGTTTATTTAAAGATTTTCCTTTTCTTTTGTACTAAGGTTGGGGATTTTAAGATAATTCACTCATGTTCTAGATTTAAACACTTTTTTTGGTCATTAGGTTTAAGTATTATTTTTGTACAGTATTTCACTTCCTTTGCTTTTGTTAATAGATTTTTAAGTTGTTCTTAAAAACCAAATCCTTTATTTAAATAAACCACCTGCCAGTTAAAATGAATATATATTCAAGAAGAAGATACCATCCTTGTTGCAGTTTGCTGTTGTTCGAGATTAAGTGGTCCCATAATTGGTGAGATAAAGTGTTTAATTCAATTTGTACTAACAATTATATTTGATAACATTGTAATTTATAATTTACGATGAAGCCTACAGAGTACCTTATTATATCTAAGTTAATTTCAGTATTGTAATAGGATTGCCCGCTAGACCTCAAATAAATAAATAAATAATTTTAATTATAATAAATTAGGATTTTCTTCCCTATTGAACTAGAACTTTTTATTAGCCGTTTGACATAAATTTTTCTTGCTATAATTTGTCTGCATTACGTAGAAAATATACAGGCGGTGCAAAAAATATCGTAAAATATAGCAAGTTGGGTTAGATCGTCATATTTTAGCTTCTGGAATTTGTGGTAGTATTTTGTACAGACTGTTTTAATTAAATTCTGAAACAGGAATTTAGAATGTTATATATTGCTACAAAATTTCTAATTAGAGAATATGTTGTTTCTAAATTAGTGTTAGAGAAATTCCTTAAATTGTTTGTCTATCACTAGATAAAGGAATGAACCCATCGGGAGGCCGTCTTGGCGTACGGCTTATATGTTGAAAAATGATCTATTTAGGATTTTTTAAAAATGGATCTTAGTAATCGATTGAACTGTACTGACAATTTTGTAAAGACTGTTTCATGATCCTTCTGTAACAAAACTGAGGCTATCAACTTTCTTCAGTTTTCAATAAACGATCGGTTTTGTACCTTTAGCTATAAATGCTAGTTTCTCATGTCTCAGAGAATTATATCAAAATGGACGTCAGCAATATATTGCGCTTAGTGGAAATATGTATCCTAGTAACTAAAAAGCCACAATACTTACAGAAAAATTAGCAAACGTATTAACATTACCTACTTCTTTTGAATACAGCATATCAGTTTGTTACAGCAACTTTTTTGATTTTTATATAGATTAACAAGTTCGATACATTGTTCCGTTGTTGGGTTTTTTAGACCATAAGTGATAGCAGAAATAAAAATTTTAGGGTTTTGCCAAAGTGGGCATTAGCGATCGAACTGAAACTGAATACAGTATTCTATTTGAAATAAAAAATACAATATAGAACAGAAGCTTTCACGGTTCTGGTCAGTTAAGAAAACCTGGTTCTTGGAATTAGATCGTGCCAAATTGGAATTAATATCCGACGTTTCGCCTTCGATTGCACAAGGCGTCTTCAGGGCATCTTTACTTCACGAGATATGAACACTGAATGAGTTTGAAGAGATTCAGGCGGGCTTCTATACCCGACTCATTAAACCGTGACCCTCTGTTAAGATCGGTTTCCACGTGTAATGTAGACCCTAACTTGTATCTCTATTGAAGTTTTTTGCATGTTTAAAAATTTCAATAGTTTCTCTAATTTTTTGTTGATAAAATCCTGTAGTATGCTGGTGTTCAGCTATAGCAGATCGGACAATTTGTTTGTTCTTAGTACACCGTTCATGTTCCTTAAGTCTAGTTGATATTGAGCATCCTGTTTCTCTCACAAACACTTCCTTACAGGATTATTTTCCTAATGTACCATTTTCCCTCCTTTGAACAAAAACATCTGGAAAGGGAATCATTCCATTAGATTCAATTTCCATTGTGAACTTAATATTATTGATTAACGTGGTTCAGAAATATATTCTGTCCATGAAGCTAAACAAGAAAAGTATCGTCTATATATCTGAACCAGTGTTTTGGTTTTAGTGGAGTGGATGTTACAGCAATATCCTCAAAGGCTTCCATAAAGATATTCGCTACCACAGGTGATAGAGGAGACCCCATTACTGCCCCTAAAGTTTGTTCATAAAAATTTCTTTGAAAAATGAAATAAGTAGATGTAAGACAAGCTTGCACTACGTCTATTAAGTTTTTATGAAGATTATTATGATCCATTATATCTGATATCATGGAAATTGAGTGGTTGACAGGAACATTTGTGTATAGTGATTCTACATCGGAAGTATCTTCGCGATCAGAAGATTACCAGTGGAGCTAGCTGATGAAGTCAGATATGGGAGAGCAAATCATTGAAAAATCAAAACTACCGAAGTCGAATCACTCCGTAGTGAAGAAGAGTTTGAAAGAAAAGGCAAACTTTCTGGTTCTTCCAGCAGATAAAGGCAACGCCACAGTCGTCTTGGACAGAACCGAATACGTGGCAATGGTAACTCAACTTTTGGACAACTACAGCTATAAGGTTATGTAGTCAGACCCCATAAGTTGAATAGAAAGACGCATCACCAATCTGATTAACATAGCATATCGTCAGTGCAAAAGGCTAGCCCACATACAAACTAGGTAAATATCTTTTAATTTATTATCTTAATTCATTTACTGGAAAAACAGATTTTTTTTATAAAAAACAGCACAACGGAAAAACGTAAGGCAATCTAGTTGGATCTCGAATATATTTTCGTCAGTTCGATGTAGAATCACAATACACAAATCTTCCTGTCAACGACTCAATCCGATATACTGGATCATAATAATCTTAATTAAAACTTAATATATCTAGTGGAAGCTTGTCTTACATCTACTTATTTCACTATTCAAGAGGAACTATTTATGAACAAACCTCTGGGGCAGATAGATAAAATACTTTGCTGTTTTGAAGAAGTGTATATGGGAGAAACAGGACGCTCAATATCAACTAGACTTAAGGAACATTAACGATGTATCAGAAAGAAAGAAACTGCTGCAGCTGAACACCAGCATACCTTTGGCCATATTATAAATGTAAAAAGTAACCAAGGTTTTAGTATCGGTTCCAAGGTTTTATAATTTTTTAAATATACAAAAAACTTCAATAGAGATTCGGGTTACGGTCTACATCACACGTGGAAATCGATCTTAACACAGGGTAAAAGCCCTCCTCAATCTCTCATTCAGTGTTTAGATCTCGTGAAGATGTCTCCAGCAGTCGATGGCGAAACGTCGGATAGTAATTCCAATTTGTCACGTTCTATCCCAAGAACTATGATTTTCTAAAAAATACATGGGAAAGGAAAATCTTGCAATATTCCAACAAGTTGTATTAAAACAGGTTTTGAGATTGCCGAAATAATAGACCATTCTGATTTTTCCTCTTAACCATGCATTATATACACTTCCAAAATACAGTGCCAAAAAGTCGATGGCGCGATTTCTTCTTAAACTAGTTTTCTAACATGAATAATACTTTAATTTTACAAAGGAATTTTAATCGCTTAATGTGTTGAAAGACGGTTCGTGAAATAGTTTGCGTGATGGGGCATAAATGTATAATATTGCCGTCAGATTACAAAGAGTCTGGAGGGTCTTAAAATGAGGTTAAAAGTGCTTCTTCGTGACACAGAATATTTGTGTAAAGACAACACGAAACTCTATATTTAAACTTTTTTAGGTTCTTAAAACTTTGTTACTGAATATTTATTACTTTTTTAAAATAATTGTGCATTTTCTATTTCATGTCTAACTTAAGAATTTTTTATAAAAGTTTCTGGTAAAATTTGGTGATTGTCAAGGGGGTTTGCGGATTAATCACGCTAGTCATTTAATTAATTGTAAACATCATTTTAATGAAAATTTTAAAATTATACGTTTAGAAAAGACAGGTAGAAATTTAAATTTGCTGGAATCTTTAGAAATAAACAATTTAAATAAACAGGTCTATTACCAAATGTTCAAATTGACTTGAACAGCTCGCCATTGCCGTGATTGTCTTGTTCCTATTTACCAGATAGAGAACGTATTGTTTAAAAAATCCAATGGGGAAGGGCTCCATCCTGCTGAAACCACATGTTTTGGTAGTTTGTTCCAACAGAATTCGAACCATGAGCCAGATACATTTTAGCCGTCAAATTGCTTCTAATTAAAAATGGCCCTTCTATGATATTGCTTATAACGCTCTCTTAACTTTTTGCGACTTTCACCAATTCAATTTATATCATTCTAGTATCTGCAATTGTTCATGTCAGAATAAACGTTATTTTATTACAAAAACAATACACTGAAAAAAATATTTTCTCCTAATCTAGAGAAATTTTATACAGTAAATTTCCTTTACTCGGAACATCTTTCGTCTTCCTTCTAAATATTTCCTTTCAATAGGAATAGTGAAGTCATAGTAATTTAGTAACACATTAATACTAAATTTTCAAACATTTATATTTGGCGCTTTTGACACTTGATTTTTGGCCATAATTTAAAATACAATGAATAAGTAGTTTCTAGGATAATTTTGTTAAGACCAACATTTTGCTCCGTCACTTTGAATTCGTTTCAGTTTATTCCTGTATAACATTTAATTTTTGTACAAAATGAATCAGTTAACTGAATAGCAAGAGTTTTTTACGTTGGTTTTTTAAACATTATTGTAGAATAGAATAGAAAACAATAGATTATAATATATTGCCAAATGTTTTAAACCCTTACATAATAGCTAAACAGGTTTGTCGATAAATTACAAATGTAATGCACCTTGTGTAATTTCTATTGCGATTTATGCTCGATGTGATGCTTCCCTTCCTCGCACGTCTGCAGTATTAAAGCGCTCGCTTAGCTTAAAAAAATTATGTACCATGAACATGTCCACTCTTGGCAAATTATTGGAATTTGCGGTAACAAAACCACTACTGGTTTGAGTAATTCAAATTCAAATTCATTTTATTAGTTCCTGTGATCACAAATATGATATAGAACAGGTCAATGTTTCAAAAATATCTAAATATTAATTTAGAATCAAGAACACATTTAACATTGAACAAATATAAAATAAAATTATTTAAAACCTAAGACACACTAAAATTTTGACATTACATATGTACATTATTCAAGTCTGGTCCCAGAACTCTTTTAAGGAGTAAAACGCCTTCTCAGACAGATATATTCGGAGAGTCTTTCAAAATTGGCCCACAGATTTTTGGTATCCGGTTATAGATTCTTACACAGGCATAGTACGGTGACTTCTCAAAAAGTGTTGTTTTGTGGTTTGGCACTGTCAATGCAGATGCATTACGTGTTGGGTAATCGCGGTAGTGCTGGTTTTGTAATAATCTATCCTTATTGCAAAAAACATAAGGAGCACACTTAAATATATAAATTGATGTGACTGTTAAGATTTTCCAGTTTTGAAATGTGTCCCTACACGTTTGTGGTGGCTTTAACCCAAATATTAATCTGATGATACGCTTCTGCGACACAAAAACCCTGTTTACTTCGGAGGCTTGGCCCCAAGGCATGATGTTATATGTGTTATATGTGTAAGTGAAGTAAGCTAGGGCATAATACGAATTTAGCATGTCTGCGGATATATTTTGCTTTAGTTTCAGTATCGCAAAATATGCCCTACCCTTACATTTGTAGAGTTTTTCGTAATTTAGAAAATAAATTTAAAAAACTACATTCTGAAAATAGTCTTACTTTTTTTTTATGTAAATGTAGGAATAATAACTTAATTCCAAATTTTTTAAAACTAAAAACATCTTATACCAACACTAAGATAAATAAAATCTTAGAAAGAGCAAGTAAGGCTCTATTGAGAGAGAGAATACAATTTCATAGATTCAATAAAACTCAAATTAAAGTTGAAATTGACAACATAAAGAGATATTTACATGAACAAATTTCTTTATATGCTTATAATCATATATGTAAATGTGTTCAATATAGCTATAAACTAAATTTTAAAAAACAAAAATAAATTCACTTAAATAAATTTAATAAACTTTTACAAGAGCAATTAAATAATGAAATAAATTTTCTTAAAAATTACAATTTAATAAATAAAACTGTAGTTAATTTATCAAATAGATAAATTTCAGAGTCTGAAAAACTTGTTCTTTCTAAAGGTTTGAATTTTTCAGTTACACAAAAAACAATTCCTAAGTTTGATATCATTTCAGCAGTTGAAGAAACGGCTCAAAATCTACCAGATGATCAAAAAGATGAATTTAGAATTAGAACTAAAATTGCTCTTGAAAAACCACTTAAAATTAGACAAAATCTCACCCCCATAGAACAAAAAGCACTAAAAACACATCAGATAACACAATTAAAATTCTTCCAGCAGATAAAGGTAATGCAACTGTTTTAATGGATTGTACTGACTACGATCAAAAAATAACCTCACTTTTAAACGAAAAGACTTACTCGAAATTAAATAAAGATCCAACAGAACACATAGAAAGACAAATATACACTATGCTTAAAAAAACATAAAAACCAATTTATAGATATTGAACGATTTAAATTAACACCACACCACAGTTAAAATAGTACCAAAAATTCACAAACCAAACATACCAAAGACCAATAATAGCGTAAACTCACCGACACATCCTTTAGCTAGGTTTCTTTTAAATATATTAAAACCGCTAGTAGGTAACACTAATTCATATATAAAAAATTCACAACACTTTTTTGAGAAATTGTCTAATATTCAAATAAATATAAATCTTACGCTGGTAAGTTTTGATATCGTTAGTCTTTTTACAAATGTACCTGTAGATAAAACTTTAAACATTGTAAGAAATAAACTTGAAAATGATAACAATCTTAGTGAACGTACATCATTAAACATTAATACTATTCTAGAATTACTAACTTTTTGTGTAAAAACCATTTATTTTCAATACAAAAACGAATATTACCAACAAAATTTTTGGCATGGCTATGGGGTCTCCTTTATCTCCTTTACTAAGTAATATTTTTATGGAAAACTTTGAGTTAAATTATATTCAAAATTACGATCATAAACCACTTATTTGGTGGAGAAACATTGATGACATTTTTTGTATCTATGAACATGACGATCAACATTTAAATAATTTTTTATATCATATTAATACCAAAGAACCAACAATTAAATTTACTATTGAAAAGGAAAGAGAACAACAACTTCCATTTTTAGACATACTTATCAAAAAAGACATACACAGTTTTGAAACAAAAGTATACAGAAAACCTACACACACAAACAGATACTTAAATTTTTACTCAAATCATCCAATCATGGTTAAAAAGGGAGTTGTAAAAAGTCTATATGATAGAGCAAAAATAATTTGCAAAGATCAAAATTTTATTAAAGAAAAAAATTTTATAAAAGATGTTTTAAATAAAAACAATTATCCTAATGATTTCGTTGAAAAATGTTTTTATGAATTTGAGAATCCAAAAGACAAAAAAATCCAAAATAGACCAATTACAAACCTCTTTATACCATACATACCTAATTTATCAGATAAAATAAAACGAATAGGTAAACGTTTTAACATCAGAACGATCTTTAAAACACAAAATACACTTAGAAGTAAACTTACAAAAACAAAACCTAGCAATGAACAAGAAAATACAAAAAATTTTATTTTTAAAATTCCGTGTCAATGCAATAAATTTTACATAGGTGAAACCTCTAGACCATTAGCCAAAAGAATTAAAGAACACCAAACATATATAAAAAATAGGGAATTTCAAAAATCAAACATTTGCCAACATGTACTAGATAACAATCATAAAATTAATTGGAATGCTTCTAATATTTTAGCAAAAGAACCATGTTCCAAATAAAGTAAAATAAAAGAAAGTGCCTTAATATTATTAAATAAAGATAATTGTGTAGCATCATGTTCCGTTAGTTTTAATAACACTTGGTTAAATTTGCTAAATACTGAAGTAAAAAAAGGACACCTCAAAATACAATAAATATTATTATTCTAACAATTAAAAATAACACCTTTAAATTGACATTCATTGACATTTTGTCAGAGATTAGACATTCTGGTTATATTTCTGATACGAAACATAGGAAATATTCTGCATTTAGTATTTTATTTGTAGGTTTGCTGAAGACGGGGGTAGACTTTCCCTCGAAACGTCCAGAAAACAAACATTTTTCGGTGTCGTTCCTCGGGTACCTTCATAGTGGACCCAGAACTTGAGACTATCTATTCAATTTATAGGGTAATTATATTTTATTTTTTATTTTTTTCCAATTTTCTAAGCCGGAAAAACCCAAAAAATAGTTGTAAACCAATTGTGAGTCTTTCTTATTTTTATTTGTTTTCTTGGGCAGATTGCATCGAGATGCCAAACAAAGCACTGTAAGCAATATTCAAACGCAGAATCGATGTTAGTTACTTGGATGCCACTCCAATTTTCTTGTGTCAGTCTCTGTTTCAGATCATTGAGCATATTTCTAGTTAGGAATTTTTTATTTATTTGTTCGTTTTTAATAATAATAATTCTTGCAGTGAGTGGTCAGATAGGTGCGGCTCCCAAATTGCACTTTGGATCAAACTATCGTTTTCGGAGTAAAAATTCTTGTTGGTCCAGTGCAGTGGTTCTTTAGTTCGAATGAGTTTAGTAAGTTTTTTAGCAATTTAAAAGAGAGTCTTTTTTCAAACTATTGATATTTAAATCCTCACATATAATTATATTTTGACACCTAGTTGAACAATATTCAAGAAGACTTGAGGTTTGATTGAGGAAAATTTCGGTATTTCCTATGGGTGGTCTGTATATAGTTATCCCTATTATTTTCAATGAATCTGGAACCAGTTCTACCCCACAGCATTCCATCTGCATTTCCACAGCAAAATCCTTTATACATCCAATTGGTTTGACGTTTAGGTTGTTATTCGTTTATATCGCGGTCTCTCCATGTAGGTGTATGTTACGACAGAAAGAGGTTTGCAATGTATAGTCTGGGATATTCATACTTGCAGTTGCATCGTTAGCTATCCATGTTTCTGGTAGACACAAGATGTGGGGTTGCTTTTCTTTGCATAGAGGTTCTAACAGGTTCAGTTTAGTGGGCAGGTTCTGAATGTTAATATGGTAAACTAACAATTTTCCGCTTCGATGTTTTGCTATATCTTTGTTATTAGCTGGGACAGTCGGGGGTATAAAAAATTATATGTTGTTTGCGTTTCTGCCGTTTCTTGCTCGCCGTTATCTTTGTCGTTGTTATCGTTGTCTCTGTTATCTTTGTCATTGTTCTCGTTGTCTTTCTCTTGATTGACTTCGATTGAGTGTACTGGGTTGTCTTTAATTTTGTTTTGACTATTGCTGTTTTGCTGTTCTGTGAGAGTTGCTACTGTTCTTTTATTTATGTAGTTATTGTATATATAACTTAGCACCCGAAATCTTTCTTTAGTGGTTACTTCACCATTGTCTAGTATTCGATATTCCTGCAATATCTTACTGCAGTCGATGAAATGAGTTGTTTCGTTGGTTATGTTATTAATGGAACTTTGGATCATACGTTCTTTTGTTGCTCTAATCCCAAGAACAATTTATTTAACGTCTATATTTTTTGTTCCTTACAATGGGTGAACCAATAAATATTACATTAGTGTTTTGTCCTTGTTCCAGTAAGTCATTTATATAGGTTTTCTTAATAGATTTTTCTCTTCTTGCATTCTCCGTAGTGCTAAATATTATCACATAGTCATTTTTTGTGAAGTTTTGGGTACATTTTTTGAAGAGCGATGTTATGTCTTCAAAAATATTTGACTCGTTATATTGACAGTGTGTGTCGACATCAGTTTTCGCAACAAACTTAAAAAATTTGACATTATTGTAACTATGAAGCGATTTTACTGAAATTTCTCAAAAATAGCAACTACAAATATCGAATTAACTAAAATACGAATGGCTTCTGACGTCACATCTATCGATTTCGAAGGAAAATAAAATGCAAGGTTTAAATTCAATTTCAAAATGCTAACAGTATTAAAGGTTTGTTGTAGGATTTAATATCAAAGATAAGTCGTTCCATACAAAAATCAAAAGTTGCTAGACATTTTTGAAAATCGGTAGCTCGATTAAAATTTAGGGTGTCAAATTCGAAAGCTCGATAAAGTTTTGTGCAATCGGGGGATAGTCTATCAAATTGTATTATAACCTAATTAAACTAACTTGAATGTTACATTGTACTCTAACTAACTAGATCTTATATAGTCTTTGAGGTACAAACAGATCTTAATTTAGGCCGCCATTTTTTTCCCTCTTGGATTCGTACCAAATGTTACGAGTACATTTTTATGTAATAGTTGATTTTTTGAAACATTTGATATAAATTGAATAATCAGTTTTTTTTTATAATTTTCACTAGGCTATCATTTTGTTCCGCCCTATTGAGTTTTTACCAAAATTTTACCAGTTCATCCCCAAATTACCCTTAATTTTAGACCAAAATCAAATTTTGGTCAATCGAATTTTTTTTATTTTTTAGCTATGCTAGTCAATTGACAGACCCACGGAATTGAGAAAATGTGTTTTTTTTTAGCATCTAGGAAAATGTAAACATATGTGAACCTTGGGAGGGTAATATTTTTTGTCAAGATTACAAAAAATTTAATTGGTCACTACTTTGTTAAGCCCTCTTGAATTCGTATCACAATTTTACCAGTTCATCGCTATATCACACTTAGATATTGCACAAAATTGGAAATCAATCTAATAAATAGTTTTTCAGGCAGATTATTTGAATATTTTAATAGTTGGCTATTTTGTTTCACCATCTGGATTCGTATCAGAATTTTACCAGTTTATTCCTACGTAATACTCGATTTTTACACATTTTCCTAGGCCGCCATTTTGTTCCAGCATATCGCTTTTTTCCAAATAGTTAACAGGTCATTATAGTGTGGGACACGAAAGAAAACCGGGCGGAGTCAATCGGTTTAGGAAGGTCGGCCAAGAAATCTCTTTAAACCAGTGGTGTCCGTCGTTCTTTAAATAATATGGCACTCCTTTTTGACTATACGCACTTCAGATAATTAAAAAATATAACTATGCTTAATAAACCTTTATCTATATTTGTCTGTTTTCTTTCGTGTACCGCACTTCTATATCTCTTTTGTGATGCAAAAACGGCGAACTTTCGAATTTTAAAACGATTTAATTTTGATTTTTCTTGATCGATTTACCTAAGTTTAAAAAGAAAACAATTTTTTTCATCCCAATTCAGATGTTATTGTAGATAACTACATGAAATTTGATACACGTCTTCTATGCATCAAAGAGCATACGTATTTAACCCGGTTAATAACATATGCACGCCACTGGTAGAAATTTCAAAAATTGATTGTTAATAAAAAATGCCCTTTTATGCATAAAAGACGTGTATCAAATTTCACACAATTATTTATCTATAATAGCATCAGGATTAGGATTTAAAAAAAAATTCTTTTTAAAACCCTGTATCTCCAATGTTAAGACTTTTAGGTTCATATTAAACTTTTTTCTTAAAAAGGCCCAAGAATCACCCCCCTTCAATATTAGCAGGCAATTAGGAAACGCCCCGAATAGTACTTCACAATGACACCCCCTGTAGAAAGTAATATGACAGACGGAGACAAACGGTCACTTTTGGCATACCCGAATAGCCCAAAGTCGAACTGCATAAGTTAAAATTTTGATAAATCTTGTTCACTGGAATCAGTGCTGGCTCTCCTACTATAACTACATTGATGTGTTAATTTTGGAAAAATATGAGTTCAGTAGTTTTTCAAATGTTAATTGCAATATTAAATATATTTTGACACCCGGTATTGAACCGATAATTAATTATTTTAAAGCAGTTTATTGACAGCTACTTTATGAACAATTTTACGAAATATATGAAAAAAACTAAGCTATTTCTGAGGTTGACGGTTGTGATTCTAATGGTTCGATTCCTTCTAAATCGTTGTATATCTCTAAAAATAATGAGGTTTCGTCGTCACTACTTGAAGATCCCAGTGTGATAACTAAATCACCAATAACCGTTTCAATTTTGCCATCTGCTACTCAGTATTTATCTTCAATAGAACGAACATGTTTAACATACGATTTCCAATTTTCAGCCGATATTTTTTTACTCCTGCCCATGCAAGTTCAATAAGGTTGAGGGCCTTAAAGGTGTATGACCGAGGTTACGGAAAAGACCGTCAATTTTGTACTTTTCTTCTCTAGGCTTGTTGGCTGATATTACTTCATATAATTGATATTTTCTCCATGTTGGATCACATACAAGATTGTTCGATTAAAGCCACGATATGAAATGAGCTTTTGTAGAGTATTTAGTTGGCACTTTATCTTCTACGTGAGAATGATAAGAGGCATTATCCATTACCATGACTGATTTGGGAGGAATGTTAGGTAGAAGCTTCTCGAGCAACCACTTCAAAATTAACTCTATTCATCTGTCCATGATAGTCTCCAGTTGTTAGTCCCGATCGAAAAACTAAAGCAGCACCTGGAACAAATCCGGATTCTGCCCCAGCATGAACTATAATAAAGCGACTACTAGAGCGAATTCCCTGAACAAATGGCAAGTGCATGGAGACTCTAGGCACATCCCAATTACAATTACATTTACAGACCAGTGCGAAATTTATTAAATCTTCGAATAATTTTCCGTACCTGGCGCACTTTATAGGTGAAGCGGCAAACTATTTCAACAAAGAAAATGACATAAAATTTATTTGCGTACACAAGTTTTACTTTTCCGCTTGATTAAGACTATCAAACTTTATTTTAAGGACCGCCTGGTTTTCTTTCGTGTCCCGCACTTTTCCATATGACCACTAACTTTTGACCAACGAAGTAATTAAGAGAACATATTTTTCGGCATCTAGGAACCCTGAAACGTGAAGATCTGCAAAAATCTCAGAGGGTGATTTTTGGACGATTACTATGGCAATACTCTCTATTTACTATGGAGGTAATAATATACAGGATGATCTATGAGAAAAAAGTGTACTGTGATCCAGTACAATTTTTAACTAAATCTGTAAAATTGAAATTATCTTAAAATGTAGATTTCAGAGAGCTGTACAAATGTTATCAGAAACTTCTTCTTCCATCTTGGCTAGCTTAGGAAAAAAAGTTATCTCATTTAATTTAGTAATAATTATCAGACAATTATTGTATTATTTTGATTTGATTCTAAAATGCCAATATTCTTCAAACCGTTGGATCCAGGTATAAGGAACCAAAAAAGCAATAAGAAATTTAAATGTTTAACAGGTTGTTCTATGAGAAAAAATATGCTTTGATCGACTACGACTTTTTGAGCATCCTGCATATTTGAAACTGTAGAATTCTAAAAGTCTTACAAATTCTATTGAAATCGTCTTTTTCAATTTCGGCTAGTTTAAGCAATAATTGTTCATTTCGAGACTTTTTATCGAGCTTTTTTTACACATTTTTAAACTTACTTTAAATAAGTTAGTTTTAGTGGTGTTGATGTGTTAATGTTTATCAGAATTCTTAATTCTAGTTTGAACACAACTTGTAATAGCCGGAGAGCTCATGACCAAAAACTGTAAGAGTTTTATAAAGGCTCATTTTTTAATATGATGTAGTCTTAAGGATTTACATGAGACAGCACCCATTGGCGAGGTCAGGTAGTAGAATACAGGGGCGAGCGCTCGATATTCACACTTCGATCGACTGCTGACTGCCTCTGTTCCATTTAACTGGGATCTGTACTATAAACAAGTAAAGGGTCAATTTTCAACTATTACTAAGCATTTGTAGTAGTGCATGTAATAATTTAACATACTTTATAGCGCACCACCGCCATGTGTCCCACTACATGACCTTGCAAGAGGGTGCTGAATCATGTATATCCTTAGTACTACATTATATGGAAATATAAGTCATTACAAAATTCTTGCAATTTTTTGTCACACGCTCTTGGGCTTTAATACGCATACTGATGCCATCCTAATAACAAAGAGAAACCCCATTTAGGTCATCGGCGTACCCGACTAGCTTTCAAACTTGTATGTACATACTTAATACATGGCTAGTCATGTCGGAGAGCTCCCACATTCTACATCCTTATGAATTATACAGTTCTCACTGGACCCGATCTGATTTTGTAAAGCATTGCTTGCAATATTGAGCAGTCCGAATTGGCGACGAGCTTTCTCGTTGGAATTTAATACCGTTTAGAAAACAGTAGAAACGTAAAAAATTTACTAAACCGACCGTATAGCCTGTTTCACGTTTCACTATAAAGATCCAGATTATTTCTAAATAAAGGTTCATTGTAATATGTACAGGGTATTAGGGGTTTGGCTATAAATACTTTAAGTTAATTAAAATATCTTCACGATCTAAATTTAGAGAAAAATAGCAGCGCTGAAAACTAAGTTTTTAACTTAATAAGATCTTACAGAAATCGGCAACATTGTTTGTAGTAATTTTTGGGCAATTTGTGGTATTTATTTTTTAAGATAGAAGGTTGCGGTGATCGCGACAGTTCTACTTTTCTGTAAAATTAAAGATGGCGCAGGCGCCAGCAGAATTTTCATAGACCTTTTGGTTTTCAAGATACTTACTTAATACGTTTTTGAAAATGTTGTATTTTCAGGCCCCTCAACTAACTCATAACTTATCAAACAAACGAAACTGTTCCTTATATGACTTTTTTCGGTAGAATTCAGTGGTGCTTTTAGAATAAGTATACGGGGTCAGGTCAAAAAGTTATCAAACCCTACTTTTTTTAATGGGATACTCTGTATATTATCCTTTTTATTTATTAGGAAAAATGTGGGCTTTCTAAAAATGTATATATGTATGCAGTTATTTTGAAAAACAAGCTCTAAATTCGAGATTTTCTAAAAATTTTTTTGTGTCCATTTAGTACGTAGTACGCTATGGCTAAAATTTATTAAAAGCACAACTCATGTAAGCAATTATTATACTCAAGATCTAATGCTGACGTAATACTTAATTTAAAACATCTCTTTCAATTCTAAACTGAATTATTTATACAGTAACAAAACAATAATTTTTACTTAAAACTTACGTTAAGAAAACAAAAGAGAAACAAAATTTCGACAAAGCAAAGAGTTTTTAATGATGGTTTTCAAAATGACGGCCGTCATTCTTTAAATAGCGTTCAAAAGAATCGTAGGCCTTTTTTGTAACTTTCAACTTAACTCAACTCAACTCAAAAAAGCTTTATTGTCTAAAATAAAAGCATCATTGACAAAGCTAAATAAAAAGTAAAATAGATAAAAGATATATTAGAACAAACATATACCTAACTGTATTATTGACAACGCTAAATAAAAAAACTATAAATATAGATGTATCAGCACAAATATATAAATAGATATGACCAGGTTTGCTTGTATATACTGTAAAATACTAACTTAAAACTAAAGAATTGTATATACAATTTAAAATAAAAAGAAAAAAAGAACAGAAAAAGAGCTTAAAATCCATCCAGTGATAACACGCAAAATGTATTGAAAATGTCAGTTAAAAGATAAGACGAACAATACATTAAAGTTAAAAGTAAAACTATACATAGTCAAAGAAATATGGTAGACAAGAAAATATTTAGCAAAAATGCACTCAAGATCTATCAGTAAAATATTCATCAACTGTATAATAGACCTTCCTAAATAAAAGTTCTTTAACTTGCTTTCTAAATTTTCTCCCACAAGAAATTTTTCTCATATGTCAGGGCAGTTTGTTAAACATTTTCCTTCCATTGTAAATGAATGATTTTTTTATTAGTTCTGGTGAAGGAATTGGTAACCTAGATACATGAGTACTTCTTGTGGGATATGCATTTTCATTTAGGATTTCAGAACGACATTTTTTATGAATCAAGCACACCGTTTCAAGAATAAATAAGCACGTGAGGGTCAAAATATTCAAGGATTTAAATAAAGAAATCTACAAGAAACACGGGTCCTAGCTTTAGATAAGTACCGAATTGCTCTTTTCTGTATAATAAATGTGGAATTTAATACATAGTTAGGGCAGCTTCTCCAGAAACACAAGCCATAGCGCAAATGTGACTCTATCAAGGCATGATATTCACTCTTTGCCACTGATAAATCTAGCTCGCTAGAGACAATTCTTAGGGCATAGCAACCCCTTGCAATCTTATAATTCACATTCAAAATATGTTTCTCAAATTTTAGCCTATCATCTATGTAGAGACCCAAGAACTTGTTAACACGTAAACTGTCTATTGGTTGGTCATCCATCCTAACATCACTAATTGAACATTTAAATGAAATAATGTTGGTTTTTGTTATGTTTAGTGTAAGTGAGTTTGAGTTACACCAGTCTTTTATTATTTCCAAGTTCCTCTTAACAACATGCTCCAACTGTTTGGGATCATGGTGGTGCCATAAAACAGTTGTGTCATCGGCAAACATGGTGAACAAACCTTGTATGTTAATGCTTGGTAAATCATTAACATATAGCAAAAAAAACAATGGTCCCAAAACAGACCTCTGTGGAACACCTGCAGCAATATTTAATTTGCCTGACTGGTCATCAGCCAAGTAGGAACTAAACCAGGCTCAAGCTTTCCCCCTAAATCCATGAAATTCAAGCTTGCTGAGAAGTATTCGATGATCCACACAGTCAAATGCCTAAGATAGATCACAGAACACCGCTGCAGCAACCTCTCCGTCATTTAGGTGTTCGTACACAGTTTCAAGAAAAGAGAATACGGCGTCATCTGTGCACAATGATGATTGAAATCCAAATTGTTGTGTGTTAAGAATACTATGCGTTTTGAGAAAGAGCAGCATCCTCTTTTTCATAAGTTCCTCTATAACTTTAGATAAGGTGGGAAGCAGGGAAATTGGCCTAAAATTGGAGGGAACATCAGTTTCACCACCCTTAAAAATTGGAATCACAGTAGCAAATTTCAGATCAGATGGAAATTTTCCGCATGTAAATGACCAATTAATAGCTTCAGCTAAGGCGATCAAAGTGTGATAAGGAAGTCTCAGTAGCACCCTAACAGAAATATTATCCCAACACGAGGTTTTGAGATTTTTAATATCTTTAAAAACTTCAATCAGTTCTTCTGGATTAGGTGGTAGGATATAGAAGGTGTCATTTATTACATTACTTTTAGGATATTCAAGTGGATCAAATTTTTTAGAGATATTTTTGGCCAATTTTTCAACTGTAGTGCAATAAAAGGAGTTGAGTCGGTCTGCATTAATATTGTAATCCAAAGTAGTATTAGTTCTACCAGTTAAGTCGTTAACAATTTGCCAACATTCCTTTTGTTTGTTGTGGGATTTTACAATTTTTTGTGAAAAATATATCTTTTTTGACAAGTTAATTGTTGATTTGTATATAGAACGGTATTTCCGGTAATAATTCATGAATACATTACTATCAAATAAAAATTTTCTTAAAGTATACAAAGATCGCATATTTAGGGCAGACACCTTTAGGCCTTTCGGAAAGTTAAGTCGATTGCTACACGAAGCTCTGCTACAGACTGATATCGTGTTTTATATATTTTATTTTGCATAAAACCCCATAAAAAAAGATCTAAAATCGAAAAATCTGGAGATTGAGGGGGCCATGTTACAGGTCCGTGGGTACCAATCCATCTTTGAGGAAAGTTACCGTCTTGTTGAAGATAAACGGCATCAGAAAGTGCCAAAGGAACATTTTCCAGTTGTGGGGTAACTTCCTCAAGGATTTCTAGTCGCGCTGTGAGACCTCCTTCAAAAATTCTATAGAGTATGCGTCTTCCAAAAATGAAACACGAGACCCCAACACTAAAGCGTCCTCGTGTGCCCTCTCAAAAGTTAATTGGTGACTTTCTGCGGGCCAAGATGGAATATACCCGCATCAGCATGAATTTGTTGTAACTACTATTGGTAAAACAATATTCGGCGCTCGGCATCGCCGGGGTGAAAGAGTGGAATTTGTATGGGTGATACTTATATTTTTGCAAAATTCTTTGATCATCAGACTTAGATATACCAATTGCTTCCTCTATTTGCTAGCAAGAAGATGAAGGCGTCGCTTCTATATAACCCAATGCGTTTATACCTTTTCTCTCTCTATCTTGTTTAGTGTATGCTTTAGGATGGGGCTGGATAAATTATCCGCGCTCTACTAACTTTGATTTAAGGCCGGCAAATATGTCTCGGAAAAACTGCTTTCTCTCTAGATATCTAATATGAACAAAAAGGACTCCTACGATATTATCCTAAACATAGCGCTCAAAATGGTCACTTTTGTAAATATAATTCCGAAGCTTCTTGGGGATTTTCATTAGACCGTATGAAACAAACAACGTATCATACTCTTAATAATTTTCGTAGACCGCAATTATCCTAAAAAAAGTAAATTAAATGTAGTATATAGTTTAATAGAAACACCAAAACAACTAATATTACATTAATAATAAAAAACTCACAAACAAATTACCTATATACTACTAACTAATTGGACACAAAAAAAATATTAGAAAATCTGAAAGTTTGAGCTTGTTTTTCAAAATAACTGTATACATGTATATATTTTTAGAAAGCCCATATTATTCCTAATAAATATAAATGAATCATGTACATGGTGTCACATTTAATACAAGAAAGAGGGTCCGATAACTTTTTGACCTGACCCCGTATGCTCATTCTAAAAGCGGCAATGGATTTTACGGAAAAAGTAATATAATGAACAGTTTTCTCCTTTTTCATAAGTTATCAGATAGCTGCGATCCGAGCGATGCCTGAGATTGCAACATTTTAAAAAACGCCCACATTTCTTTGGCACATTGTATCTCCTATTTGTGTTTGCTACATAGTGTTTTCCGAAAGTGGCTGGCGTTATTAATTGGCTACAAAAAAAGCATGTAACTTTTTCCGTGCTACAAAATACGAAATCAAGATAACAATTGAAAGCAAATAAAACAATAAAATAGTGGAAAAAGAAGAAACAAATCGCCCTCTAAAATATAGCGGCAATCGATATAGGTATTTGTTACAAGGACAATTTCTATATACGGGTGTTCCCTAAGTAAGTATATTAAATGACTCGGCACAACCCTTATGGGAAATGGCTTTCAGTCAATTTTCCAGATTAACCCACAAAAATAATTTGAGAATTGTAACGCAAATTAAAAAATCCATTTGTTTTAAACACAATATTTCATGCTTTCTTTCTAAAATTATCAGTAGCAAAGGAAATCTTCTATTTCAATGACAGACTAGATAATTTTATTGGCATTATTGTATTTGTATTCTAAAATGGTCCCAGATACCGATTTTCAGTCGAACCATGCACAGATAACATGTTGACCATCTTGTATCTCTTATACATAAAAATGTCAGAAATTTGTGTAGACGTATGAACTCTATGCAAATAACAGATTTAAAGGAAAAAGGTGATGAAAAACCTATTTAAAGATTTGTTTAAGACAAACAAACAAAGATACAGAGAAGTGAAGGTAAGAAAAACACAGTAAAAACCTTGTAATGATAAGTTAGTAAATAATATGAGCAGTAGGTCTAATATTAGCTCCAATAAATTAATTTATTTAATACATAAATAAAAGTAAATTAAATACTTAAATAATTACGATATGTCATCCAATAAACCTGTTACAAAGTTGCTCCAGTCCCGGTTAATATTTTATTTTCAATAACGTTTGATTTCTACCAACAATAGACGGGCAAAAAGTGCTTTTTAACTGGTACTTTGTTTATAAAATTTAATAAATTAAATTCCAAAAATGCCGGAGGCCAATTTTAAAATACGTAACAAATTGGCTGCGGCATCAAAAAGCCCAAACCAATGTGAAATATGCGGACTCTGAATAATATAATTTATTTATTTTAATGTGTATTCTGCATATAAAATATAAAGCGTTTTGAATAGGTATTATTATTTATCCAACAAAAATAATTTGAGAATTGAAACGCAAATTAAAAAATCCATTGGTTTTTAAGACAGTATTTTATGTTTTTTTATCTAAAATTATCGGTAGCAAAGGAAATCTTCTATTTCAATGCCAGACTAGAAAATTTTATTAGCATTATTGTATTTGTATTCTCAAATAGTCTTAGATACCGATTTTCAGTCGAACCATGCACAGATGACATGTTGACCATCTTGTCTTGTCAGAAATTTGTGTAGACGTATGAACTCTGTGCAAATAACAGATTTAAAGGAAGGAGGTGGTGAAAAACCCATTTAAAGATTTGAATAAAACAAACAAACGAAGATACAGAAAAGTGAAGGTAATAAAAACACAGTAAATGTAAATATAAAGCGTTTTGGAATAGGTATTATTATTTAACCAACAAAAATAATTTGAGAATTGTAACGCAAATTAAAAAATCCATTGGTTTTTAACACAGTATTTTATGTTTTTTTTTTCTAAAATTATCGGTAGCAAAAGAAATCTTCTATTTCAATGCCAGACTAGAGAAATGTATTGGCTTTATTGGGAAGCACTGCTGAGGTTTGTTACTTAACTGCATTTTCTAAATGTCAAAAACTACATTTTAATGGCTCGATATTATCGCTTTAGTTATGAAGTAGCAAAATGTAGTAACTGAGTATTTTGAGTTGAGTTTTATCTATATTTACTGCGTCACACGCTTGTAAAGAATTAACATTAAAAAAAATCTGATTTTTCGAATAATATATATTCTACCTCAGGACTAGTTAGAGTTTGTTTTTTATGTCACAAACACTTCGTCCATTTTTTAGTACAATAAACAACACAGGGTAATTAAACAAGCACACCTATATACATGTGTATCGATCGGATCACGAAAGCCTACTATCGCCAATAATAATTAGCAATTTTTTTTCAGGTAGCTTCCCCTTACGGAAACTCTGTATAGAAAAAAAATAAAAATATAAAGTAATATTCAAAAAGTGTTTTCATCGGTTTTTGATTTTTTTTCGTCTTCAGGGGACTGGTTCATTGTATAGTGAAAAAATATTTTTTTAACGAAAAGTAAATTAAATTTCAGATAATTCGTGGTTTTTCAGAATATTATGTTTTTTTTAAACATAGGTAAGTGAAAAAAAATCAGAGTCTACGTCAATAACTTCCACAATATCCTCAAATGTATCTCATTTTAATTTGATTGTTATCGGTATGTGCGTTCTCAATATATGATTTTTTTTCAGTTGGTATAGCCTTTAAGAACATCAAAAACCTACAAAATCTAATTCCGGTTTTAAAACTAATTTTGTGTACCCATACACACACATCCGTGCAGGAATTATAGTTTTCTTCTACAGATATATTTTTCGTGTTCTAATGCCTCTAAAACATAAAAAAAAAACCTATAGGTTAATGGTTTTAATGAAAAACCTCAATTCTATATTTTTAACAGTCTAAAATGTTTACTAAATAAACCTTATGCAGTTCTTAATTCAGAATGCCTTAAACAACTAAAAGTCGCGTCTCTGTTACTCTTATCCATGTACAACACGTAAGCTTTAACCAAAATATTAAGTTTTTACTCCTTTCAGTATAAATAAAATCTATATAAAATGCTATGTGAAACATCAGAAACCCTTAATGGTCACTGACTTCGTATATACATAATAACCCACAATAGTTTCAGAAAGTACAAAAGACAGTGACTCTATATGCTTAGTACTTAACCTAGAAAACTAAACTAAATCTGCTCAGGACCGAATTGCTTCAACACCCTCTATATTAATAGATAACACGAAATCACAAAACATACTAATGTCAGCCACACTTATAAAATAAATAATACCGAATCCAATATATATATATATATATAACTTAATTAATAATTGAAATTTCTGTTTCTCTTTTATTTTTGCACAGATGTGTCGTCTTGTGCTCCAAAGTAGGTCGCATCTAAAGCGATTTAGTTGCACCATAGTACCTACAGATGGCGCCACTGGTTGCCTATTTCCCTCGTCGACTTTCAAAGTCGAATGACATGACACCTTGTTTGTTTCAGGGTTTGGGTATTTCGGTTTTAATACCGATACCCCCCAAGGAAACTGCCCGATGAGCCTTGCCGGGGCAGATACCACGGTAGCAGATGGCACCTTGGCCCAAACATAGCGTCATGTTTTGGTCGATTCTCGACAAAATGGTGAAGGAGTAATCCTTACCGTTACTGGTTTCGTTTTGTATAACTTTTTACGACCAAGAATCGCACAGAAATTGAAATTTCTGTTTCTCTTTTATATATATATATATATATATTGTATATATATATATATATATATATATATATATATATATATATCACCTTGGCCCTGGAAACAAACATAGCGTCATGTTTTGGTCGATTCTCGACAAAATGGTGAAGGAGTAATCCTTACCGTTACTGGTTTCGTTTTGTATAACTTTTTACGACCAAGAATCGCACAGAAATTGAAATTTCTGTTTCTCTTTTATATATATATATTATAGTAATTTTCACAGCCCCTCAGAGCATTCAAGGAGATATTTGCAAGTTTCTGAAGGCATTTCAAATTAAAAAAATCGCGTCCCTGTCAAATTGCTTATGCTAACATGGCCGACAAAGCTTCAAGCTTCATCTGAATTCACGATGTAAATTTAACTTTAGCCTGCTTATGAATCTAACGCCAAAAATAAAAAATACCTCATTATTACTATTTTCTCTTAACCTGATAAAAATATGAATTATTACGTACCTTTCTGGATCTTTAGGACACAGAAAAGACGGAAATAACACCACAAATATCCACTGAATAATAAGTAATGTGAGATGAAATCATATAACAGATAATACTCAAAAAAAGATTCCACGAACTAGATTTATATTATTGTAATTTTATTTGCTAAAATCCTAAAAAGCAGACGAAACATTAATTTAATCTGACAGAGGTGCGATGGTACATGTTTCTAACCACAGCTCTCTTGATTTTCAAAATTAAAAAGTTTTATTCTTGTAATTATAGGTTCATTATATTATTACAAATGCGAATCAAAATTTTAAGGCATCAGAAATCAAGTTATGAATTTCTTGAGTTATGGATGTGTATAATCTCATTAAAAATAATTTTGATTTCTAAAAAAAACAAACAGACACTGATGCTAATAAAAGCTGAGTTCAAAAATTGTAAACAAGGTCAGTTAGCAAATAAGAGAAGCAAAAGGAAAAAGTATTTTTAAAGTTGTTAAAAACCCAGCGATCCTTAAAACAATGTACAGGTCCCGTATAATTTGCCGCCCATAGTTAGGGAAATATTGTAAATACAAAAGTTATAGGGATTTTTATGAATAATCAGATGTATGGCATACAGTTTGAAATCAGTCCATTAAGTAGTTTTCTAGGCTGGATTTTTCAATATTTTACTAAACCACCATTTTGTTCCGCCATCTTGGATTCAGATCAAAATTTTACCAGTTTATTTCTACATAATAATAGATTTTTGTGCAAAATTTGAGAAAAATTGGATATGCAGGTTTTTAGTAATAACTTTTTTAACATTTAACTTGGCCGCCATTTTGTTTTGCCGTATTGAATTCTTGCCAAAATGTTATCTGGTGATCCCTATATGACCCTTAATTTTTGACTATGCGATGAACTGACAGGCAGACAGACAAAACAGACGGACCGACGGAATTGATAAAACATATTTTTTGGCATCTAGGGACTAGAAAAATCTTGGAAGGCGATTTTTTCACGATTACAATACTTGTGAAATTTTTAGTTTTTGAAAACATTTTTCTTGTATTTTTTAAACCCCAACATTTATAACAAATATTAATTATTTTTTTTCTTACATATTGGAAACGTTATTATAAGTTCTAACATTTCTACCTTTAAAGGATGCCCAATTGAAATGTTATGGTTTACCAATATGATGGAAGGCGGTAAATAAGTAAGATATGTTAGTCACCAGAAGCAATACACTCACCTAATATCGACCTAATATTATCTCTTAATGATGACTATTGCTAGCTCTAGTCGGCTAGGTTCGGATTCTTCTTTCTCGTTACTTTACCTATACTTCCATATCACAATCTCTTACTTTAGGTGTACTATTTAAATTGAGCGTCACCAAGTTTTAATTTAAGTTAAATAAAACTTGAAAAAAAAAAAGTTGCATTGAATCTAACCACTATCAATAGGTAAAGACTTATCTTGATCAATTGAAAACCAACACGTTGGAAACAAATGACTTTTATTATTAATTCATTTTATTATTAATTCACAATATTCGGTGACTTATCCCCAAGAAAAAAAAAGAAAATGTACTGAACAAAAGAAAATGATTGTCAACTCAATTCCATCCACCATGGAGCTTTATAGTATCCCAACAAGAAGTGAAGGAATTAAGTTTTCCCTAACAAAAGTTTAAATTTATTGTAAAGTTACACTAACTAAAATCACAACTAAATTTTTGGATAATAATACAAAACCCAGAAGCTTTTTCTGTAACTATACCACTCCAGATTAATAACATTTGGATTACACAATATAAACAAGAATTAGATCAAATAATCAGTTTAGAATCTCAATAAGTTTCTTTCTCCCCCCCCCCCCCCCCTTAAATGGTTGAAGTTGAATTCTAGTTAAAACAAATAATTATGTTACAAACGATAACGGTTAGGGTTAGGGTGAGTGGCAGCACAATAAATATTTATAAAATGTCTATTACATAGATTTGAATGTCTTAGATATTACCAATAAAACTGCAATAATTAGGTAGCGCTATGAAGCCGGCTGCGTTTCACCTTACAGGAATTCTGCACAGTATGCTATATATTAGACAAGGTGACACCAGTAATTAAATTAATATGCATAAACAGTTTAATTAACAGAAATAGTAATATATAAAGTACATATTTAAGACTATATTTGTATCTTCAGAGTACCGAAAAAAATGAGTTTGTCAACTATAAACTAGTAAACGTTAAAGTGGTTGATGTGAATAACACTAGGTGTAGGGTATGACCCTTCTAGAACAAATATTGATCCGAAGAAAAGTACATTTTATATGTTAAGTTTCCAAATATTATACTACTACTTAGCTGAATACTCTAGCCACTAGTGTAGACTGTAAATGGTGGTAAGGCCCGTAACATCCAAGTGTTCCTCAGTGATCACTATGTCCTACAGCTCCGCTACGTAGCCCGTATCCAAGGCATCATGTCTATTCCATCAAAAGAAAAGTTCCAATACATAAACAACTAGCAATTAGGAAACCATACCAAAACCTTGCTAATAGTTTGTCTTTAAGTTCCAAAATAATCCCATATGAACTTTAAAGGTTCAACCTTATACAAAAACCCTCATTGTAGCTACGAAGGTATCAAAAAAATTGCTTGATGAGCACCAATGCTAAGGTGACCGATGTCAGTGGCACGTGGAAGTAATTAAGACAAAATCGCCATGTAGGCCGTAAAGTTGAAACCCAAAATTTACTAAACCATAATATTCTACTTCACTTCGTCAAATCGGATCCTTCTAATCCCCCATTTGGAATAGAATTTAGTTAACAATCAAAAAAAAAATTCAGAACATCCGACACTTCCGTCGTTGATGAGACTTGGTGCTAAAAAAAGATCTTTTCCTTAGTCCTTCTCACGTACAGAAAATGGCTTCCATCACACAATATTACCAAACACGATAAATCTACATATCCTTTTCTACATTCCAAAACATTATTTGAAAGAAAAACAACTCAGTATCAACAAAATAATTTTGGTACAATAAATCCCCTAAACTAAATATTAACTTGTCAAATTCCAGTTCGGTTTATAACAAAAATAGCCTTTATGTCCATGAGTATTGGAAGGAGATGAACATATATTATTACTCCTCAACTAATCCAAGCTACCCTGTATTTTGTCCAACCAAAGAATAATCATCTAAAATTAGTAATATTAGCTCGCCGATACGTCAAATCAAGGACTTATAATAAAAAAGAAAAAGAGAGAGACAATACTTCCACTTCTATGCTTATTTCGATATCGATTAAAAGCATGTGGTTTTGAACTGACCTATCATAACCCCGTGTAAAAATCTGACAACTGATAAACAATAACAAAGCAAATCTTGTAGAGTTCGAAATATATAATAATGAACAAATCTACTTTACTAATTAATGCAAAATAGTGAACCAAGTTATTAAAAACATTTGTGTTTGTATTTAGGTGCTTGTGAAATTTCCAAACAACATGTAATTTGACATGTAAATAAGAAAATTCTTTTGAACTAACTGATATAAACAAATGGAATTTTAGAATATTAACGCAAGAAAACTATATACAGGTAGATTTTTAAATGTTCTATTAGGTTATCTTATCAGAAACATATGTCACTTAGATTTTACCTTCATTTGTTTGTCTTATATGATTGTTGACTTAGTCTTCGAGTCACAGCATATTAAAATGTTAATTCCTATTAATTGGAATATCTTAAAGTGAATTTTATATATAAAACAATAATTATATGATAATACAGGACAATATGAAAGTATATTACATTGGCTCTATCAAAAATAAAGTAAATTCACATAAGGTTCTAATTTTGTACTTTTGCTTCCGGCTATTTGTGACAAGAAATTTCTGAAACTAGCATTATTTCTGTAACTTTGCAACAATGTTACATATAAGACTGAATATAGTATAAAAGTGTGCTTTTAATTATAAATTAGATTTGACTTTGATATCACAAATGATATAATACTAAAAAAAAATGAAAAAGTGTAAAGCGAATTGTACTGACAGACATATACGACAAATCTAACTGTAACAAAGTGAGTGGTTAAGAAACATAAAAATAGTAGAAAAAAACCATAAATTATCTTTAAGCAAATTCCTCCAAAATTAGTGACTGATATAACTCACGTAGTGTTAGTCTAGACAGTTCGACTAGTTCTACTGTTGAACGTGCTTAACATCCTTTATATTCAATCCTTAAAATATAAGCTTTCTTTATCAGCCTCGAGGTTTTTTTAACGTTTCCAATAAATTTTAAAACGTACCGGCACATATTGGAGCCCAGCTAAATTGAAGAGGAACATCAATAAATACACTACTGAAACGTAAACTCGATTATTCTGTTATTGCCTATGCTGAAAGCGATCATTGATTTTTTTCGGGCATAAAAGCGATTGAATTCACTGCTTGAACAGGACGCGCAAAATGTATATTTGATTCCAAACGGGAACGGGTCCTAACAAAAGCAATAATTTTAATTTTTTTTGCTGTAAATATTAACACTGTTTCTGCTATTCGATAGGGACTGAGTTTTAAGTTATTTTTTATTCTCTGAATTTTTACTAAAATATAAAACTAAAACAACTTTTCTCTGGAGTAATTTTTCAATGCAATCTACAAATTAGGAATATTTGTTTAAAATTCGTATTTACGCATTATTTTTGATGATAAATTCATAGTTTTAATGTCTTTTTTTTTCTCTCTTGTTCGTGAAAAAAATCATCCCTCGAGATGTTTCTAGAACTTCATGTTTCAGGGTCCCTAGATGCAGAAAAACATGTTTCTTTAATTGCGTCAGTCTGTCCGTCATTCTGTCTATCTGTCTATCGGTCTCTCTGTTCGTGGCATAGGTAAAAAACTACCTATCTCATTGATTTTAAATTCTTGTCATATCGGAATGACCTGGTAACATTTTTAGAAAGTTATTACTAAAAAACTACTTACCAAATTGACATGAAACTGACCACAAAAATCAAGTTATATGTGGAACAAAAAAAAATGAAATTTTAGTAATTGGGAAAAAATCACCATTATAAATCTTCACGTTTTAGCGCCTCTAATATCAGATAAACTACTTATTAGATTAGCTTCAAATGTTGTTCAAGTATTAAGCGTGATGTAAATGTAAACTGATGAAGCTGTGGTACGAATTCAAGATAGCGAAATAGAATGACGGCCAAATAAAAAGTTTAAAAAATCTGTGAAATATGATATAGGAGTAAACTAATATGAATTCAACATGATGAAATAAAATGACGGTGTGTGTCAATGTAAAAACAATTTATTCAATTTATTTTAAATTATACTCAAAAATAAGTGTGTAATAAGTTCACCAGCAGCTTCCACTTGATCAATTTAATTATAGAACGGAAGTTTTCACGGCTTTGGTCAATTAAGAAATCATGATTCTTGGGATTAGACCGTGTCAAATTGGAATTACTATCCGACGTTTCGCCTTCGATTGCACGAGGCATATTTAGGGGTCTTTACTCCACGAGATCTGAACACTCTCACAGCTCGAAAAGATTCAGGCCCCTACTTGTGCTCGCCGAACCGTGACCCTGTGTTAAGATCGGTTTCCACGTGTGATGTAGACCGTAACCCGTATCTCTATTGAAATTTTTTGTATTTTTAAATATTTCAATAGATTCTCTAACTTTTCGTTTATAAAAACCGGGAAACGATGCTAGAACCTCGGTTTCCTTTAAATTTATGAAATGGCCAGTGTTTTGCTGGTGTTCAGCTATAGCAGATTGAACAATTTGTTTCTTTTTAATACATCGTTCATGTTCCTTAAATCTAGTTGATACTGAGCGTCCTGTTTCTCCCACATACACTTCTCCACAGGATCAAGGACTTTTATATACTCCTTCTGTTTGGAAAGGTACAAGATCTTTCGGGGATCGCAAGCATTGTCCATCTTCTTATGCGTATTGAAGATTTTGTCTGTAGTGCATATTTTGTCTGTAGTACCGTATATGTAGGGAAGAACAACATTACCTAATGGTGCTTTTTATCATTCTCCTTTGGCGGAGTTGGTTTACTATGTCTTTTAATTGAACGCGTAATATCTTCAGTGCAATAGCCATTCCCTCTGAGAGCTTCGGTCAGTTTCGATGTTTCCGATGTTAAAGAATCTTGATCAGAAATCGAAATAGCTCTGCATACTAGTGAGTTAATAACCAATTTCTTTTGTGCTGGATGGTGATGAGAATTTGCGTTTAAGTACCTTTTTGTACGCGTCGGTTTTCTATACACAGAATGTTCTAATGTACAGGGTGTTCCAGCGAGGACTGAACAGGGACCTATTTTCGACCTTCCTTGTATTTTGGAAAAATTCAAAATAGCCAATCGATGTATTTTTTCTTGTAGAATCCAAAAATGTCATCGAAAAAATATTTGAACCAGAAACAGAAGAGTTACGCTATGCATCAGGTGTTTTTTAAATGGAATGTATCGTTTTTTATACGATTTTTGGAAAGAGTGATTTTTTTTATGTCCCTTCTGATTAAAAGATTTGATTTTGCGATAGCTGTTTATATTACATTTTAATGTTTTACAAACTAAAATTTTAGCTTCACCTGTTTAAAATATACGATAGGTTGGTATAGGTGATCAAGGTAAAATGACGTTTGAATGATTTGTCAATAAAAATTGACATTATTTTAATTATTGTCGAAGTCTTCACCTAAAAAATATATATTTGACTCCGATCGAAATGAAATACTCTTTGGACGAGAGACTACAGATTGTTATGCTATTTTACAAGTGCCAAGAAAATGCAAGAGAAGCAAGAGGAAGATTTATTGCAAATTTTCATAGAAATAATCGATCAATACAATTCTAAGGATAAAAAACCTATTTGAGGAAAATAAAACTTTACATGATAGAAAAAGAAATTCAATAAAAAATAATTATTAAATAATAAAATAAAACTACTAATAACATAAGTTTTCAATGTGACCGCCGTTTTTCTCGAAACAACATCGATAACCCCTTTGTAGCCTTTCTAAACTTGCTGTTACAATATGATTTTCCTGGTTAAGGCGGTTTATTTCATCGACAATTTTTCCCATGATCTCTTGAATATTTTCGTTTCATTGTCTGTATACGACGTTCTTCAAATGGCCCCAAAGAAATGTATCCAAAACTGAGAGGTCGGGGCTATTGGGCGGCCAAGCATATGTTCCATTTCGCCCTATCCATTCGTTATGGCGCCGATTTAAAAATTGAACCACATCATGCACGGCATGAGGAGGCGCCCCATCATGTTGCCAAATTAAATTCTGATATTCTGCCAATGGTAAGTCTTCCAAAAAATTTTCAATTTCGTTTTCTAAAATCTCATAATATCTGTGCCCATTTAAAGTCCCGTTAAAAAATATTGGTCCCAAAATTTTATTGTTTTTTATCCCACACCAAACATGAATAGAATTCCTCCCTTGAAATTTAATAGTCTGGAACTTTTTTGGATTTTCAACGGCCCAGTGGTGACTATTATGTCTGTTGAATACTCCCGATGTTGTGAAAGTAGCTTCGTCGGTTCACACAATATTTTTGAATAAATCAGGGTCTTCGTTTTCTTGCCGAATTACCATTTGAGAAACAAATTGGAAGCGAAGTTCTTTTTGTGCCGGTGTTAGGTGCTGAAGTGGAAGGATACGAAAGGCCTAAATTTATGAATTTTCAGAGTCCTGTGAACAGTCCCTCGGGTAACTTTTCTGCGCTTTACACCGCCACCGTACTTAACTTCCCGAACTGCATCCGAAATAGATTTGGTTAGATTAACTTGAAAATAATTTATAATGGCCTGGTCTCGATTTTTTCTTCTTTGTATATTTCTTTTTCTATCATGTAAAGTTTTATTTTCCTCAAATAGGTTTTTTATCCTTAGAATTGTATTGATGGATATATTTCTATGAAAATTTGCAATAAATCTTCTTCTTGCTTCTCTTGCATGTTCTTGGCACTTGTAAAATAGCATAACAATCTGTAGTCTCTCGTCCAAAGAGTATTTCATTTCGATCAGAGTCAAATATATATTTTTTAGGTGAAGACTTCGACAATAATTAAAATAATGTCAATTTTTATTGACAAAGCATTCAAACGTCATTTTACCTTGATCACCTATACCAACCTATCGTATATTTTAAACAGGTGAAGCTAAAATTTTAGTTTGTAAAACATTAAAATGTAATATAAACAGCTATCGCAAAATCAAATCTTTTAATCAGAAGGGACATAAAAAAATCTCTTTCCAAAAATCGTATAAAAAACGATACATTCCATTTAAAAAACACCTGATGCATAGCGTAACTCTTTTGTTTCTGGTTCAAATATTTTTTCGATGACATTTTTGGATTCTACAAGAAAAAATACATCGATTGGCTATTTTGAATTTTTACAAAATACAAGGAAGGTCGAAAATAGGCTTCCATAAAGATATTCGCTACCACAGGTGATGGAAGAGATCCCATAGCTGCCCCTGAAGTTTGCTCATAAAAAGTTCCTTGAAAAATGAAATAAGTAGATGTAATGTATAATGTTCAATACCCATAAGAAGATTGGACAATGCTTGCGATCCCCGAAAGATTTTGTATCTTTCCAAACAGAAGGAGTATATAAATTTCCTTGCTCCTGTGAAGAAGTGTATGTGGGAGAAACAGGACGCTCAATATCAACTAGACTTAAGGAACATGAACGATTTATTAAAAAGAAACAAATTGTTCGATCTGCTGTAGCTGAACACCAGCATAACACTGTCCATTTCATAAATGTAAAGGAAACCAAGGTTCTAGAATCGGTTCCAGGTTTTTGTAAACGAAAAGTTAGAGAATCTATTAACATACAAAAAAATTCAATAGAGATACGGGTTACGGTCTACATCACACGTGGAAATCGATCTTAACACAGGGTCACGGTTCGGCGAGCACAAGTCGGGTATAAAAGCCCGCCTGAATCTCTTCGAGCTCATTCAGTGTTCAGATCTCATGGAGTAAAGATTCCTGAAGATGCCTCGTGCAATCGAAGGCGAAACGTCGGATAGTAATTCCAATTTGACACGGTCTAATCCCAAGAACCATGATTTCTTAATTTAATTATGTTTTAATATTTACACAAAAAGGTAAAGATTTATATTTTTATAAATTTTCTGTCACAATTCAGCTCACAGGATATGAAATAGCTCCAAAAGAAACCAGAATAATTTGTTTTATTTTAAAGCGATATTTAACGAACGAAGGAACTTTGTTTTATCTTTTATTATTTTTCTTTATGTATGGTTACTCAAAGGGGTGCAATAATAGTTTCCTAAAAACAAAATTAGTATATTATTTTTTTATCGATGGAGAGTTTCGCTCTTTAGGTAAAATATACATAATTTTTTAAGCTATTAAAAGGAAAATATTTTTTATTTCAGAAAATATAAATATTTTAGAAAAATGCCAAAGCAAATTTATTTTAATTCTATTTTCCTCGTAAAAGTTTCCATTTTTAGAATCTTTTCCTAATTCGGCATAGCTCAAAAGCTACTTATTTTGGCCAAAAATCAAGGATCATAAGGGAATAACTGGCAATATTCTGGTAAAAATCGAATATAGTGGAACAAAATGACGGCCTAGTGAAATTAAAAGAAAAATGATTAGTGAAAAATTCTGCACAAAAATCAGATGTTACGTAGAAAACATCTGGCAAAATTTTGGTACGAATCCAAGATGGGAAAACAAAATGACGTCTTAGTGAGATGTAAAACGTAATATTACCAAAAAACTTCTTATCTTAGCCAAATAAAATTTTTGTAATCTGAAAAAAAACACCCTTTCAGGTTTTAGCTATTTTCGCGTTTTGGTGTCGCTGGATGTCAAAAAATATGTTTTATCGATTCCATCGGTCTGTCTGTCTGTCAGTTCGCGGCATAGCTTAAAAAGTACTCATCAGTATGACTTCAAATTCTAGTACAAAATTAAGGCTCATATGGGGATGACCTGGTAATATTTTGGTAAAAATTCAATATGCCAGAACAAGATAACGGCCTAGTGAACCGTTAAAAAAAATATTAATAAAAAAGCAAATTACAGTGAAACCTCCCTTTACGGACACCTCTGCAGAACGGATAATTTTGAAGTTACCGACTGTCAGTATATATATTCCTGTGTACTAAACCCTCTTGACAACGGATACGGACAGTAAAATTTGGAACATTTTTAACAAAAACAGTAAAATTTACCTCCTCAGAACGGACAGTTGTTCAGATAATTTTTGAAAAACCCACATTTAATACCGGTATTTTTATTGCACATTATGGGCATTACTTAGTACTATGCTGATAAGCGGCGCGGCGCCTACCTATTGTTAATAGCACTAGTTTAACAATAGGCTGGCTTATGCTGTCTGGCTTGTAGGTGAATTACGGTGAATTGTATAATAAATAGATCACCTTATTTTTATAAAATGTAGTCTTCATCAATAGAATATCTTAGTTTTGATGTTACTCTGGTGCTATCAATATGTTTCTAACAAAAGAAAGTTTTTGAGTTTTCAAGAAAAAGTTGAAATAATCCAGTACGTGGAAAAAAAATAAACTTAGAGTATTAGCCGAAAAATTCTGTGTAGGAAAATCTCATATTAGTGATATTTTGAGAAACAAGAATGATCTTAACATGCGATTCGCCGAGACCAGGAACATGAAAGAGAAACAGAAATTTGCGAAAACTGAGGGTGCTGCCATAGACCAAATTGTCTACAACAGGTTTTGTAAAGTACGCTCCAAAAACATTCCAATATCCGGTACAATAATAAAGGAAAAAGCACAAGAAATTGCGAAGAATCTAGAAGCGGATGGTTTTAAAGGATCAAATGGATGGTTGGAGAAGTTCTGTCAACGTCATTAAATCTCTGTCAAATCCATCTGTGGCAAAGCAGCGGCTGTAGACTTGATTCAGGTAACTGATTGGCGGATGAAATTATGTGTTATTATCAAAAACTATGCACCAAGAGACATTTATAACGCCGATGAAACGGGACTCTTTTTCCGTGCCTTGCCAAATAAAACGTTTTCTTTAAAAGGCGAAACATGTACTGGCGGGAAAGCGTCCAAGGAAAAACTCACTATTTTACTTTGCTCCGCTATGAATGGAGAAAAATAAAATGCACTGGTGATTGAAAAAAGTAAAAAACCCCGTTGTTTTAAAGGATTAAGCGTGTAAAAATTGCCACTTGAATGGTACTATAACAAGAAAGCAAGGATGACAAGGGATATAATGTCTGATTGGTTGATGAAATTTGACCGAAAAATGCAAAGGCAAAACCGAAATGTACTTTTATTGTTGGATAATGCTGCATCTCACCTAAAATTAGAGTTAAAAAATGTTAAAATAATTTTTTTACCGCCGAATGCGACATCATATTGCCAGCCAGGGACCAAAATTGTAAAAACCGCTACAGAAAGTTTTTAATCAAGCGACTTTTATCATTCATGGAGTATTCTGAATCTACCGAACAATTGGAGGAATACATACATGTTGTGAGTGCCTTGATTTGGATTGTTGCTTCATAGAAAAAAGTCGAATATAAGACCATCAGTAACTGCTTCCGCAAAGCTGGATTCAACGAAATTCTCGAGGAAAACGTTGATTACCATAGTGAAGGCGACTTAACTTCATATGCAGAAATTGATGAAAGTTTATTCACGGAAAATCCTAACATAAGTGTACGTGAGGGCATCAGTGAATTTTAAAATAGTGAGAACGGTCAGATTTCATCTGACAGTGATGATGAAGAAATTATTTCTTCTAATATTAAAAACATTAAGGAAGTATATAAAATGTTAAGAGATATTGAAAATTTTTGTATGGTATGGAGATTCTGTTTTAGGGGAAAAATCTCAGAAGTTGCGTCTAAAATGGAATCTCTAATTTAGTTTAAGACAAACAACACTTGATAATTTTTTTAAATAGAAACTTTTTATAAAGTAGAATTGTATCAAACTGTATATGTAGGTAGTATAATATTTTATATTAGGTTGTACATTTTTATTGTATGCGTATATGTATGTAAAAGATGTTGGTGTATACGTAGTAACAATTGTATTAATAATTTGTAGTAAACATATTATTTTTTTACTTAAAAATTTTTTTTTTAAATAAAATTACATTGGTATTTAATTTGTTCACTACCCACAACGGACACCTCCATACAACGGATAGTTTCTGTGGCACGGCTTGTGTCCGTTGTTGAGAGGTTTTACTGTATCCAATTTATCTCACATTTTAAAGTATTATTATAAAAACTCACCCTCTAAGGGTTTACATATATTCACGGTTTAGCGTCCCTAGATGCCAAAAAAAAAAGATCAATTTCAATTTTGCGCAAGCATTAACTGCTATATAGAGGTAAACTGGTAAAGTTGTGTTGCGAATTCAGGATAGCGAAATGAAATAGCGGCCAAATAAAAGGTTTAAAAAATCACCGTTAAAAATGTTCTTATCCAGTGTCCGGATTTGGTTGCAAAAGCAGGGTATCTCGCTTATTTTTAAAGATAGAACCTTGCGGTTTTCACGAACCTTAGCTAATTTTTTGTAAAACTTATGAAGCCGTAAACAAAATTTTCATAGCCTTCTGAGTTTATGAGATACAGGGCGAAATAGAAAATTTTGCATTTTGGGACCCCCCTCGTATCTCGGTTATCCTTTAACTTAACGCAAAGAGAAAAATTGCTGCTTATGCAGTTTTTTACGCTGGATCCAGTGGCGTAGTCATATTTTTCATTTGAGTTGTTATTTTTTAGATATGACCCAAAGTTGTGTTTTTTTTAATGGGACACCCTGTATATTTGTCCAGAAATTGATTTGTCCTTTTAAAAGCTTCTCAAAAATATATAATAGTATGGGTCTATTTTAATAAACAACAACAAAAATTCTAATTTTTATAATTATCATCCCAAATGTTGCAGTAGGCCATGCAAAACAATGCTGCCTTTTATTTAAAGCCGTTAACAATATCTACATCCTAACAATAAATCAAAATATATATGTAATTAAATCTATTTATCAAAATATGTATTGATAATTTCGCACCAAAAAAGTACCACCTACCCAGATTTATGTAACACAAGAACAAAACAGTAATAAATTATTATGTAACAAGCCTTTCAGCAAAAATCAACTGTCGTATAAGAACTACAGTAACCAAGGAAATCAAAAGAACTGTTTAAACTGATTTCCATTTTGTTCTATGCATGCTTCGCACAATTTTCGTATTCGTTTTAGGGAATTAAGCAAAATAACGGGATGATTTTGTAGATAGCGAAAATTTTCTCTTATTGCATTTCCTAAATCTTGGAGATTATCATAGTGGTCTTTGTAAATTCTATTTTCCAGATATGCCCATAGAAAGAAATCTAAAATCGACAAATCTGGGGACCTAGAGGGCCATCTTATAGGTCCATTTATTCCGATCCATTGATTGGTAAAATGATTGTCCAGAAATAATCTCGTCATTCCAGAATTGTGTGCAGGAGCACCGTCCTGTTGAAAATAAATTTCGTTAATTTGCTCTAGAGGAACATCGTCAAGTAATTCAGGTATAGCTGCCTCTAAAATTTCTATATAGCGATTGGCTGTTAGATTTCCCTCAAATATATAAAATTTTATATGTGTTCCTAATATGAAGCAGGACACATTTAGACCAAACCTGCCCTGCTGTCTTCTGGGAAATATTTGGTGTTGATTTTCGTGGGACTAGAATCTACTATTGTGCCTATTGAGTATACCAGAATTACTGAAATGTGCTTCGTCTGACCATATAACCTTCCTTTCAAAATCTTTAACCATATCGCATCTTTCTCGAAACCAATTGCAGAAGACTACCCAACGCTCTGCATCCCCTGGCTGGAAGTGCTGCACGAACCTAAATCTGTATGGGTGGTATTTGTGCTTTTTTAGAATTTCTTGAACTCTAGTTTTTGGAATCCCTATGCTCTTTTCACTGGCCTTACAAGAGTTTGTAGGGTAAGCTTCTGCATTAGCCAAAACTGTAATTTCCTCAGCCTCCCGATTTTCTTTATTATATGTTTTCGTACGAGGTTTGATAAATGATCCGTGATTAAGTAAATTCTTTTTTATCCGATACAAAGTGGATATATTAGGTTGCCTCCTTTCTGGATATCTAAATAAAAATTAAGCAATGGTATTTCAACATACCTAAAAATTAACTATTTACCTGTTAAAATACATCTCAGAAGCCGCTTCAACATTTTCATTACTTAATATAAAACAAGCTAACATATCGTACTTTTCATAATGTTCGAAAGTTTGGTTTTCTTCCATAATAATACAAATATACTTTTACACAATAAATAAATACAAAAAACTAGAGCTATATTTTATATACGCGTACAAAATTGGGAAATGTCATTTGCTTCCAAGAAAACAAAAGAAAACGGCATCGTTTTGCATGGCCTACTACAAAATTTGGGATGATAATTATAAAAATTAGGATTTTTGTTGTTGTTTATTAAAATAGACCCATACTATTATATATATTTTGAGATGCTTTTAAAAGGACAAATCAATTTCTGGACAAATATACAGGGTGTCCCGTTTAACAAAACACAACTTTGGGTCATATCTAAAACTGCATAAGCAGCAATTTTTCCCTTTGCGTTAAGTTAAAGGATAACCGAGATACGAGGGTGGTCCCAAAATGCAAAATTTTCTATTTCGCCCTGTATCTCATAAACGAAGAAGGCTATGAAAATTTTGTTTACGGCTTCGTGAGTTTCACAAAAGCTAGAATTTATTTTAAATTATACCCAAAAATCAAGTGTGGCATAGGCCGAAACTGGTAAAATATTGGTAGGAATCCAATATATTGGAACAAAATGGCGTCCAATAAAAATTTAAGAAAAAACAGTATATACTTGTTCCTAAATAACTATGTACTGAACTAAACTGGTTCACACTTTACTATTCCTAATAAAAGGAAATATTTATAATGAGCGAAGTTCCCTGGTAAAGATTTTTTTTTATATTTATATCTGATAATTACATTTATGTAATGAATTATTACCCTCAATACATTTTAATATAAAATCCAATAAACCTATTATAAAGTTGTTTTCGCTTGCCAATTAATATTTTAATTTTAAAAATAATGGATTCTTATTTGAACTGCCTAAATTACCAAAATTTAAATTTGTAAATTATGCATGATTTATCGTAAAATATGTGGGTTATAAATTTTAATACAAATTTAATGCTTATAAATACAATTCAAAAACCATTTGCGTACAGTTTTAAAATATTTAGTAAATTGGCCGAGGCACCAAAAAGTACATACCGATGTTAAATATTTAATTCGTAAACAAGATTTTATATTTATTTTATTGCATACATGATATAATAGAGTGATTAAAATATATTTTATTATTCAATCAAAAAAACTATCTGAGGGCTATATAATACGACAAAACCTATATTTTCTACACAGTATATGCACGTTCATATATTTTGTGTCCAGTGTTAATCATTTAAATTTTAAATTATTATAACCTAGAAATTGTAATCAAAATACTTTTCAAAATTTGTTATTGCATATTTAATAATGATGTTTATTTGCAATATAATTTCCGGATGGTGTTGGAATTAGAGACATATTGTTATACTTTGTTTCTCTTTGTCATTTAATATCTAATAAAGAAGTTTAAGATTTAAGAAATCATGTTTTTTTGGGATTAGACCGTGTCAAATTGGAGTTACTATCTGACGTTTCGCCTTCGACTGCACAAGGTATCTTCAGGGATCTTTACCCCACGAGATCTGAACACTGAATGAGCTTGGAGAGATTCAGACGGGTTTTTATACCTCGACTGGTGCTCGCCGAACTGTGATCCTGTGTTAAGATCGGTTTTCACGGGTGATGCAGACTGTATCGCGTTTCTCTATTGCGGTATGGTGTATGTTCAAAAATTAAATCCTGGAACCTATGTTAGAACCTTAGTTTTCTTTACATTTATAATATGGTTAGCATTATTTTGGTGTTAAGCTACAACAGATTCCTTAAGTCTAGTTGATATTTAGCGTCCTGTTTCTCATACACTTCTCCACTGTAGCAAGGATTTTTATATACTTTTTTTTGAAAAGGTACAGTATCTTTCGTAGATAAGCATTGTTCAGTATTCTTATGTGTATTGAAGACTGTACGTATGTTGGACCGCCGAAGTAATCGTCCTATTTTGTCTGTGGTGTCATGCATGTAGGGAAGAACAACACTACCTTACGTGGGCTACTTATCATTCTCCTCCCTCGGAGTTGCAATAGCCATTCTCTCTCAGAGCTTCGGTCAGCCTCGATGTTTCCCATGTTAAATAATCTTGATCAGAAATCGAAATGGCTCCAAATACTAGCGAATTAATAAACGATTTCTTTTGTGCCGGATGGTGATGGAAATTTGCATTTAAGTATTTATTTGTAGTGATGGAAATTTGCATTTAAGTATTTATTTGTATGCGTCGGTTTTCTACAGAATGTCCTAATGTAGGGGAAATATGCCTGAGACGGAATACTTGATGAGACGGCATGGGTCGCAATTCTCAGGAATTACCGATACACTTGGCATCACTGTGTACAAAACATAAAGGAAAACACGTGACTGTTTGTCTAGGTCACAGCAGTAATTTATTCAGTTTATGTTTGCACTTTGATAAAGACAGATCTACGTAAATTGCTCGCGTGTGTTAATAAATTGCCTGAATTTTCAAACCTGGTAAATATAAGATATGTTCAATAATTTATTTAAGTTCCAAAGTTCATAAGTAAAATAGTGATGAGTGGTCAAACCAAAATTAGTAACCATATTTAGTATAATTAAAATAAATCTGTTATTTGCATTTTGGGGTAAGACGGCATACGAAAGTCAGTTCGAAATGGCATGGTATGCCATCTTACCCGATATTTTTTCAAAACTGATTAAAAAGTATATATTTTGTTTCCAGAGGCGTGCAATCCGTAAAAGCAAGGGAAGCAGTGCTTCCCCAAAAAAAATACAACAACATTAAACTTTGCTTATAAGCTTCAAATAACTTCTAAGGGAAGGGCAAAACCGCCTATGAAAAATTTAACCACAGAAATGAAAAACTGTATTAGACATTTTTATCCGGAAAAACAATACGAACAATTTAAATGGCTAACAGGGTGTGAAAATATAAGTAAATTATTTTATTGGCCATGTTTACTTTTTAAAAATGAAAAAGGTCTCTGAAATAAAACTGGTTTTTCCGATTTAAATAATTTCTATAAAGCTGTAAAAAGACACATTATGTCCAATGCGCATTTAGAGGCCGTCATAAAAGAAAAAGTCTTCGGCAAAACCAAAATTGAACACGCCCTTAACAAACAGTTGGAAATTAGTCACCGCTAACACAATGAACTAGTCGATAAAAATAGGCAAATATTAAGAAGGCTTATCGATGTTGTTTGTTTTCTCGGACAGCACGAATTGGGATTTAGAGGTCATAGCGAAACAAGGGTTTCTTCAAATAGAGGAAATTTTCAGGATTTACTTAGTTTAATGGCTAAATATGATGTTTGCTTAAAAAATCATTTAGAGCAGTCTAGCGTTTTTCACGGAACGCCGATTCGAATCCAGAATGATTTATTTCCGCTATTGCAACCATTATTCTAAAAAGAATTAAGCAGGAGATTGGCGAGGCGCGGTACATTGCTATTGTTCTGGATGAAACAACTGATATCACTAATTTTAACAAATTATCTATAGTAATACGCTACGTTAAAACAGACGGAAGTATTCAAGAGCGATTTTTAGGTTTTAAGAATGTGTCCGAAAATCGTACAGCAGATGCATTATATACCGTAGTTTATAACGTTACTAAAGAAATTAATGGATAGAAAAAATTAATTGCTCAAAGCTATGATGGAGCTGCAGTGATGGCAGGACAATTAGGGGGTCTGCAAGCTAAAGTTCGAGAAACTTTCCCAAGTGTTGTGTTTGTCCATTTTTTTGTTCATAAATTAAATTTAGTTTTTCCCAGTCCATCAATAACATTAAAGAGTGTAAAATATTTTTCGTTACTTTAAGTGGCATGGCTGTTTTTTTTTTCGAGTCAACAAAACGTACACAAGCTTTGGACTCCATTGTCCACAAACGATTGCCCAAAGTAGGTCCTACTAGGTGGAACTATAATGGAAGATTTTTGTTAACAGTATCTGAAAATGGTGAATCACTGATTGAACTATTTGAGAATATAATAGAAAATAATAAAACGTGGGACTCAGAAGCAAGAAATAGTTCGAGGGGGTTTTTGGACTGTTTGAAACGAGATTTTAATATTAATGATATTGATGATATGATATGATATGATATGACTTTTATGTAAAAACCAACTATAAAGGTGAGTTAATATACATGTTAGATGTTTGTGATATTTGAACTCCGAGTTTTGTTGGTTTCTTTTAGTGTTTAAAAACTGTACCACCGTACAGTTGGAAACATGAACCGACGGCAGGATCCACTCACTTTCAATTTGATAGGCATGACAGGAAATGAACTCTATGATGAAATAGATGCAATCGAAAATGATTGTGCCTCAATCCCTTCCGATTGTGACTCGGAGGCTGATGGTGACGAGTCAGAAAGTGAAGGTTGTTCTTCAACTGCTATGTTTGATCATCCCGAGGTTGCCGAAATTGTGGTGTCTGAGTATGAAGAAGACGAGCCTTCCTCTTCAGATGAATGGGATGCAGAGGATTTAGTACCGCTATTTACTCTAGCAAAACGATGGAAAAAAAGTTTGGTCACTACTTGGAATAAATGCGATTCTACTATGAAGACTCCTGATCCATTCACTTCGGATGTCGGTCTGTCGAATTCAATTCGAGATCGTGCTAGCCTAAATCCTTATGAGGCGTTTAATCTTTTTTTTACCGACGAACTTTTGACTGATATTGTGTTTCAAACTAATCTCTATGCAGAGCAAACATTTCAAACCAAGGGTAAAGCATATACTCAAACACATGTTGACGAACTCAAGACATTTTTGGGTATAAATATTCTTATGGTCATTAAAAAATACCCAAGTTACCGTGATCATTGGTGTTCTTCACCAGACCTTCACGATCCCTACATAAGTAAGCTTATGAGAGTTCATAGATTTGGTTGGATTCTTTCGAACCTTCACCTAAATGACAATAGCATAATGCCACCACGTGGCTCAGCCAATTATGATAAACTTTATAAAGTAAAACTAATTTTCAATCATGCTTACAGCCCCATGAAAATATCGCCGTCGACGAGTCAATGATAAAATTTAAGGGGCGATCTTCGCTAAAACAATACTTACCAAAAAAACCCATAAAAAGGGGATACAAAGTGTGGGTTTTAGCGGATGAAACAGGGTATTGTTGGAATTTTGATATATACACAGGGAAGACGGGGGATCAAACAGAAAAAAGTTTGGGGGCCCGAATCGTTAAGAATTTAGCTACTCCAATTGAAAAAAAAAATCACAAAATATATTTTGACAATTTTTTCTCATCCGTAAAGCTAATGGAGGATCTTTTAGACTTAAAACTATATGCATGTGGAACAGTAAATGTATCCAGAAAAAATTTGCCTAATTTCACTAATGATAAAAATTTAAAAAGAGGGGAGTATGAATGGTTTATAAGCGATAGTGGATTGAGTGCTGTGAAATGGCGTGACAAGAAATCCGTGCATATGTTATCTAATTACCATGACCCTACAGTTGTTACTCAAGTAAAAAGGAAAGAGAAAGATGGCACTGCGATGCATATTCCTTGCCCTTTTTTACTTAGTGATTATAAAAACACATGAACTTTGTGGACAAATTCGATCAAATGCGATCATATTATGGGCTTGATCGAAAAAGCCACAAGTGGTGGCATCGCATATTCTTTTTCTTTCTGGATACGGCAATAACAAATGCCTTTATAATATATAAACTATACCATAAAGAAAATGCTAAAATTTCTCTCAAAGAATTCCGAAGACAGGTTTCAGAAGGCTTAATTGCCAAAACATTGGTTCAAAAATTAGACAAAAGAAACATGTCTACGGAATTATCAGTCGCCATTAGTTCTCATAAGCCCACAGTATCGACCGCCGTTAGAAGAGCAGAAAGTGCACATCAGCCAATGAGAACCACTCGTCGAAGATGTGCTTATTGTAGCTCGAAAAAAAAAGATGTTCGTACCAATTGGCAATGCAGTGTTTGCGCCATGCCATTATGTTTAGGAAAAACCAAAACTTGTTTCCAATCTTATCATGCTAAAACTTAATATGTTTTTAGAATATATTGTTTATTTATATATGATATTCTTAATTTTGTTAAAGTATGGTGGTGCAAGAAATAAACCACCCAATCTAAGTACTTTTGCAGTATATGTATATTTTTATATATGTGTATTAGTGTTCCAATATACTTATTTGAAAGAAATACACCACAATTTGTATATTTTTCAAATGTTTTTTTTCTCGTACCGCTAGGGTTTTTTTTAAGCCGAATTCCCGTACCTCAAAGAGTTATGAAATAATCGATCAAATTCAGCAACAAATAAACTATAGATTTAAAAGTTTAAATGATTTTAAATTCCTCGAGCTCTGCAATTTTGATGCATTTAAAGGAAAAAATGCGTTTAAATCTCTTCTTCTTCATTATGGCCAGTTCTTCGACCGAGTGTTACTGCGATCTGAACTAAAAGTGATTTACGAAACTGATGACATTAGCGCAAAAAATAACGCTAAGGAACTAATGCAATTTTTAAAAGACAATGAGCTGGAAGTAGCTTACACTGAAGTGTCGAAATTGTGTAAATTAGTATTTACAATACCTGCCACAAGTTCACAAAAAATTTAAACGTATAAAAAATTTCGAGAAATTCAACGGGGCAGGAGAGACTTTCGCATACATCGCTGTTGTCCATTGAAAATAAACTTCTCCGAAATATGTCGGAGCATCGACGTTTTTATGATGACGTCATTGACGAATTTGTAAAAAATGATCGAAGAATCGAATTACATTACAAATAGGTAAGTTTCTAAAAATTGCTTCCCTTTCTTAAAATTTCACCGCACGCCCCTGTTTGTTTCAGACAATCGGATGCTATATTAGAAATTTACATGGGCGGACATAAAGTGACCAGGATTTAGAGCAAGAAATAACAGAGCACCTAAAGAGTTTGGAAAGTAGGTTTTTCGGCATGACGACAACAGGACTACGAAAATTAGCTTTCGAAATAGCAGAGGCACGGAAAATTCTACACCGGTTTACCAGAACTAAAAAAAAATGGCAGGGTGGGACTGGTTGATGGGGTTTAGGCTACGTATTTTATTAGTCTCAGAACCCCCGAATCCACTTCAGCAGGTCGAGCGAGTGCATTCATTAAACCACAAGTCTCGAAACATTTTAAAGAATTGTTTGATGTAATAAGAGATAACGATTTTGAGCCTAACGACATATGGAATATTGACAAATCGGGTCTATCTACTGTTCCTGCACAAAATTGTAAACTTTTCGTTACAAGGGGTCAAAAACAGGTCGTGGTGCTGACAAGTGCAGAACGTGGTCAGCATTTGACAGTAGTATGGTGTATGAATGCTGTTGGCACATTTGTCCCATCATTGATTTTCCCTAGGAAAAATATGAAGATTGAGTTAATGGACAAGGCACCTGTGAGATCCGTGGGGTTTACAGAAGGAAATGGGTGGATGAACGGAGAAGTTTTCTTGAAATGGATGAGATACAAACTTCTTATCATTGTCTTGATGAGAGACCAACATGCTTCAAATATGTTTCTGAGCCATTAATTGGAAAGGGTTTGCCAAAACGTGCAACGCCTGTAGATGCTAACTCGAAAGTTTTCGTTGTCGGCTTATCGCCACTTCTAGTTTCGACCCAAATTAAACGTAAGACCATCATTAAAAGAGGAAAATACGGATTCTTATCGCAGAGAAGAAAGCTAAAGCACTAAGAAAGTCAGCTAGAAAAACTGTAAAGAAAATTTTAGTTATAGAATCAGATGAAGAAAATTTGTTTCCTGATATGGACGACCATGAGGAGAAAAATGATGCATCTTGCATCTACTGCGATGAATTACACTCAATATCTCGTTCGAGAGAGTTCGGATTAGATGCCAACTTTGTCAGAAGTGGTCTCACACAGAATGTGCAGGCTTAGACAGAAAAGCAAAAATGTTTATCTGCGATATTTGCAAAGTGTAGGTACAATCATGTTATAAAAGAAATGTTTATCAGCCCTGTAGATTTTAAATGTTAAAGATGTTTTTGTTAGAGATAAGTTTTATTGCTTTTTTTAATATGCCGAAGTGTAGTGTAGTTTTCATGTTCGAATTGTGTTACTAAAAAAGGTGTATCTGCTATAAATTTAAAGTTTTAATGAACTTGTTCTTTGTTTTCTTGTTTCTTTCAGTTTCCTTGATGAATTTTTATAGTATACCATCTCATCTGCAAGTAAGTAGGTAAGATGGCACATTTTACGTTTTTTTCAAATGTAATTTTATACGTTTCACCTGAATAAAGTTGTCGTTATTCAGTTGTATATACTTAGTTGTCAAAATATACTACTAGTTGGGTTGTTCATAAAATTTAAAAGAATTGCTTGTCTGAATTTATCATAACTTTTAAAATGGTATGCCGTCTCAGGGGTACTTCTCCTACTATTTTCCTTCTTTTTGAATATATATATCAAGAAAGGGAATTGTTTTATTAGATTCAATTTTTAATGCGAACTTGTTATGATAATGTTGTTGGTTAAGGTAATCAAGAAAACGGTTTTAACACAGGATCACGGTTCGGCAAGTAACAGTCGGGTATAAAAGTCCGCCTGAATCTCTTGAGCTCATTTAGCGTTCAGATCTCGTGGAGTAAAGATCCCTGAAGATGCCTTGTACAATCGAAGGCGAAACGTCGGATAGTAATTCCAATTTGACACGATCTGATCCCAAGAACCATAATTTCTTAACTGACCAAAACCATGAAAACTTCCGTTCCATGTTATGTTTTAGATACTTCATCATATTCATTCTGACTATATTTTATCTTCATATAATCAACCTCATATTGAGGCACTGGATTCTTGGGTTAAATTAACTAACTTTAGATTTCAAATTCTCAATTACCTAAGGATCAACCTTTAGATGAAGCTCGACTTCTTGCTCATCAAGATCTAGAGAGGAATTCTTGGCTTCATTCATTACCATCTGTAAATTTTGGAAATCTTTTAGACAATTCTACCTTTTGCATTTCCGTAGACTTAAGGATTGGGCAGCTTGTGTATGTGAGGCAAAACTGTTGCTCATATAGGCTTTCAAGGGCTTAGCTTCAATAAAAGGGCAGGAAGTTTGTTAAGACACATGTTGATTTATGATATTTTCAAAAGAGCAGAAAAAGAAGTTCTTTGGAAGCCAGAAAAGGCTATGCTTTGGGATGTTGCCTGCAGAAATATTCCTTCTTACTCCTATGTAGGATAGATATCAGTCAGAACGGGTATGGCCGAATCAAATAGAAACTATTGAACTAAAAAGTAAAGACTAATTAAACTTACATAAACACAGAACAATATCAAATTTACAGAGGAGTGTCAGGAATAATTTGGCTCAAATCCAATTTAGATTCACACACACGGCTATTGATCGACGACGTAGAGCTGAAAATATCGACTAACGATACAGAAGTGGCTTTTTGACGAGACGGTTTACTAGTTCCTATATTCAAAAACTTGTCGGTTTTTCTTATAGTGCTTCTATCGATGCAGCTCCTGTCCACGTTTATCGAAAAGCTTTTGCTTTGTGCGAATTTCTGCGCCTTCATGTTGATCTTGACGTATTTCTCGACTTTTTCTAATTTTGTGTTCTGATCGGTTTCCTCATAGGTCAAGATAGAGAACAGCAGGGATTTCAATATCAAAACCGCTTTTAAATCGGAAAATATAATATGGAGTCTTTTGACAAAAACTAAGCCAAAGGACATTAATAAGAAAAAAATGAATTGACCAAATTTAAAGTGAATTTACCATGAACTTACCATATTTACGTAGATAAAAACCTAGATTAAGCTTCGATACTCCAATATAACATTTTTTTAAATTTTGCTTTTGCTTTTTATTAATTAATTTTTAATAAAATATTTATATATCTTTTGTAAATTTAATAATCTGTAAAAAATTAGTTTTATTTTTATTAATTTCCTTCATAAAACGGTTTTTATTCTAGGAAATGGAAATTTAGAGACCTATTAAACATTTGTACTCCTTATATGATTGATAAAATTTCAACTCATTTGGATAAGTAGTTTTTTGATACTGATATATTAAATATTTCATTAGACCGCTATTTTGTTCCACCATAATGGCTCCTCGCCAAAATTTTACCCAAAATTTTGTTTAAACTTTAAAATCAATCCAATACGTAATTTTTTCAGACCGTATTTTTAAACATTTATTTAGTCTGCTATTTTGAATTTGCATCAACATCTTTACCGGTTCATCCTTATATAATACTCTTGAGCAAAATTTGAAGTGTTTTATATTGATTTCTCAATTATTTTATTAGGTTTTTTAAGAAATCATGGTTCTTGGGATTAGACCGTGTCAAATTGGAATTACTATCAAGCGTTTCGCCTTCGATTGCACGAGGCATCTACAGGGATCTTTACTCCACGAGATCTGAAGACTGAATGAGCTCGAAGAGATTCAGGCGGGCTTTTATACCCGACTTGGGCTCGCCGAACGTTTTAATACATCGTTCACGTTCCTTAAATCTAGTTGATATTGAGCGTCCTGTTTCTCCCACATACACTTCTCCACAGGAGCAAGGAATTTTATATACTCCTTTTGTTTGGAAAGGTACAAGATCTTTCGGGGATCGCAAGCATTGTCCAATCTTCTTATGTGTATTGAAGATTGTATTTTGTCTGTAGTGCCATGTATGTAGGGAAGAACAACACTACCTGTTGGTGGCTCTTTATCATTCTCTTTTGGTGGAGTTGGTTTACTATATCTTTTAATTGAACGCGTAATATCTTCAGTGCAATAGCCATTCCCTCTGAGAGCTTCGGTCAGTTTCGATGTTTCCGATGTTAAAGAATCTTGATCAGAAATCGAAATAGCTCTGAATACTAGTGAGTTAATAACCGATTTCTTTTGTGCTGGATGGTGATGAAAATTTGCATTTAAGTATCTATTTGTATGCGTCGGTTTTCTATACACAGAATGTCCTAAGGTACCATTTTCCTTCCTTTGAACACATACGTCTAGAAAGGGAATTGTTCCATTAGATTCAATTTCCATCGTGAACTTGATATTATGATGTTGCTGATTAACGTGGTCCAGAAATATGAGGAGATTATCCTGTCCGTGAGACCAAACAACAAAAGTATCATCTACATATCTAAACCAGTGCTTCGGTTTTAGTGGAGCGGATGTTAGAACAATATCCTCAAAGGCTTCCATAAAGATATTCGCTACCACAGGTGATAGAGGAGATCCCATACCTGCCCCTGAAGTTTGTTCATAAAAAGTTCCTTGAAAAATGAAATAAGTAGATGTAAGACAAGCTTCCACTAAGTCTGTTAAGTTCTTAACAAGATTATTATTATCCAGTATGTCTGATATAATGGAAATTGAGTCGTTGACAGGAACATTTGTGTAAAGTGATTCTACATCGAAACTGACCAAAATATCTTCGGAAACCAACTGGATTGTCTTAAGTTTTTCCACGAAATGTGCAGAGTTTTTAATAAAAGAATCTGATTTTCCAGTAAATGGATTAAGAAACTTTGAGAGATATATACCTAGTTTGTATGTGGGCGAGTCTATTGCACTGACGATCGGTCGAAGTGGTACGTTGTCCTTGTGTATCTTCGGAAGACCGTAGAACCTGGGAATCTTGGAGCGGCTTGGTTTTAGTGATTTTTTCTCCGCTGGTGGTAGACTGGATGTGTTGACCAAATTGGTAATGCGTCTTTCTATTCTACTTGTGGGGTCTGCCTGCATAACCTTATAGGCGTCGTTGTCCAAAAGTTGAGTAACCTTTTCCACGTATTCTGTTCTATCCATGACGACTGTGGCATTGCCTTTATCAGCTGGAAGTATCAGAATGTTTGCGTCTTCGTTTAAGGCCTTCATTGCTGTTTTTTCGGCTGCGGAGAGGTTCGACTTCGGTGGTTTTGAGTTTTTAATGATCTTCGCTGTCTCATATCTGACTTCATCGGCTTGTTCCACTGGTAATCTTCTGATTGCTGCTTCAACAAAATCATGTCACATTTAGCTTTTCTGCAAAAATTGTGTACTGGATAAGTAGTTTTTTGGTAATAATATTTTTAACATTTTAATAGGCCGCCATTTTGGTCCGTATAGCATTTTTACCAAAATGTTATCGCGGCATCCTTACACCTTACTTTTTAAGCAACATTTGAAGTATTTAGAAGAAGTCGTTTTTGAGCTTTATCGCGGACAATTGTCATCTTGTTATTCCATGTTAAAAACGAAATTAAAAAAAAAGATTTATTTTTAATATCGCAAATATTAAATTCTAACCAGTATAAGACATTTTTCACTTTTCATGACTCAAAGAATTTTGATACACGTATGTATAATTTTTTATTCGTACAGGACATTTATTAGTCGAATGCTTCCGCTGTGTCGTCTTGTTCTATAATCATTTTATTTCTTTAATAGGAAAAAACTTTTGTAATCGTGAGAAAAATCACCTCCGAGCATTTTCACACGACTCCGCCGAAATAAGCGGAATATTATACTGAAGGGGATTGGCAAATAAGTCATGTGACCCAAAATAAGTCGATAAGGTATCTTCTATTACATGTTACAAGTCTCCTTAAAAAGGAAATCTAGACAGTTCCAGACTTAAACGGCTATCTTTTAGGAAACTTCACATTGCCCTACCATAATTTTGTCAACTAAAGCTCCTAGTTTCGCAATGTCCAAGATAACGTAAATAAAACTTAAAAATATTTAAAAAATCACTGTTCTCCTATTCTTACCTCACATTTAGAACGCTGCTTCTTAAAATGAGGCAAAATATAATAAGAAGATTTGAACCAAATCAACAATTACACAATAGTACATTAAAACACGTGCAGTAGTGAAGCTAAGAAAAGCTTGGCACGTGATAATTTTAATTCAAGTTACATCTGGGCTAAAATATTTTTTTGCAAATTAAGTTCTTCAGTGTTAATGTTTATTGTAATTTCACGAACCGCTACTGAGTTTCAAAGCCTTGCCTACTCGTATAATTGTTGACGCGACCCTGTAACATTCTACCACGATTGATTGTTAATCTGTCATTCTGCTGTACTATTCTACTATAAGAGTCCCAGATCAATGAAAGTGAGATGGTCTAATACGTAGAGTAGTCGATCGAGGTTGTCATATCTAATCATAAGATCAAACGAACTTACCAAGTGATGTTCGATCTTGATTATATGAAGGCCTCGTCGAAATAAATAAAGACATATGTAGTACCTCCGCCTCTGGCCAATACGTCCACAATCTTGAAAGCTAAGCAAAAAAGAATCCCTTCGTACCCTTGCCTAACTCTGCCGATAGTATTCAGTCTAGTTTAAAGTCGTTGTTGCAACACAATTTGGGTTTTTTTTTTTTTTTTTTTTTTAAATATAAAAAATTGGGTTGGGTTGGGACTTTATTTATTTCGACGAGGCCTTCATATAATCAAGATCGAACATCACTTGGTAAGTTCGTTTGATCTTATGATTATATTCGGCCTCGTCTCATAAATAAAGACATATGTAGATGTTTAAAGAAGTTGCAACAACTAATTACTTCAAAAAAAAATATATATATATATTTATTATTTTTTAAGTTAATATGCAACATTAAGGAACATAAAACAAAACATATGCAAATCAACAGTCTAAAAAAAAAAGAAAATTTTTCTTATGGGTATGTAAGCATAATAATGTAATAAATATGTAATTTATCACAACAGTTTATAACTCACTAATCTTACAACAACAAGGAAAACATAAAAATTAATATCATAACATATAATATAAAGGTTTTGGTAAAAAACAAGACAAACCAAATAACAAACATCTTTCCAACGAACAAATTATTATTTATGTTAATTATTATTTTAATTTACAAACTAAGAATTGTTTGGGCAAACTCTTGGTTGGATATCAAAGGTCTATTGTAAAAATTCGCAAATGTCCCGTTGCCAATGCCATCAGACTTACTAGTTTTTGGGTAAGCATTTCCAAACTAATCTCACTATTTTTAAAGTTTTTTTAAATAATTTATAACAATACCTGGGTCCCAGGTATTTTCATATTTAGCCAAGGTTGGTCTTTTCCCAAAAACTCCCTTAAAAAACCTTTTTAACCTAAAATCTTGCCCCAAGTCCGGCCCTGCTATTTGTGCAATTGCAGATCTGTAATTATTAAGAGTTCCATATGAAGCCCCTCTCTTAAAATGTGTGGTTAAAAACTCTAGGACAGTTGGAACTTCAACTTTAAAGGGATTTAAATTATTTGCTATACTAAACTCCCACCATAACTTTAAGGCAGCATTATATTGCTTTAATGTTGCGGGTGTAATTGAGCTTAAACATATATCTAAAGAATCTCTAGGCACCTTTCCTAACAATAGCGCCCTCCTGATAGTCTCCCGCCACCAGGGTAAGGTTCTGCCAAGGGGGGTGTGGTAACCTATTAAAGGTAAGTAAAAAATTTTTTAGGATTAAAGATTAATGGTTCACCAACTAGTATTGACTTAAAAATAGGATACCATGGTTGTGAGACCCAGAGAGGAACAACTACTATCCCTTCCGCTCGATCTTCAATTATCCTTTGAAGCACCTTTAAAATCATACAAAAGGGTGGGAACGCATAAAAATTTAGTTTGCTCCAATCCAGTGTAAAGGCATCTACTTTATGTGCCTCTGGGTCTCGCAACCATGATATAAACATAGGACACTTTCTATTCAACCTACTAGCAAATATATCAATATCTGGTTGTCCAAAACAATTTACAATGTTTTGAAAGGCTTTATCTGATAAAGACCATTCCGTCTCCTTGTGCACCTGACGAGAGGCCCTATCGGCTTCTATATTATGCTTTGTATTTATGTAGCTAGCAAAAATTAAAATATTTCTACTTTCACAAAACATCCAAATTTTTCTTGTTATTTCATTTAATTTATTAAATCTAACACTTCCTTTCTTATTTATACAGGCTACAGCTGTAGTGTTGTCAACACGACATAAAATATTGCAGTTTGATAATTTTGAAACAAAACACTTTAATCCAAAATACAATGCCAAAAGCTCTAAATAATTTATGTGCTCTACCTGTTCTTTATCTGACCAATATCCCAACGTTCTCTTTCCGTTGCAAAAAGCCCCCCAACCTGATCTTGATGCATCAGAAAATATCTCTAAGCAAAATTTAGACAAACTAATATTATTGGAAGTATTTATGTTATTTATAAACCAATTAATGTCAAAAAATAACGTCTCTGGTATTTTCATCTGTACATCATAGCAACCCTTAGCCTGTTTTAAAGCGATATGTTTACTACGTTCTAGGGATTTTAAATGAAAGTACCCATATTTTATCGCTGGGCATGCTGAAACCAGTATGCCAATAAATTCTGCAGTCTCTAATCTTAAATATTTTTATTTTAAAAATTTTTTGCAAATACAAGATATTCTAACTTGCTTTTCAGTTGGTAATGATAGTTCCATTGAAAAAGAGTTATAGATAAAACCCAAAAATTTACATATTTTGCTAGGTATTAGACTGCATTTTGTATGATTAATTAAAAAACCTAAATATGTTAGAGTCTTAATTGCTAAATTTGTATTTCTGCTACATTCATTATATGATTTTCCAAAAATCAAAAAATCATCCAGATAAACTACTAAAAGGATCCCCCTTTTTCTTAGCATACTAATTACAGGTTTTAAAATTTTTGTGAAAATGTAAGGTGCACAGCTGAGCCCAAAAGGTAGACACCTGTATTCATAAATTACATCCTGGAATATAAATCTTAGGTATTTTTTGATGTGCTTCTCGTACTGGGACCAGATAATAAGCATCTTTTAAATCAATGCGACACATAAAAAAATGTTTTCTTATTAGCCGGGCAACTACCTTATTATCTTCTATTTTAAAATGTTTGTTTTCTACAAAGGAGTTAAGTTTTTTTTTTAATTTAATATTAATCTATAGGTCCCATCAGGTTTTGAAACAAAATTTTGAAATAAATTGTTTTTTACATTTCTTGACAGCTGATATTGCGCCTTTATAACTTTTTTAAAATTAAATTTTCTTTTTGAGACCATTTATTCTCAGTGGGAATGAACTTTTGCACGGGATTATTGGTAAATGGAATTGACAGTCCATTAATATAAGACCTCACTGTCCTATTTATAAATAAACTCTGCCACCTATGTACAAAATGTCTCAGGCGTCCGCACGGTTTACTAACCTTTAGCTCCTTGTTGAGATTAAGGGCAATAAGGTCCCTTCTAGATCGTGACTCCGAATAGTAGATATTTGATAATAATCTACCTGCATCACTTAATATCTGCATCTGCTCTTTCTTTTCTTCTATTTCTGGTTTTTCCAGCATCTTTGTAAGGGCCAGACCGATAGCTGATAAGCTAGCTGCAATCTGTTGTTGTAACTGCACTAGCCTTTCGTCTCTACCTAAAATACTTTCCGAGATAGCAATTTTTACCTCGGGGTTTATTGAAAGTGGATTTATTAAGGTACAATTTTCTGGAGGCAAATATTTTTCAATTAGACAATTTCTGGTTTCGTCTTCCAGGCCACCAGTTAAAATATTATTCCATCGCAAAGCTATATCTGCATGGATGGGTTTTCCATACGAGTTCTTGGCTACCCCTTCCTCTCCCAAAATGGATAAAATTTCCATATTTAAATTGTTTCTGGATTCATCTGCAAGAGAATGAACCAGTGTAGTTAAATTCTCTTTAAATGTATTCATTGATATCACAACCAATAAAAACTATTATCAAGTAATGGGAAAGAAAAGGCCACATAATCCATTTTCCACAAGTGGATATGCATCCTGCTGTCACAAACAGGTAAAACAACGATATACACATAATAGGGAATCTGTTATCATTACAACAGAAAATATGTGTCCTGCTATCACAAACAGGTAATACAAAAAAAAAATTATTTATTCCGTTATCACTAACAGAAAGCAAGAGAATGAACCAGTGTAGTTAAATTCTCTTTAAATGTATTCATTGATATCACAACCAATAAAAACTATTATCAAGTAATGGGAAAGAAAAGGCCACATAATCCATTTTCCACAAGTGGATATGCATCCTTCTATCACAAACAGGTAAAACAACGATAGACACATAATAGGGAATCTGTTATCATTACAACAGAAATTATGTGTCCTGCTATCACAAACAGGTAATACAAAAAAAATATTATTTATTCCGTTATCACTAACAGAAAGACTGGAGGGTACCTATACCTGTTATCACAAACAAGCAGGTAGGTTTTAGACAACAAACAAAATAAAAAAAAAAATGTCCAAAAAATAGGTGTCTTTTAAACAAAAAATTTTGGGGGGGGGGGTAGCAACAACTCTTCTCCCTCAATGCGCCCTTCTAGGACTTATCCTTTTTCACAAAACATTGGAATTGAAATATATTTTACTTACTATTTTGACTTTCCCTGTGCCCGTCATTATCAGCTGTTCCACTTATCCCTGAAGCAGACGCAGGCGCCGCGTCGCGATAATACCAGGATTATTGATTATTTCCCTATCGGAATCAACAACAACTCTCACAGGCTGTACGGTGTCACCATCATCTTTGCTATCCTCATCCGATGAAGTCACAGACGTATAGTTGTCTACCTCTCTCTCTCTACAAACAGAACGAGACCGAGATCGAGACGGAGACCGAGAACGGTCTATCTCACTTTCGCTGTCACTGATAACACGACGTACAGGTGCCCGTATTTTACGACCACGACTTTTCTTAACCTTGCATTTTTCTTCAAGACTATTAAGCCTATTATTTAACTTCTTAAACAATTTATAAAAGCCCGACCGTTCTACCGACTGACTACGACTTCTTTTTCTATGTTTCGGCATAATTTTTACGCTTTTCTACAAAAAAAAATTCTGAATTTACACTATCGATTTTGATGATTCACTTGCGACGCGAACGTATCAACACAAAAACAAAGACTGAATACTATCGGCAGAGTTAGGCAAGGGTACGAAGGGATTCTTTTTTGCTTAGCTTTCAAGATTGTGGACGTATTGGCCAGAGGCGGAGGTACTACATATGTCTTTATTTATGAGACGAGGCCGAATATAATTAAAACTTTTGTTACTGTGGTAATCTGATCTGTAACTTTGGGTATTTTAGTTGTATTTTGCAATAAAAGTTATTTCTTTATACTACTTAGAAACTAATATTATTGTTTGTATGATAATTTTTTGCATTATGTTTAAACATATTCACCGTAATATAAATTCCTATAAACATTGGAGTGTCTGGGCAGGCTTTTAAATAATGATCCCTATTTTTATTCTTACTCTAAGGTTGTAAATGTCTAAGACCGGTGATGTAAAAATAAATAAAAAAATAAAAAACTATATCTACAAAAATTAGCCAGTATAAAATAGAAGCAGAATCATCATTACGAAAAACTAATTTGATATGCTGCTCTAAATTTCTGTAATATTCAGACGATAAATCCAAAGATGGATTAGTTCCCTCGTCTATTTAAACACTTGCGATTTTATTAATTTAAATATACCATTCAACAACTAAATCTAAACTATAGTTTTACTTCTAGAATAATATTTTAATTCAAACACGAACGGGTTTATATTTTAATTAATTCACTTAAACTAAATGACTGCTTTTAAATTATTCATGATTTAATGTGAAATATGTGGGTTATAAATTTTAAAACAAATTTAATATAAAAAATATCAATATATTGGCGGCCGAATATAAATATTTGGTAAACTGACCGATGCACTAAAAATCACATATCTGCGTTTAAATATAAATATCGTTGATTATTTTGTGTTTGTATTTAATACAGGCTTTATTTTTTATGCTGCATTATTGAAAGAGGAATGTTAATCTGGTTCCCTAGGCGTCGAATCCAGAACCTCAAGTATTCTAGGCTTGATGCTTTAGTTATTTGCTCTACAAAAACCATTTTCAGAGATTTAGTTTACGCAGATTAATATTAGTATTCGTATACATTGGTGCAGTCTTCAAAGTCGTAAAGGATTTTAGATGAGATACTGAACTAGAACGCAAGAACTCAAAATAAAAAACGGAAAATAGTAACGTCGTGAACTGAGAGGCAGACAGACAAACCGACGACGGAATTGAAAAAACATATTTGTTGGCTTATAGGGACGCTAAAACGTATGTAAAACCTGAGAGGGTAATTAAGTAGTTTTTCAGGCTGACTTTTTACAGATTTCACTAAGCCGCCATTTTTGTTCGCCTTCTCGGATTCGCAGCAGAATTTTACAAGTTAATACCAACATAATTCTTGATTTTTTTTGCAAACTTTGGGATAAGTTGCATACAGAGTTTCTTATTAATATTTTTTTTAACATTTCACTATGACGCCATTTTGTTTTGCCATATTGGATTTTTACCAAAATGTTACCGGGTTATCCTCATATGACCCTTAATTTTTGACCAAAATTTGAAGTCAATGGGGTAAGCGGTTTTTAAGATATGCGCTGAATCGACAGAGAGTGACAGATAAACCGACAGACGGACCGACGGAATTTATAAAATATACTTTTTGGGATCTGGGGACGCTAAAACGTAAAGATATATTAAACTTGAGAAGGCGATATTTTCTCGATTATAAGTATTATATTTAGCCGCCATTTTGTTCCGCCATCTTGAATTATTACCTTATTTACTAGTTTATCTGTATACCACAATTATTTTAGCACACAATTTGAAATCAGTCCATTAAGTAGTTTTTCAGGCAAAATTTTCAAATATTTTTCGAATCCGCCATTTTGTTTCGCCATCTTGAATTCGTAAAATATTACCAGGTCATCCCCATATGACCCTTAATTTTTGAAGTCAATCTGTAAGTAGTTTTTTAGCTACGCCGCGAACAGACAGACTGACAGATAGATAGAGAGACAGACAGACAGATAGACAGACACACCCACGGAATTCAGAAAACATGTTTAGGGACTCTGAAACGTAAATATCTGAAAAAATCTCGGAGGGTGATTTTTTCACTATTACCATACTTCCCTTTTACGAGGGAAGTAAGAAGCTAAAATATTTTGAAATAATTTTTTTTCTTTTTTAGGAGGCCGCTTCATTCTACGGCTACCCCTCGTATAGAAAAAAAATGTTTTATTAACAAATATTTGTAAAAATATGTTTTTATTTTTATTTTGTAGGTACATGCTTTAGCTACACTGTGCTCACGTGTAAAAACCTATAGCTTATTTTTGAACTGAGATACAAGATGTAATATTTTTTTTGGGAAAGTTTGACGGTAGTTTTGGACTGTCGCTATAAATTTAGGAATATTGTAAGACACTTGGGTTGCAGCCTCTTCTTTCACCTTTAATATAATTTTCTGTTTGTTACTCTATGTCAACCCGTTCGAAAAATATAGCGATTTCTTTGTCCAGTTGCCATCACGGTTAGTTTTTATTTTACTGTACACACTTCTCAAAACTTAATTCCGTGAAACTTTAGGTACAGCAGGTTTTCATGGCAAAAATGACAAAAGGTATGATGAACGATATTTAAATCGTATTTTGCCACTTGCAAGGCAACGGGAAAGTGACTTCATTTACATGGATGCCAGCGCAAGACCCCATCATGCGCATATGATAAATAACTTTTTGAAGCAGGATTAGTCTCAAAATGATCTGACCAGCTCGCTCACCAGATCTCAATCCCATTGAGAATGTATGAGATGCTTTAGGAGGGCGACTTAAAAATCGAGTTGTGATGCCTAGCTGCAGCAGTTGCAGAAAAATGGCCTCTAATTGACCACAAATCCCATTCCTTCCACAGAATTAATAAAAAAATCAGTTATTTACAAAGCCATAAAACTTTACAATAATCTTCCAGTACATTTAAAAACTATTCCTATGTTTAGACTCTTTCGAAATAAAAAACCAAAGCGTACCTGCGTTAATGATTTTTATAATGAATAATCTCATTAAAATGTTTTTTATTTGTTTGTTTACCTACATCTTTTTGGGTGTAATGTTCCAGCTGTAGCATAGAATTTGAAAATCATTTTATAGGGGAATGAACTGTCTAATTATTTCAATACACTTTAATTACTGTGTTAGTTCAGTACAGTTTCTGTTTAACTTCACTTATTTTGCTTGTATAACGATAACAAAATAGAGTTTAGGGTCGCGTAATTTTAATTTCAATGGCATCGAAGTTATGCACCTCGCATATGTATTGTTTGATTCCTTATTATTAAAGTCGCCTAGATTCATTAACCGCTTTACGGTAATGTTATGCCCTAACGAATATTTCTTTTTTCATGATGGTTTTTACAATCTATGTATTTGCATCGACCTATCGAAAAATATGTTATTCTTTTGATTAATATTTCATTTTTTAATTGTTTTGTTTTTTTTTGAGGTAAATTTCGCTTTGTCCATAAAATTCTAATAATTTTTCTGCGGCAATAAAGCATGCTTTTGTTTGTTTGTATTACCAGTATACAAAGAAGTAGTGAAATTGTATTACAAGCAAGAGGTGAGCCAACCCGGTATTAGAATTATCTTTCACAGTTTTAATTTATAATGTTATTTCAAAGTTCTTTTTTTATATTACCTATACATTGTACCTTTTTGTAAAAAAGTTGAAATTATATTTTATCACCGGAAACTTCGATGTTGATACCTGTCATACTTGATGTCTCCGAATTAATTTTGATAGGTATACACCACTGGTTCAAGAAAAAAAATCAATATGCTTCTAGACTATTAGGTGAACCTTTCGGAAAGCTTTAGGTTAGCTAATAGTACAGGAGATTAAAATAAATTTCTATATATCAATATTTCTTCAGGGCAATGATACTGTAAAATAAAAACTAACCGTAATGAAAACTGGTTAGGAAAATTGTTTAATTTTCGAACTAATTGGCAGAATAATAAATAAAAATCAAACTAAAGATAAAAGGCGAGGCTACAACACAAGTATCCTATAATATTCCTAAATTTATAGTGACAGTCCAAAACTAACCCCAAAATAATCCCACAAACATGTATCTCAGTCTAAAAACCAGTTACAGCTTTTAAACATAAACATAACGTAGCCGCCAAGGCATGTGTCAATAAAATAAAACTAAAATCATATTCCTGCAATTCTCCATTCAAAACTTACCCAACTTTAAGTTTGTTAAAAATTTTCTTTGATGGTCCGTCAATATATTTGAAAACATGTAACTTATCCATTTAAATCGTAACATTTCGTTTAGGTTTCAAGACTTTGTTGTTGTTTGTAAAGGATTTTATAAGAGCAATTTGAATTTTGCCGTTGTAAAATCGTGACATTCTTGTTTGTTTCGGATAAGCTCCTTTCCACGAAATTTATATTCGCAGTTCAACTAAACTGAACGAAAACAATGGTACGCTGCCGGCGGAATAGAGGCATTGGCTCCACTTGTATGAGATTTGCATTTCTTTAAAGCGCATAATTTTTGCCTCTATTGTGTTAACTGGTATCGTTAAATCACACAGGAACTGTGAAAAGGCTTTTTAAACAGACGGAACCGGAGAAAAACTGTTTTACGTTATCGCTTTTCGCTGTACGAAGTTTACATTCTGAATAGCAGATTGATTTTTTTAATTCTCACGAGTTTGTTTAACTCTTTTATAAGTTCAGCGACCCTATTGCGGATATGCTAGTAATACAATACTGACACGTGGTTTCCACAAGACAACAATATCACACATATCAAATGCTTCCATGGTGAGAGTCAAAGCAAATGATCTTTACGTTTGGTAACACCACTTGGCTTCCGCGCTCACCCGATCTTTTTCAAATTGACTTTTTATAATGTGGATCAATAGATGCAAATTTTACAATTTTACGAAACTAAACTGAATTAAACAATGGGGTTCACCCGGCGGAATAGTGGCAATGGCACCACTTGTATGAAATTTAAAGTTCTTTAAAGCGCATAATTTTTGCTTTTATTGTGTTAAATGGTATTGCTAAATTACACAGAATTGTGAAAAGGCATTTTAAACAGACGAAACCCGAGAAAAAGTGTTTTATATTATCGTGTTCCGCTGTAGAAAATTTAATTCTCACAATTTTTTTTAACACAATTTTTTATAGGTTCAGCGGCCTTTTTAAAATATCAACCATGTTTCAAATACTGTAAATAATTGACAAGGAAAAATATGTTCACATATTAAAAACTTTACACGTGTTTAAAATAATTGTAAGCAACTTACTTACGAGATTCTAAAGATGTTTTAGTCAATTTTAATGACCGATTATTATATATAAATGTGCCTGTTAATAATTCAGTTTTATCAATATCTGATTTACAAGAACATATAGTGTCAGGGGAAAGGGTTACTGCAACTGGATAGAACATAGATGTTCAATCCAAAACAAATCTTATATGGCAAAACAAAATGACGGTCTAATGAAATGTTTAAATATTCTTTTTTTTTTTTTTAGAAAAACAACTTAAGTTTTTGAGATTTTCACTTATATATTTGTTGTCAACATGACATGTTTCGCATAAACAATAGCTTCTTCAAATGTTAAGGTATAACTAAAATACTACAATGTCAAGATTTAAAAGGTAAACAACAGGTAACAAATATAGGGAAAAACCCAAAGACAGTGGTGTTACAATAAATGAAAAAGCTTAAAAATTATGTGGATTATATATCTACGACAAAAGAACGGTTTAGTGAAATAAATTTAACGAAGGAGAATTATTTAATTCTAATTGGTCATTTAGCAAATTACCTGATGATTTTAATTTGTTTATTTCTAGAAATTCAAGCATGTTAAGTTTTATGCCCTTATTTTCGATATGTATAATTTCAAAATTATTAGTAAATGAATGATGTTCAAGTAAAAGATGATTTGCAAAGGTTGAATCAGATTTTTTATTCAAAAAACTACTTTTATGCTCTGAAATGCGTTTGTTAAACGTTCTACCTGTTTGACCTATGTTCGTTTTTGGACAGTCAACGCAGGTTAATTTGTAGACACCTGATTGTTTTGTTTTATTTGTTTTGTCTTTATTATTTTTTATATATTTACCCAAACTATTGTCTGCCCTGTAAGCAACATTTAAATCCTGTTTACCCAATAAAGTAGCGATTCGTTCAGAGGGTGATCCAATATAAGTTAAAACTTTATAAAACTTATTAGTTTGATCTTTAATATTAGGAAATACTTGACTAATGGCTTTATTATATTGTTTCTTGGCAAGAATATTATTTACGAGATTTGGATCATATCCATTATTGACAGCAATTTGTTTTATTATGTTAAGTTCTTTTTCAAAATTAATATTTGACATTGGAATATTAATTAGCCTGTGAACCATACTGTTATAAGCCGCTAATTTATGTTGATAGGGGTGAGTAGAGCTAGCGTGAATAGTAATATATGTATGAGAAGGTTTATGAGAGAAGTAGATGTTTATTATCGAAGAGAAGTCGTGTTTATTATCATTTTTCTGTATAGTTAAATCTAGAAAATTAATAGAGCTATTTTGTTCTAATTCAGTTGTAAAAGTTATATTGGGATGGATATTATTGATAAAATCAGTGAAAACACTTAATTGTCTCTATGTTCCAACAAAAGAAGCTGAAATATCATCGACATACCTAAAGCAATAAAGAAAGTTTTTTGTTAGTGGATTTTGATGTATAGTGCGTTCAATATCTAATATATAAAATTCTCGTGTCACGGTGTTTGTTACCAAACTCCTCCGAAACGGCTAAACCGATTTTCATAAAATTTTCTGTGCTTATTGGGTAGGTCTGAGAATCGGCCAACATCTATTTTTCACACCCCTAAAAATTAAGAGTGGTTCACCCCTAAAATTTTTTTTTTTAATTTTTGGACAAAATTGTTTGTTTTTATTTTTTCACGATTCAGCATTAAAAAATACATACAACCCTAAATTTTCACCCTTTTACCATTAACCCCTATTTTTTAATAGCTATTTTTGTATTATTCACGTTATTTACAATTTTTTCGAGTCCCGTTGTAAACTACTTTTTTTTTTATTTTCTACCACATTTTTTTTATATTTCCTTAAAAATCGGGTATTACATATTTAGTTTCAGGTTTTTTTTTAAAGAAAATTATTTTTGTTCTTTTATGTTATTAAAAATATTTATTGATTTAGCTGGCGGTCCCGCATAAATAAATCATTTTGAATTGAATTTCCCGTACAGCAACGCAACCGCAACCCCACATACACGGGTTATACGCGCCTGCGCAAGTATCAAATCAACTCTACGGAGTACTCAGACAGGATGAAACCTGTATTGTTTTGTTTTTAATATAGTTTTTTTGTTTTAATTGTGTCTCGACTGATACGCCTCTCAAGTTAATTTACTTCAGTTCAGTTAATAATTAATAATAGACATTTATTTTGTGCCAACAACGCCCTTAATTTAAAGGTATGTAATTTATTATACTTTAACATTTTGTGGAAATAAAGTGATGGACAGTTGTTTTGCTAAATAAAATTTATCCAAATTATCTGTTTTAAACGTTAACTTTTGAAGTTAGTTGAGTTACCAAATTGAAAGAGAGGGTTGAAATAAATATATTCTAACAGCGAAAAAAATGAGTAATATATTTTATGAGAGTGTTAATTTCAATTTTAGGACTCACTTTGCAATTGAACAAAAAATTCAAGACATTTAATAAATTTATTTTATGAAGGGGTTTTATGATGTTGAAGTAGCTATTCCATCGACAGCGGTTTTTAGGGTTCCGTACCCAAAGGGTAAAAACGGGAACCCTATTACTAAGAGTCTGCTGTCCGTCCGTCCGTCTGTCACCAGGCTATATCTCATGAACCGTAATAGACGGACTGACCAAAAATATTGTACACTCCATTGCGCTGAGAGAATAATCTTTGTTTATTTTTTAAATGCCATAATAATTAGTAGTAGTGTCAAGCTATCAAAATCTGTAATTTAATATATTTGGTATTTTAATAAAGATTACTATATTAACTTAAATAAAGTATGCTTCAAATAACGCTTCATTACTCTTTCAAATTCCCACACACTTATAGTGTCAGATACTTTTAAAAACATTTCCTATTGTGTATGGCAAAACAACGTTTGCCGGGTCAGCTAGTTGTCCATAAAAATATCAGCTAGTAAGGGACTCGATGGGTTTCCCATAATTAAGCCTTCAGAGCTGGAGTAAAAATTATTATTGAATTGAAAGTAATTCTGAGAAAGGCAAAAAGATTGATGATTTCTTGTTTTTTAACTGAATTTGTGTGACTCTTTTCTAATAAATTGTTAACTAAATGAATCGTATCTTTGGGCGGGATACTGGGAAATAAATTTTTTACATCAAATGAAATCAAAAGGGCATTTCTTGGTAACGAGATGTGTTTTATATGTTCTACTAATTCAAAAGAATTTTTAATGCTATATTTTGGAACGAATTTACAGTTATCATTTATGAGAGAAATTAGTTTATGTGAAATTTTAAAAGAAGGTGCTGTTATAAAAGAGACAACTGGGCGGATGGGGTAATTTTCGTTATGTAGTTTAATCAACGAGTACATTTTGGGAGCTTGTGGGTTCATAGAAATAAGATTATATTTGTCTGAAGGACTTAAAACACTTCTTGAGTTGTTGATTGCTTGTCTAATTTCTTTTTGGTATAATTCAGTAGGATCAGATCTTAAAAGTTCATAGACTCCGGTTTCTAAAAAGGAAAGAGTTTTTTCAACATATAATTTTTGGTTAGGTGCTACAATAGTATTTCCTTTGTCTGCTTTTGTAAAAATTATGTCGTTATCTTTAGACTGATTTTTGATAGATTTTATTACTAGATTTACTGGACTTTCACTAGATTTAATGAATTCTTTCCTGATTATATTAGAAGCTAGAAACTTGTTGTTTAAACAATCAGGGTTATTCCTTAAAACGATTTTTGTTTCAACGCCTAAATTTTCAAGAGATTTAATATTTACTGAGCTTTTTAAATTATAGTTGAAACCCTTATTTAGTAACTGATGTTCTTTTTCGTTAAATATGGTATCGGATAAATTAACAAACCTATCAAAGAAAACGTTGTCAGAAAAATTAGTTAATATGTTAGTTTTTGAACTCCTTTTTTGTTTTAATAAACAATTCAACTTACGTTTTACATCTTGGCATTGTAGTATTTTAGTTATACCTTAACATCTGAAGAAGCTATTGTATATGCGAAACATGTCATGTTGACAATAAATATATAAGTGAAAATCTCAAAAACTTAAGTTGTTTTTCTAAAAAAAAAAAAATTATCATGGATTTTCATCACGTAACGGCCGAGAGTAAAAACGGTAAAATTTCTTTTTTTGGAATAAAATACGTTTATTTATATAGAGTTAGGAAAAATAAATAATAATAATACATAATAATAACATAAAAATAATTCATATTTTTGCTAGCAATAGCAAGAATTAATACTATTTTGAGTATGTGAACTGGACTCAGCATCCTTTTTCCAACTGTGATTACTGAAATAACTTACACATTAATATGAGGTGTTTTTTGAATTAAATTATGAGCCTTTCAGTTCTATTTGCATTTTAATCAACTAAAGACCGTTCTACGTAATGAAGGCGTGAAATCTGGATAATGCAATTTTCTGTGGTTGATTTTGGCATAAGCTGCTTGCTTTAGGAGTTCCGAGTTAATTGGCAAAGTATATTTGCTCATTTGCCTTTTGTTTGTGTTTCCATCCATGCCTGGCTGTCTTGTCAGTGTTTCGCAAACGTACTTGCCAGTACAAACATCATAACTTCTTTGTATGGCCATTACTATTTTATTTATGAAAACACTTACGGTTATTTTCTGTTATTAAAGTACATAAAGCATTTCTGTTTTTAAATTCAACTTTCTGACAGGTTTCTTTTACATTGCGTGCTCTGCAGTGTATTCTTTTGTCTTAGTATACAGTATCGGAAACTGGTGGTGAATGTATTTGAATGGGATAGTGGTTGTGAATGTTAAATACGCAACAAATAGCAAAATGGGTTTCGCCTCGTGTTGCAAATACTGATAATAATTGGTAAGGATAAATATAATCACAAGCTCTTACTAGAGATGTTTTAGTCAGTTTGAATGTATGATTGTTATACACGAATGTGCCTACTAATAATTCGATTTTATTAATAAAGGAAAATAATCTTTAAGTTTGGTGACATCACTTGGCTTCCGCGCTCACCAGACCTTTCTACAACAGATTTTTTATGTGGTTATGTAAAGCAGTCGATATGTGGAAGATATCTACACATTCCACCTTCCGACAGGTTTCTTTTTCATTGTGTGCTCTGACGTGCGGATTTTCGCTAAATGTGTCGGAAACTGGTAGGGAATGTATTGGGATGAGATCGTGGTTGTCAATGTTAAACACGCCACAAACGGCAAATGCGTTTCGTCTGATCATAACCATTTCACAGATCACCTTCATTTAGTCCTTGTACAAGGGTGGGTTTGTAAGGGCGCTAACGGGCTGCTTTCAAAACGTCATGTATGGTTGATTTCGAAATACTAATTTCTCTGCTTGCGACTCGTGTAGAAGAATTTTCGACAAAATATTTTTGAATGTTTTTATTTTCATTTTTTATGACACTTTTTTGGTGAATGTTTTTCAAAATTTCCATATGCAAGTAGGAAATAGGCGTGGAGAACATTTTTCTCTCAGGTTGACGTCTTTCCGGAAAATTTTCAAAATAATCATTGGTGGTACTGTCCGAATTTCTTTGATTTTTAATATAAGTTACTGCCATGTCCAGCTTTTCTACGTTTGAAAAAATTTCCGGCATTTCGCTGAATATTTTACAATTTTTGACACCTATTCAATGTGCAGTTAAATGAAAATGTCTGACAGCTTTAGTACCATAGCAATGGCAAATATACTTCGCTATCAACTTCTCAGTCATGGCCAACCCAAACACAACGAGTTTTGTCGTATTTTGGCATTAAAACAATTTTTTTTTAGATGACATATATCATTTTAAAGGAAAAAAGTTCTTTTTAAATCCTGTTTTTCAAGTGTCTTGAATTGAGTTGAAGCGGATATAACATTGGTTTTTGGAACATACACGCGGATTGAATTAAAGTTAAACACTTATTTATTTATTTATAACTAGACACACTACAGAACATTGTTCCAAAAGGTACACAATACATATTAATATAAAATAATACTTATAGTACTATTAAAACACAGATAAGTACATTTAAAAAGTAATAGTTACTTAAAGTTAAGTTAAAACATTTTGAATTTTTAAAACAAAGACAGAAAAAAGCACTACATGTAAGAACAATTTGACAACTGACTTCTCAATTTTCAATTGCAACACATATAAGCCTATAAACAATTAAAGTTGTTGAAAATAAAAGGATCAATATGATATATATTATTGTCTAGAACGAGTGGCTCTCTGAGGTACCCTTAAGTTAATTTTTGATAGAAGAAACGATGAATCATTGTCACCCTTTAAAACAAGGCGTTATCACGACGTCTCTCCAAACTTTCCATTCCCAATAGTAGTAGTCGAACTGAATAATCAATTTTCTGATAAAGAAAGTAACATTTTAGCAAATTTATTCCGCATCCGTTCCAGACGAAGGATATGTACATTATATGATGGACACCATATTACAGAGATATATTCTAAAACACTGAGTACCAGGGCAAAGTAAAGTGTCTTTATAGCCTTTGTATCAGTGTACATGTACACAGTTTCCGCTTATAAAACTTAACATACGACAAGCCTTAATGATATTATTATCTATTTGTTTTGTAAATGTTACCTCAGTATCAAATAAAACTCCTAAATTATTAAATGTTTCAACAGATTTTAACACTGTACTTTCTAATGAGTAATTAAACAGTATTAGATTTTGGCGTCTAAAAAAGTGCATGAGCTTACACTTGTTAATATTTAAATTTAGATTCTTCTACACCATAAAACAAGACTGTCTAAATCCCTCTGCATACCGAGGCAATCCTCCAACGTATGAACTGTACAAAAAACTTGAGGTCATCCGTATATGGCAAACACCTGCAGTTTTGGAAACTTAAAACTACATCGTTTATAAAAATTAAGAATAAAACTGGTCCGAGATGAGCTCCCTGTGGTATCCCTGAGGTGACCCTAATCTCGCTCGAAATTGCGCTACCTAGCCTCACATGCTGAACATTATCCTGTAAGTAAGACGAAATCCAGAGCAGGTAACGACCATGAATGTCAAAAGACTCTAAATTTTTTAGTAGAAGATCATGGCAGACACTATCAAAGGCTTTCTCTAAATCGGTATATATAGCATCAACTTGAAAGCCATTTTCAATATTATTGATAACACAGTCCTGAAATTCAGCTAAATTGGTTTTAGTTAAACGATGTCCATACAAACCATGCTGCTCAACAACTATCTTATGCTTGAATGTCTCAAAAAGCTCATCAGTTATAATAGCTTCAAATATTTTTGACATCACAGAAAGTAAGGATATGCCTCGATGGTTTTTAATTCCATTACGGTTTCTAGATTTAGAAATAGGAAAAAGGGAAGCCTCCATCGAAATCAGAGGGAAACTCACACTATTAAATAAAATCTGAAATATAATTTTCAAGGGTTCCAGCACTGTATGAAAATTGGGGAAGTTCCATCATGCACTGCTCCTTTATTTATATCTAAAGTGTCAATTTCTCTTGCAATTTCTTCAAAAAATAAATATAAATAACATTGAGGTCTTTTAAATAACCTAAAATGTCTTTCGGATTTGACAAGCTGCTTACAGAAATCTAGAAACTGGCTGTAAAATTTGACATTCCGTTAACCATTCTAAACTTTAATCTTTCGCCTTGATCTAAAATTCCATCGACAATGTTGATCTTCCATCTTGACACATTGTTCTAGGCAAACAATTATCAGCACGAAGAGCCTTATTTCCTTATTCTCAATATTTTATGATCGGGAGTGTACCAGCTAGAAAATTTGTTTTCTTTGTTTTTTTTGGAACATACTGATCGATGACCTCATGTAATACAAGATAGAAACGGTCTATCAAAACATCAATTTGACTTTCTAAAGCTTCGATAATAGCAAGCTAAACCTTTGCCGAACATCAACAGTCCAAAGGAGGTATCAGACTTAAGACCAATCAACCTGTTTTCTGTTTTATCTAAAAGGTTTGATAATATTATCCATAAAAAAAAGTAAATTATTTTATTAAGTACAATCTATTCTTCTCAGTCTGGAATTTGTAATGGTTTTGGTACGACGACAGTTTGGCTAAAGGTCTTGGTTGATATTATATGTGCTGCAGATAGGGGTGAGGCATCAGCATTAATATTGCTCGATTTCAGTAAAGCATTTGACACCTTTGACCATGGCCTATTGTGTGCAAAGCTTCACTCATTTGACTTTACGGAGGCTTAAGTGAAGTTCTTCAAAGATTGTTTGTTAGAGCGATCGCATTTTGTATCTTTACAGGGTGACCGTTCTAGTAGTAAGACTGTAGACAGAGGTGTTTCACAGGGTTCCCTTGCATCTTGTAATATATACAATCAACATGAATTTCTGGGTCTGTAATTGTGATATGCTGATGATACACAACTTAGATTTAATACTGAAGAGCCAAATTTTGAGGATGCTGATTGCTTAAACTCGATTTATGAATACTCCCGCAAGTACGGCTTAAAGTTAAAGGCCAGTAAGTCAACCGTTATGTTCTTTGGACCAAATGGGCCTTGGATAATATGATATCGGTGATGGGTAGAACCGCAAGGCAAAGTGGTTCAGAAATCTTATTTCTCGCTTAGAAACCTGTTCTAAGACCATATATGAACAAGAAATTATGTGAATCTCTTGTTTTTTCTCACTTAAATTACTGTAACTTTGTTTATGAGCCTTGCCTGGACTTGGAGTGTAAAAACAGATTGCAGAGAATCCAGAATTCTTGTATTCGCTTTGAATATCGGTTGAGAGCAAGAGATCACGTAAGTTTTAAATTGCCTCAATTAAAATGACTGCAAATGCAAGACCAACAAAAGCTACATTTTGGTTGTCTCCTCCATCGCTTACTTTCATCTAGTATTCCGCCTTATCTTAAAGAAAAGATTATGTTCTGTTGTTCTACACATGCGTGGGCAACTCGCTTTAATGATTTTTTGGATTTCCCAAAGCATCGAACCGCTCTATTAACGTAGCTTCTGTTATTTAGCTTCAAAAATATTCAATACAGAACTAGACCATAAAATTAATAATATAAGTTTGAATTCATTTAAGTCCAGGTACAAGCGATCAATTCTTAGTGAATATTAAATACTGTCTTCAAAACTTATTTTTTTTTTTTTTGGTAAATGTATACAAATATCCATTTTCTTTTACTGTAAAAATGTATAATAGTAACTCTCTGTTGGGTAGATTTGAATAATTCAGATTATCAGATATATCATGTAATGTAATATTTTTGAATTTTGTTTTTGCATGCTCGGTTAAGCAACTATACTATATAAGAATATGATATTGCGATGTTTTTAGTTGTTACAGTCTATTAGTTATTAATTATTGAACCAAAAAACTAAAAATTTTTGGATTTTAGTTACTTTCAATAATTAAACCTAATAAAAAATCAAATTAGACCTAAAAACCGACTAGAAATTTATAAAAATCACAATATCAAAATCCTATATAGTATAGTTGTGATAAAGTGTCTCTCTTTGAGAACAGGTAACAATTTACGGTTTTCGACATGTAAAGTGGAATTTCGCTACTAGAATTTCTAAATTTGGGAAATTCTCTTTTTATAGTTATTTATATCGTTTTTTAAGTTACTATTTCACTAGTATCATTGTTATAAAAATATATACAATGCTAGTATAATATAATTGATTATAGAAAAATTATTTTTTGCATCCATTAATTTGCCCCTAAACATATATTTTTTGAATTATTTTGTCAAAACAAATAATTTACGAACATTAGTTATTTTGCTACTTCACTTTGAGATCGAGACCGAGAGTCTCGATAGGTAAGTCTCGGTATCGGTCTCGGTCTCAATCTCGTTTTGAGACCGAGACCGAGACTAGTCTCGTGGTCTTGCGAACCCCTAATTGTGCATTGTATTTACTTCTAGATTTCTCCGGAAGAAGCTCCATAGGTACATTTTTCGCTCTTTCCGTTATTTCTGTGTAATCTTTAGTTATATCCCATCTTCCAACATGATTCTTTTCTACTGAATTTTCAAGAAAAGTTCAAAATAATGAATTAAATTGGTATTACTTTTTCTTCTGTTATTGTGACAATAACATATCAATAATAATAACGAATGGTTGCTAGGTTACAATAGTCTAAAAAAATACGACAATTAGATTTTTCCACGTAAAATATTTGTTGCTAGGGTGATGCTAAGCAAAAATTTGGTTTCAAAACTCGCATCTGGGCGTTTTTTAGCGTTTTTCAAAACATTTGTAAAAAATTAACTTTAGTGAATATTCTGCCCTGCCTTTTTTCATAGAAAGTCGAGTTTAATACTACACTACATTAGAGTCATAAACCAATCCGCTCACATAGGAATTTTTAGGATAGGTCGAACTTGTGTTCTGGGTTTATTTTTATTTGGTGTACTGTAATTGCATTCCATCGGGAGAACATTATCGATTTCCGAAAGCCTCCTAGGTAAGGGAACATAGATTAATCCTTCCGCGGTTAAAGAAAACCTGCGAAACTCGCTCGGAAAAAGAAAATTCCTTGGCGTGAAATACGTTCTAGAATTCCGACACCAGCTGACCTAAACACAATCCAATTTGGTGTAAACTAAAATCAATAGACAGAACGTAATCCTAGAATGCCTTATTTCTCGCAGTAAATTGCCGGCACGGATCACACTGGATAGCGCTTACGGCCACTAGTTTTATCGGAACATTGAACGGCAATATCTGGAAAACGTTTTTAGTAAATAGTTTCGATGCAATAAGTAGCTCTGATATCTTGCACCGTTTTCCGATATAGAAGTTTATATATTGGATATAAGACGTGGGTAAAATGGACAGTATGAGCCGTTCTATGTGGTGAAAGTAGAGATATAAATGTAGAATAGTATATAAGACAACAAGTGTCGGAAGTGATAATTTTCAAACCCGAGTTTATAAGTTCCTCGAGTTTGAAAGTGAAAACTTTGACACGAGCAATGTACACCATTTTTCCTATGACCACTCAAAATTACCATTAGAAATATAATAAGTCCATAAAAGAAATTCCGAAAAATTTTTTCAAAATCAATTGTTTTATAAAAGCATGAGTGCATTTCAACTTAATTGTTTTCTGGTGATATGCACCAATGCTTTTATTTTAAAAATTGGTTGTCAAAAAATGTTTTGACAAACTTTCTGGGGAAATTTGGATGCACGAGTGATATTTTATTTACATCATAACAAAATAAGTGATTTACTAAACAAATCAAGAATACGTTAATATAAAATGAACAGTTTCGATATTGATTGAGAGTATTTTCATTACTTATATCGTTAGATACATTTGATATTAAGTTAAAAGCAACATGATTTGGCGAGACGCTGTCCCTTGGGGCGACTTGAGATGTTTCTTGAAACAAACATGATTTTGCTTTTTTGCGTTTTTTTCGCTTCCGTCCTTTAGATTTTCGATAATTTTTAAGTGGTGTTGGTTATCCACGTATAGATACGGTTTCATTATACAGTCATGAAAATTTGAAACGACGAAGACATCATTTAAATACAATTTGTAATATGATATTTTCTGATTGCTTTAAGCCAGCGATGTCAAACTCAAAGTCACTGGTGGGCCAAAACCATGAAGACCATCAACTAGGTGGGCCCAAAACCTTATCTTAAAGAAGACAAACTACTGAAAATCTTGAGAAAAAGTACTATTATAGGATAAGTATGTTTATTAAATTTCCAATAAAAAGGACAATTACGAAATTGTAGTGGCGGATTCATGGTTTAAAACTATTTTTTGGGTTTTTCGCCTTAGAAAATTGAAAAAAAAATAAAAAAATAAAAATAATAAAATATAATTACCCTATAAATTGAATAGATAGTCTATTAGTCTATAAAACTTAATGTTCCTATATTTTGTCTCTTTCCCTCTTATTGATTTGGTAAAATTAAACGATTTTTTAAAGGATAGGCAACTCAGAATACAGTAAATATTTCAATAAATCTTTATATATATTGAACTTAAATATTTATTTTCGAATAATTTATGTTAGATATTTTTTATATTTCCCTGTAATCTTTACGTAAGCCTCGCGTCTAATAATTAATTTTAAAATTTTAGGTTTTTAATAAATAACGAAACTGAAGTGGTTAGACGGAATTATTTGGGTTTTAGACGTACATGAAAAAGAGATGTTAGACTCGCCGCAGTAAAACGTCAAACTTCATTAGTTGTCATTTGAGTTAACCCATATTGTAAAACGAAAATAAACAATATGCTTTTTAAACCAAACATTAGAAGGATTACTTAAATGACACAAACCCTTGTTTAATGCATCTCTGACATGTGTTTACAGGAAATCAACAATATAGGTGACATTTTTTAAACTATATTTTATCAAAAGGCAAGTCATTTAATGAACTGAACGTGATTTTGAAAGGCAATAACGTATTATTAAACCAAATGGGTGGTATATCAAATATTTTTTTAGCGTTACCAGGCTACAATCGAGATATGTGGAAATATCTGGTTTAGTTTGTAATACAACATCTCATGCCCAACCATGTTATTTTTATAACTTTTCAGAATGCCTCGTTTTTACAAAAAAAAGTTAGGGATCACAGGCAAGAGTAATTATAACAAAGACTACGTACGACGCGCAGTTGAAGCTGTGCGTAGTGGTGCTATGTCAATTCGGCGAGCTTCTGAATCATTTGGCGTTCCTTATTCTAAAGTTCAGAGAAGAGTCCGTGGAACCCATCCATTAAAATACAGCCGCCAACCAGCATTAGCCGATGAAGGAGAGCAGATAATTATTGAGTTCTTGCTGTATGTGCGCAGTGGGGATTCCTATTACGATCTACAAGTGTACGAGAAACAGTACGGAAATACCTAGATAAACTGGGAAAAACTGAAAGAAGGTTGGTTCGATTGGTTCACATCCTTTATGAGGCGGCAACCACAGCTAACAATCAAATTAGCTGAAAACACGAAACGTGTTAGGGCTGGTCTAAAGTAAGAATATTTCAATAATCTTAGGGAGACTGTTCGAGACGTTCCACCCTCCAACGTAGTCAACTACGACGAAACAAAGTTTTCGGACGATTGTGGGGCATTGAAAGTATTTACAAAAAAGGGATCTAAACACACGCATCGAACAATAGACAGATCAAAGGCCAGCACCGATGTAATGTTCTCCATTGCAGTCGATGGAACCATGCTTGTAACATACATTATATATAAAGCAAAGCATATGTACGAGAGATAGACAGAAGGTGGTCCAGAAGGAGGAAGATACTACAGAAGTGCTAGCGGTTGTTTCGATGCAGAGCTCTTTGAGGACTGGTCTCTTACAATTGCATTTCCCTACTTTCGGAAATTAGACGGCCTAAAAGTATTGATAGGGGACAATCTGAACAGCCACCTTACAGTTAGTGTTGTTGAAGCTTGTGAATAGAACAATATAAAATTTGCCCTGTTAGCACCAAACGCAACGCATTTACTTCAACCGCTGGATGTAGCGTATTTTAGACCTCTCAAAGCGCATTGGAGGATTGTTCTTAATGAATGTAAAATAAAAAATCGCGGCGTCTTGCCGAAAACGTATTTTCCTAGGCTTCTTGACGAAACAATTACGAAAATAGGCCTCAGACCGAAAGAAAATGCTGTAGCTGGTTTTCGCGCTACGGGCATAAGTCCGTTCGACCCAAATAAAGTGCTTGAAAACATACCGAGGACTATTGACAATCAATCAGAAAACAAAGAAGCTAATGCTAGGAGCCAAGCTATAATTAACTATTTAGAGACGCTTAAAACATCATCCGGTTCCCAACAAAAGCGTGGAAAGAAAGTCAACATTTCACCTCAGCATAGCCGTTGCAGACCTAATGGTCAAGGAGCTAATAGACCAAGAACCAATATCCCAAGAAGAATCCTCAAGTGATGATGACATCGACGTAGCGGTTTACAATGGCGGGTCCGACCTTCCAAGCACATCGACACCAACAAATATAAACAGAAATAATAGTGACAGCTGCAGTGATATTGAAACAACTCATCAAGAAGAATCATTAACAAGCAAGACTTATGAGGATCTTCAGACAGGGGACTACATAATCGCAAAATTTCCTGTTGGCAAACGGGAATCTATTTGAGATGAAGGCTTAATACTAAATGTGTTAAAAAAAAAGAATAGGAAAAGGTTATTTTGTTTATCCACAAATCCCGGATATTAGTGAAATTGATTATACGCAATTGTACAAAGAGGTGAAACTAAGATCGGTCAAACGAGGACAGCATGTGTTTATAATAACCAACAACGAATTTTCAATTCTAGAATGACAATTAGTGAAAAAAGTGCCTTCTATTTTTAACAAGTAAAGTCAATTGATAATAAGAAAAAAATCTATTTTAAGAAGTTTTAGTTTATTTTGTTATTCACTTAAGCCTAAGGCTTGATTTTTACATTTTTTTTTATATTAAATATTATGTAGGCATAGTTTTGATACTTAGATTAAGTAAAATTAAATGTTATTTAAAACAGTTATAGTTTGCTGAGAGATTCTGTGATTTGTTGTAATGTGCCAAAGAATAAAGTTTTGATTTTGATAAGATACTGTTGTTTGCTTTGACTATTTTGAGTGTTTTTTTTTTAAACGATTCAGATATTTTTTAAAAATCTCTTTATGTGGTTCACTTTACCCTGGATCATACAGAAGTGACCTAGATATAGAATTTACATATGTGATTCATTTTACCCCAACATATGGGGTAAAGTGAATCACACTTTGAGTAAAAAAAAAGGAACCTATTTGATTTATAACAGTATTAAATATAGAATGTGACAATTAAATAATGAATAAACGTCCACTAATTTTTTAGAAATTTTTGTCTCAAACGTTCAGGCTAAATTAACGGAAAACTTGAAATTTTCAATTCACTTAACCCCGTTTGACGGTACTTACTGCTGTAACTGTCGCAGAGGGGGTAACGTTTTCGTTGGAAGAGGTCGATTTGGTAGACTGCACTGGTGAAAGTTGGTGACTAGTGGAAGGAATGGCATTCAAGTTCATTACTTTATTGGATAGATCCTTTCGAAGACTTGTTGAGCTTTCTAAATAACCTTCTGCAACGGTTGAAGATTTCCAACCTCGTACGCGTTGTTATTCCTTCTCCTGAATCTGCAAGCATTATGGCGGCTGAACATCGGAAACTGTGGCCTTTATATAGTTCAGGATTGGTGTGGTGGCATTTTTCCAAAGGTGTTTATTCCGATGCATTGTATTGTGCAAGTTCCTTTCTTATAGTTTACAAAAAAAACGCCTATGTGGGGTTTCTGGCTTTCTTAAAATCGCATATTTTTTGACCAGTTTTTTTCTGTCTGGAATATTGACTAATAAAATATTTCCTTTGTCTTCAAAACGATTTAATGATATTTTTGTTAGTTCTTCTCGGCGACATGCTCCCGCTAAACCAAATACAGGGTTATTCACGCAACCGGTTCATTAAAAGTTTTTGATGATGCGATTTAGATAAAAATTTCAAATTTTGGGATTAAGGTAAGGTAAAGGGGTACTTTTTTATTAAATATTTTCAACTTCTTGTCACTTCGGTTTAACCGGAAGTTGGTAACAACTTGCTTATTTTAAATGGAACACCCTGTATTTTAGGATATTTTTGGATTCTACGGAGAATTTTAATGCTATTTTATGTAGCATGTCCTATACCTAGGTTCAAGCGTTCTTAAGATATTTGACCTTGAACCGAAAATGAGCCTTCGGGGTACCAAATTTTAAAATCTCATATTTTTGTAAGTTTTGAAGATATAATCTTCATATTTTGCAGACGATCGGTAAATAATCTTAGGTTTCTAATTTTTTTATTGAATTTGTCTATTTTTATACAGAGTGTCCTAAATTCAGCGGCAAACATTCACATTTTCAAAGCCGCTAAAGTCCGTTTTTTTTAAATGGGACACCCTATAACTTCGTGCACTATCAAATGTAGAATTTCATTTTCTATCGAACTATATTAAGGTTCCCTATACCTATTTGTAACCATTTTCGAAATAATTGGGTTTTATAAAAATATCGTATATATTTGTTTAAATGTTTACATGTTCCAATGGTGAGCCATGGAAAAACAATTGAGATCCAATATCCAATATGACAGATGATTAGTATGCGTTATTTATCGAAAGCTGTCAGTGATAAACTAAATCTTCTAAATCGAAATGGAAGAATACTCAAACGCTGATATTCTCAACCTATTTTATATTCACGGAGAATGTTATAAGATTTTGGAGAGAACGTGTCGTGTGTTTAATGAACGCCACCCTGATTTGCCGCCAATGAACAAGTCAAAATTCAAGAGGATTGAAACGAACTTTTTGCGTTTTGGCAAGGTTATAGTTACAAAAAATGATCCGAAACCAGTGACAAATGCCGAGGATAACGTAATAAAGACATTAGCTTATTTCCACGCAAACCCGCAAAGTTCAATACCGTCTGCAGAAAACGATTTGGGAATTTCTTTTCTTCATCTGTCCAAAGAATCTTAATCGAACATCATATGCACCCTTATTCCATCCAAAACGTGCAAGCTCTGAGACCTGGTGATGACGTCCGACGAGTAGAATTTTGCAATCATGTTTTCGAAAATTCAAGAGGACCCTCAATTCCTTTCAAAAATATTTTGGACCGATGAAGCGAAATTTTCTAGGAAAGGAATAACAAATGGAAGAAACGAACATTTCTGGGCAGCAGAAAATCCGCACGCTTTACGCGAAACGCGTTCTCAAGAGAGGTTTAGCTTCAATATTTTCGGTAAAGTATTAAATGATCAGGTGCGGTACTGTATTTATGAAGACAATTTAAACAGTGATAAGTATTTGGAAATTCTACGAGGGACGGTTTCTGAATTTATAGAAGAAATTACTATTTACCGATCGTCTGCAAAATATGAAGATTATATCTTCAAAACTTACAAAAATATGAAATTTTAAAATTTTGAGTATCTTAAGAATGCTTGAACCTAGATATAGGACATGCTACATAAAATAGCATTAAAATTCTCCGTAGAATCCAAAAATATCATAAAATACAGGGTGTTCCATTTAAAATAAGCAAGTTGATACCAACTTCCGGTTAAACCGGAAGTGACAGGGAGTTGAAAATATTTCAAAAAAGAAGTACCCCTTGACCCTACCTTAATCCCAAAATTTTATTTGGCCGCCATTTTGTTCCCCCATCTTGAAATCCTACCACAATTACATCATTTCGTATCTATATTACAATTAATTGTAATATAGACATTCAAAATTTTGTCCCAAATTTATGGAATGACATTGATTAAGAGCAGATTAGAAGCTGCAAAATTATTGGTATCAATTAGATGGGGCACCAGCACATAATTCCGCTGCAGTTTATCTCCAACTATCTCGAATTTTTAAAGATCGCTGGATTGGTCCCAAAGGCCCTTGGAGATGGCCCCTGCGATCGCCTGATTTAACACCCCTAGACTTTTATTTATAGGGATTTATCAAAGGTAAAGTCTATGCTTCCCCAGTAAATAACCAACAAGATTTACTGGACAGGATACGAACAGCTTTTGCCGAATTAGAAAACGGACAAATTCAACGGGCCACAGCAACTGTACAAAGAAGAATTGAAATATGTCTTCAAATGAACGGACAGCATATAGAACATTTGTTATAATTTAATTTTATTATTTTATTTATTTATAGTTGATTGTTAGACAACTAACTTTTAAGTTCACTAAAACAAGTTTAGAACAGTCTCGAACTTAGTAGATATGGTTAAAAATAATGTAAACAATTTATTACATTTTTTATAACTTTAACTTTTCCGAAACGAAAAAATTTCGTTTCAATCCTCTTCAATTTTCTCTTGTTCATTGGCGATAAATGAGGATGTTTTTCATTAAAAACATGGCACGTTCTCTCCAATATTTTGTAACATTCTCCGCGAATATAAAATAAATTGAGAATATCAGCTTTTGAGTGTTATTTTATTTTAATTCAAAAGTTTCAAATCAGCTGTCATATTGAATAGAAAAGCACAACAATTGTTTTTTCCATGGCTTACTACGGGAAGGTGTAAGCATTTAGCAAATACATATGATAGTTTAATAAAAACCTGATTATTTCGAAAATGGTTACGAATGGGTATAGGGAACCTTAATACAGTTCGATAGAAAATTAAATTCTACATTTGATAGTGCATAAAGTTATAGGGTGTCCCATTTAAAAAAACGGACTTTAGCGGCTTTGAAAATGTGAATGTTTGCCGATGAATTTAGGACACCCTGTATAAAAATAGGCAAATTCAATAAAAAAAATAGAAACCTAAGATTATTTACCGATCGTCTGCAAAATATGAAGATTATATCTTCAAAACTTACAAAAATATGAAATTTTAAAATTTTGAGTATCTTAAGAATGCTTGAACCTAGGTATAGGACATGCTACATAAAATAGCATTAAAATTCTCCGTAGAATCAAAAAATATCATAAAATACAGGGTGTTCCATTTAAAATAAGCAAGTTGATACCAACTTCCGGTTAAACCGAAAGTGACAGGAAGTTGAAAATATTTCAAAAAGGAAGTACCCCTTGACCTTACCTTAATCCCAAAATTTTATTTGGCCGCCATTTTGTTCCCCCATCTTGAAATTCTACCACAATTACATCATTTCGTATCTATATTACAATTAATTGTAATATAGACATTCAAAATTTTGTCCCAAATTTATGGAATGACATTGATCAAGAGCTGATTAGACGCCTTGTGTCTAGTATGAGTCGTCGATGTGAAGCAGTTATTCAGAGTAGAGGCGGAAACACGCGATATTGATATTCTCATTTTTTTCTAATTTTGTCCTTGCCACCAAGATTGTTATTATTGTTATTTTTAAGTTGTTAAATTGTTAAAATGAACTAGTGCGCTTTAATCTTTTACCCTGTATTTTATTTAAAAATAGAGATATTGACATGAAACAAAAACCAAATTGTTAAGAAAACATGGAACACAGGGTGTTTCGAATATTCTGGAGAAAAATTACTCTCATTGTTGGCCCCTGTATATGCTCAAAACTAAAATTTTAATAAAAACTCACATCGCGGCGTTTTTAGCGATAAACAAATCTACATTTAAAAAAAAGTTCATCACAATCCGTTCAGCGGTTCGCAAGAAAATCCACATTGAAATGCTGTGCAATTTATAGTGGTGCGTTAATTTTGATGCGTAGTGTATTTCAAAAAAATGGGGTTATTTACTTTTCCGCACTCTTTGTAGAAAAATCATTTTTTCTACGAGCGTACCTGAAATACTATTCCACACCTTGATCGCAGTAGCTAAAGTTTACAAATTACAAAAACACGAATATTAATTACTGTTTTTGTCTTCACACAATTTGAATTTGAAGTGAAATATTTCAAACTAAGATGCAATTTTTCACAAGAAACGTGCGGGGTCCTTTTACAAATCGTATCTAGGCAATTTGTTCAAAAGTTTTCTACTGTTCAAATGCATTCTCATCTTTTAGATAATAGCGAAATCCAATATCCCAACGCCAGATGCCTCGGAAAGTGGAATCCGTTTGCTTTGACGCATCTCGTTGTTTTTGTACTCATACAACTCGGGAAATAAATATTATGTGACGGGAAGGATCCTACTTCTACGAAATAGCCAGTGCGAAGTAGTTCTTATCTCTCCTCGAGTCTAAATCGATAATCTAGACCATGAACTAAATTCCCATTCTCCTTCGACCTTGTTTTGTTGGATTTGACACAAATTTGACGCTCAAGATGGAGATAGCACAGACTTTATGAAAGCTGGAAACGGATTTATTTCCCCGGCAGTAATAAACAAAGTAAGCCTTGTCTTCTCGTTCGTTGGAAGGAGTTTTATATGGTGCACTTTAAAGCAATATTAGGAATAAAGCTTCACAGATATCTGAGGCCCTTTTTAAAAGTCGTTAGGCTATGTTATAGCATTTTATGTTTTAAATTCTAGGATTTATTTATATGTTGGTTTCTTTATACTAATATGGCTTTTAATTCACACTCCTAATTAATGTATATTGAACTAGCGGGTACCCGCGACTTCGTTCGCGTATATGACTATAATGAAAGGGATGTATCAAAATACAAGAGTTCTAACCACACTTCACCATAACTTATTACTAAATAATTTACTAATAACTAATTAAACTAAAGTAACTTATCCTAACCGATACTATATATGGGTAAATATAGGTACAAGACACTACGTCGAAGCAAAAAATTTTGAATTGATAAATGAAGAAAATGTAATGAAAATTATCAATACTATAAATACAAATGCCGTTGGTGGGGACAATTTATCCATAAAAGATGTGAAGATATGTTTGCCTTTTTGTATAAAACCTATGCTTGCTTGATTTTAGTAAGGCTTTCGATACTTTAAATCACGAAATGTTATTGGCTAAACTCCACTATTTTGGCTTATCATATAATTCAGTAAATTTTTTGGAAGCATATCTTTCTGCGAGAGCTCATTGTGTTGGTTTTAAGAAGGAATTCAAATCCCAAAGTCAGATTACATTCCTATGAGTACGGGAGTTCCCCAGGGGTCTATTTTGGGGCCACTTTTATTTTCTTTGTATGTTTCTGATATGGATGATATCGTACAATACTCAAAAATACAGCAATATGCTGATGACTCTCAATTATACATATCATTTTCAACAGAAAATTTTGAAATCGTCCAAACACAGCTTAACTCAGATTTGGATAAAATACATATTTACCCAGAACAACACAATTTAAAATTAAATGCCAATAAATCTTTATTTATTTATCTTTATAGTATTCTCTTTTTGGGAATTAACAGAAATAATGATTTTTTTGAATTAGATAATATTAATATAAACATTAATAATATACCTTTACCAATGGTCAATGAATCGAAAAATTTAGGAGTTTATTTTGATACAGGCTTGACGTTTCAAACCCATATAAAAAATAAGCTTAAAATAGCATTTATGCGCCTAAAAAGGCTTTATACTTTAAAAAAATATTTACCTTCAGCGACTAAATATTATTTATGTATTACCCTTGTTCTATCTTTGTTTGACTATGGTGATGTTGTTTACAGTGACTCCTTGACAGAAAGTTTGTCTCATAATATACAAAAAATCCAGGACTCTTGTATGCGATTTTCATTTAATAATATACCATTTAGAAATCACATAACTCCATATTTAATTAATAATTGTATTTTGAATATGAAAAATCGGAGAAAATATCAGATGCATTCATTTGTATATAGAATTTTAAAAAATGGGAAACCTCCGTACCTTAGAAAATATTTTAATTCTTATAATCATAATCATCTAACTAGATATATAAATAATTTTAGAATACTTCAACATAGAACTGCAAATTTAAAAAATCATTTGCGTTTGTACAAATGTGGAATAATATACCTAACACTGGGAAGGAATTTCCACCTTTTAAATTTAATAGGTTTATAAGAAATCATCTTCTTGAAATACAAATTTCTAATAATTAATTTTTTGTACGCTCTTCCATTGTTTAAATAAACGAGTGTGTTTAGGTTATGCTGCCTGCATCCATTCTATCGTTTGCGGTTATATTATATTATTTTTTAAGTATTGTCATGCCATTTATAGCTTCTCCTCTCTTTCTCCCTTGCGCCTGGACGGGTATTTGCTTTGTTGCGTTTATAATTTGTTAACTGGCCGCGTGCCATTAAATAACGGATAGTTATTTCATTTTTAATTTTTTTTTTAATTATTTTTTTATGGGTCGTGCCACACATGCACAGTTTTTTGTGCATCGTGCAATCGGTTTTTATAATCGCGGCATTGTCCAATTTATCAATATTCTATAAAGAGTAAAAATGTAATTTAATTATTTTTGATTTTGATAAATAAATTAGTTTTGAGTTTGAGGTAAATGTGGTTGCACTTGGTTGCACCCGACTGCACCGTTGTCAAGCAAACAATAGAGAGGACTATAGGGAATAGGCCCTCTGTCTTTATTTAGTGCTTTTTTACCGCATTTAACTATTTCTATACTCTCAAATGCATCTAACAATCTATTATTAGACACATTATTAATCAACTTAAGATTATTTATTCCTATTTGGTGATTGTTTTCCAAAGCATGTTGGGCAACGCTTGACTTTTCTGTTCTTCCGTATCTTAAATGTGCTATGTGTTCTTTAAAACGAATGTTTATTTAACGTTTAGTTTGCCCAACATATTTAAGATCGCAGTCATTACAGCTAATTTCATAGATGCCACTCCTCTCCTTCAAGACGACTTTGTCTTTAGAGTTTCCAAGGAGATTTTTCAAACTGTTCTCCGTTTTGTAGGCTACTCTAAAACCTACGATTTTAAATACTTTTTCTAGACCTCTTGTATATCTAGGATCATATGGGATTACTATGAAGTTATTGGGGGCCTCAGGTGCTTGGAGAGTAGTGGCATCTTTTAACATTTTCTTATGCCATTTACTAATTTATGTACAAAATTATCATTATATCACATTACTTCTAGCAGTATTAGTAAATTTCCTATAAATATCAAATTCTAATTTATCGTTATTTCTAATAACTAAGGTGACGAGAAAAGGAAATTGCCAATTGTTCTCCTTTTCGTACGTAAAATTAATGGAAGGATATTTATTGTTTAATGTTTCTAAGAAAGTGTCCAAGTTTTCTGTTTTAGTATCAAAAATAGCAAATATATCGTCTACGTATCTATACCACACCATTGGGAAATACTTGAGTTCTTTTTTGAATTGGGTTTCCATCCTACCCATAAACAAATTTGCAAGGAACGGAGATAAGCAATTGCCCATCGCAGTTCCTTCAAGTTGTTTATAATATATATTGTTGAACTGAAAAAATTTTGATTCATACATAATTTTGTGAGAAGCAAATATTCATCAGTAATACCTTTCTTCAAATAATTGATTTCAAGTAGTTCCTTTAGGTACTCTAAAGCTAGTGGTATGGGTATACTAGGAAACAATGAGCTTACATTAAAAGATATTAAAATCTCACCTTCTTTTAAGTGAACATTCTTAATTTTATCTAAGAATTCTAACGAGTTAGTAACCTCAAAGTTATCGTACGAGATAATTAATTTGCTGAATTCTTCTACTAACCATTTTGAAATATTGTATGTTGAAGCTGAAACAATAGGTCAAATGGACCTCCCAGGTATATGGATTTTGGAAAGGCAGTACAGTTTAGATAAGTATTGGTTACTATGCGTTAGTTTGAATTTTAGTTTATTGGACACAAGGTTTTTACGGTTTAAGGCACTTTTTACTTCTGTTATCATTTTTGCTAACGGGTTTTTCTCAGCTAAATCGTAAGGACCAGTTTGAATCAAATTGTCTACTCTTTCAAAATAATCTGTTTTGTCTAGTATAACAACCTTATTTCCTTTGTCAGCTTTTAAATAAAAACATTCTTTTTTCTTCAGTCCCTGGATAACTTCAGTATTTTTAAGAGAAATATATTTTGACTTGTTAACATCGTTTTTTGGGTTTTGATTTCTGCCAGCCTCTTTAATGAATCCCTTAGTTGACTCTGGCACGTATTAAATGGAACTTTCGATATTCGCTATAATAGTTGATAAACTATTTTTACTGGAGGCTCTGCAAAATTCAAACCTTTATTTAAAAGGGCAATTTCTCCATTATCAAAGGACTGAGAAGAAAGGTTTTCTACAATGTCCTCGACTTCCGAAGAAAGGGTTGTAAATCGCATCATTGGAGTACATCTTTATAAACCACGTTTGTTGTTGCATTCTCTGGCTGTAAAATAGCCAAGCTACTATGCAAACTTACTCTAGAGTATGCGACATAAAGTTGACCATGGGAAAAACAATCGTAGCGCAAGTCTACTCCAGTTCTACTTAAGGATTGCCCTTGAGCTTCGTTAATTGTCAGAGCAAAACAAAGCTTTAAAGGGAAACTGTACACGTTTAAACTAAAAAGGATAGTCTGACGGAGTTAAAGGGATACTTGGTATAAGAACTGTTTCTCCCAGACCAGAGCCAGAAATAATAGTAGACTCTATTATATTGTTTTCTAATGTTTTAACCTGTAGCCGAGATCAATTACACAATTTTTGTGGTTTCATATTTCCAATAAGCATCCCTGGTGCCCCTACTTTTAAAGTTAACTCATGAGGAGGGATTCCTGAAAAGACTCGGTAGGATAATTAACAGCATTTTCTTGGTCTATAACTATATCTATTAAGTAGTATGTTAATTGTGGAGCAGCATCTGCTGTGCTATTTTTTGGAGTTAATATAGCTTGTTCTTTAAACCAAGAAGTGGTTTTATTTTGACAACTTTCACCCACTATAAACATTTATGGGGGTAGTTTCACCCCCTTAGAAACTGAGTTTCGAAGAATCCCTTCTTATCGAACCTCACCACTCTAAAATCAAGCTTTCTACGGCAAACGGTTTGAGAAAGATCTCAAAAATTAATCAATGACCCGATTTTTTCAAAAACCCTGTATGAATTTATAAAAAATCTTAAAATATGTAATAAAATAAAATAAGAAGCACGTATTCAAGCGTTTTTCCAAGGAACTAATTGTTTTTTAAATTAAAACTATAATCCAACCCAGTCTCGGTTTTTAAAAATTTTTAAAATATGTAAAAAAAATAAAATATAAAGCCTATTATGTTCAATCGTTTTCCAAATAATGGTTTTTTAAATAAAATATATACATATTTTATGATTTTTTTAAAAATCCTAAAATATTTAAAAAAATAAATTAATAACACGTGTTTAAGCATTTTTTCGAAAAACTGACCTGTTTTTAAATAAAAAAATATTGTATTATTTAAGTGGTGGTTTCACCCTTTTGAACACCCTGCATGAATTTTTAAAAAATCCTTAAATATGTAAAAGATAAACTAAAAAAACAGGTGTTTAAACGTTTTCCCGAAAAACTGACCGTTTTTTAAATGAAAAATATTGTATTATTTAAGGGGTTGTTTCACCCCCTTGAAGTTTAAGTTTTGAAAAATTCCTTCTTATCGAACCTCTACACTCTAAAATCAACCTGTATGCCAAAATTCAGCCTTTTATCTCAAGAGGTTTAAGCTGCAGCGTGATGAGTGAGTCAGTCAGTGAGTCTAAAGTGTTTTATATATTAGTATAGATATGCTTCAAAGCAATGGTGGTTGCTAATTTATATCCAGTCCTTAACTTCAACATCTTAAGACAAGGTTGCTGATTTTCCCTCTTAGTCATGAATCTTAAGATTTTATATTTGCCAATTGCGCACCCAGAAAAAAACTCAGGGGGGTTTAAAAATTTTTAATTTTAAGTGAAAATTTAGTATTCGTATTTTAGTTTTTTATGACCTTTCGGATGGTGTAAATTTTGTTCTTACTGCAAAAAACAAAAAAACTGGAAATATCGAAATATTTCCTCCCCCAAGAAAACTGCAACCACTTGGGTGCTCCACTGCTATTTGTTGTTTATATTAAATATCAACAATATAAAAACGGTGAATAGTAACGCAACTTTGTGATATTGACAAAGGTTTATGACGGACGGGTAAATGCTCGCCGTTCATATTTTATAACATTTTTTTATAACTATTAATTTAATTTAATTTTCTGAAGTTAAAACATCTGAATTTTGGATATTTTAACTTCATAGTTTATTTATAAGTACTTGATCATCATATTGCTTTTCCATTCTACAATTTTATTTCCAGGTTTTCTTTCTTGTTTGGCACTGTTACTAATTTTTTACCCATCTTTAGATCGAGAATATCCTTCACTATACTACTACAACTCTTAATTCTTATGTCCAATTCTGTAGGATTTTTGCTGTTTAACTTTCAATTTGTTTTCAGTTTTTACATGCTTGAGTAGGTCTGAGTACTACTAACTGTTTTTTCAGCTTTCATTTTTGCAACTGTTTTTAGGCCATCATTTGTTTTATTTTGTTCTATTTCTTCAACTTTTCTTGACATTCTGGGATACCACACCAGCACACAGCATCGCAAAACGACATAATATCTTTACTATCCGCCTCAGCTTTCGAAATTGCACCCTTTACTTTGAGGCACATATTGTGAAACATTTCTACACCGAATTACTGTTGTAACTTGAACGAATCTTTTTGAACGAAATGAGTTAGTTAAACGTTTAAAATAATTGACTCAGTTTGTAAAGTTTCGAATCTCGTTCTTCTGGTTATTTGAGAGTTTGGGGTGGAACAGCCGACAAATTCGATATAAGCGGCTTGTGAACGAGTTTGATCTAGTTCGCATCACTTCGGTATAGTAACTATACGGAATTCAGTAATAGCTGATTCTGTGACAGATTGGCGAAACCAAAAAGTTACTGGTTTATGTTTATGTCGAGGTTAAAGTTACATAGTTGGTTAGTTATAACATTGTGTTATTGATAATTAATTAAATCTATCCCGAATTGGGCTTTTACTGTATTTGGAACACAATAAAAGATGGTGCTTGTCTGTTTGGGTAAATATTACCTGGACCACTGAAAACGAAAAAGGCCAGATTTTCTTTTATCGTCAAAGACATTTTTTTGTTAGAGAGGAACCCCTTTTCCGATTATTATCAACTTTGTTACTTTGTGGTCTTAGTGGGTTACACTAGAGGTAAATGGTTACTTAATGTATACAAATAATTGGAATATATTATTTCTATACATTAAGTAACGGTATGTCTGTTAACATACAATTCCTAAATAATAAATATTATTTAAAAACTGTAAAACTTTTTGAAATAAATTTATGTTTATGTTGTGTTGATATTGTTATCCAAAATTCAACAACTAAAAATTTCAACTACAAATTAAAAGTTTTCTCTATTTTCAATTTTTAGATGGTAGATGGTAGATATCTCTGCTTTAAATGCGTAGGGAGCCGAGTAATGTATTATCGTCACACACACACACACATATATATATATATATGTATATAATTTACACTGTTCTTAAACCATACTTTATACTAAAAGTTTTTATTTTTTTGGGTGTAGGTTTGATTAATGAAACTTTTTTCTGCAACTAGCTCGACGTTTCGCTTCTTGTTTGAAGCATTTTCCAGAGCATTTTATTGCATGTTTTGGAAACGACAATATTATTTACAGTAAAAATTTTGATGTTCTATATATATATATATATATATATATATATATATATATATATATATATATATATATATATAAAATTCATGTATTGCTAAATTCTTTGGCATCTACAGTCTGCCTGCACTGCAAAACTAACAAAACAATCGTTCATTCGAACGATTCGAACTCAACGAATCCTTTGAGTAAGTCGATTCATATGAATTGAACATCAAAGTGATTCAGATTTGCTATATCTACACCGGATGAACATTTTGTATTCTTTCAATTCAAACTAAAGTTGTCATCATATATTCTACAAGTATTCATTTTGGCAGTACATCGAGTTAACAGGACCAACCATTCCCGCCAATCACAACACAGATTGTTTAATATGCTTCCTATGGCTTCTTTGCATATTTCCATTGAGTATAAACAAGTCTTGTTGAATGTTCAGCATGGGCTTCATAGGTCCGTGCTAGGATGTTTCGCTTTGTATGCGGCGCATATGTGGCTTTTTTTTTAACAAAACTTTTAATTATTAAATATCCGGATTAGGTTAGGTTAGGAATGGCAAATGGGGCGAAAAGTCATTTATTATTAGCAGTTCCGACCTATAACAATTAGAAAACAAATTCTTTTTAATTTATTTTCTTTTTTGAGGGACAACTTGTAGATTGGCTTTAATAGTGTACACACTTATGGACGAAATTATTTTAATAATTTGAAATTTAAATGTTCTTATTCCAGTCCATTTGTGTTCTTAATTTCACTTCATTGTTAAAAAGCACTTATTACAGTTAATATAGTCAATCAACAATTCTGTTCAAGATAGACATTTAACTTTGTCTTCCTTTGCTGTATGCGATTAACTTCGCCTATAACATTTATTAACACTTTCCCTTTATTAGACCCACGGATAGAAAGTCACTCGTTCTGTTTTATATATCACTAATACTTAATAACACAAATTACTTTGCCTTCATTTGGTTTAAAAGCATTCACTTTGTTTAGATTACAGTTGAATCTTATTGTAGCTAATTGAAATTAATTAAAGACCCTAAATAACTTGGACAGAATTTTGTTTTCTATTACATTTCAACCAGGGGCGTGTGGTGAAATTTTAAGAAAGGGAAGCAGTTTTTAGAAACTTGCCTATTTGTAATGTAATTCGATTCTTCGATCATTTTTTGCAAATTCGTCAATGACGTTATCATAAAAACGTCGATGCTCCGACAAATTTTGAAGAAGTTTATTTTCAATGGACAACAGCGATGTATGCGAAAATCTCTCCTGCCCCGTTGAATTCCTCACGAAATTTTTTGTACGTTTAAGTGTTGAAAAACTGCGTTCTACTGATGAACTTGTGGCAGGTCTTGTCAATACTAATTCACACAATTTCGACACTTCGGTGTAGACATCTTCCAGCCTCTCGTCTTTTAAAAATTGCACTAGTTACTCATCATTATTTTTTTGCACTAATGTTATCAGTTTCGTAAATCAGTTTTAGTTCAGATCGCAGTAACACTCGATCGAAGAACTGGTCATAGTGAAGAAGAGATTTAAACCCATCTTCTAGAAAAGTTTTTTCTTTAAACGCATCAAAATTGCAGAGCTTGAGGAATTTAAAATAATTTAAACCATTAAATCTATAGTTTATTTGTTGCTGAATTTGATCGATTATTTCATAAAAGAGGCGTCTGTATGATGTTTGAACAGCTTGTGGCTCTACATTTAACGTCATCGTTTTCTCCCAAAATAGGTCAAAGTCATCTCTTTTTTGGCTTAACATGTACTTAAAATCATCCATTTTTTTTTAAGCAAAAAGCAATATCATTTGTTTTAGTTTGTAATATATTAAAAACATTGTCCGAGAATGGAAATATTTCTGAAAATATGTTCAACAAATAATTAAAGTTAAAATCTCGTTTCAAACAGTCCAAAAACCCCCTCAAACTATTTATTGCTTTTGAGTCCCACGTTTCATTATTTTCTATTATATTCTCAAATGGTTCAATCAGTGATTCACGATTTTCAGATACTGTTAACAGAAGTCTACCATTATAGTTCCACCTAGTAGGAACTACTTTGGGCAATCGTTGGTGGACAATGGAGTCCAAAGCTTGTGTACGTTTTGTTGACTTGGAAAAAAAAGCAGCTATGCCACTTAAAGTAACGAAAAATACTTTACACTCTTTAATGTAATTGATGGCCTAGGATAAAACTAAATTTAATTTATGAGCAAGACAATGGACAAACACAGCACTAGGGAAAGTTTCTCGAACTTTAGCTTGCAGACTCCCTAATTGTCCTGCCATCACAACATCTCCATCATAGCTTTGAGCAACTAATTTTTTCTCTTTATTAATTTCTTTAGTAACGTTATAAACTACGGTATACAATGCATCTGCTGTACGATTTTCGGACACATTCTTAAAACCTAAAAATCGCTCTTGAATACTTCCGTCTGTTTTAACATAGCGTATTACTATAGATAATTGGCTAAAATTAGTGATATCAGTTATTTCGTCCAGAACAATAGCAATGAACTGCGCCTCGCCAATCTCCTGCTTAATTCTTTTTAGAATAATGGTTGCAACAGCGGAAATTAAATCATTCTGGATTCGATTCGACGTTCCGCGAAAAATGCTAGACTGCTCTAAATGATTTTTTAAGCAATCATCATATTTAGCCATTAAACTAAGTAAATCTTGAAAATTTCCTCTATTTGAAGAAACCCTTATTTTGTCATGACCTCTAAATCCCAATTCGTGCTGTCCGAGAAATCAAACAACATCGCTAAGTCTTCTTAATATTTGCCTATTTTTATCGACTAATTCATTGTGTTGGCGGTGACTAATTTCCAAGCGTTTATTAAAGGCGTGTTCAATTTTGGTTTTGCTGAAGACTTTTTCTTTTATGACGCCCTGTAAATGCGCTTTGGACATAATGTGTCTTTATGGAAATTGTTTAAATCGGAAAAACTAGTTTTATTCCAGAGACCTTTTTCATTTTCAAAAAGTAAACATGGCCAAAAAAATAATTTTCTTATATTTTCACACCCTGTTAGCTAAATAGTTCGTATTTTTTTGCCGGATAATGTCTAATATAGTTTTTCATTTTTGTGGTTAAATTTTTCATAGGCAGTTTTGCCCTTCCTTTGGAAATTATTTGAAGCTTATCAGCGAAGTTTAATGTTGAAAATCCCTTTATTATTAAGACACACACCACACATTCACACACACTCTTCTTACTAAATTCTCCAACATTTTCAACGGTATTACCGACAGCCGAAGTTGACGGTATTTGCACATCTACGTCCGTATTATTGTCTTCCATATCGCACCATTCACGACGCGACGTACGTATCACACAACACACGGATAGCCGTTCAAACAAAGAACCTACTCCAACGATAGCTTCCGCCATCACTTAAAGCACGCGACTGAAATGCAAAAATTGCAAACTGCCGGTGGAAAGTTCAATAATCTCTGTCTCGATTTACAGGAAATCAAGCATACGGGACTTGGCTGCAGAGAAGCTAGCGGCCCGCGTAAGTTCTATTCGATTTCTATTGTGGCTCGGTCGGAGTCAAGGCCGCATTTATTATGGGCTTGATAATTAAGATAATATTCTAGCATTTTTAATATAAACTAAATTAATGGTTTCCTATTTCAAAAATTACATTTTAGAAGATGTTTTGTAATTTTTATTGGGGAAGCACTGCTTCCGTTTCTTCCATGGACTGCACGCCCCTGATTTCAACTAATGTAATGTTTGTAAATATTATGTTTAATAAAAAACTGCGTAGTGCCAAACTACTCTTCTGTCTATTAGTGAATTTCCACCAGTACTGACTTAATAAAAAAAAGAGGTTTCCGATGTGGAAAAAGACAGAGGAGCGGAACTACTGATAAGCACATTGTTTAAAACTGAAGTTATTTTCAAACAAGGAGACAAAAGATCTTATTTCAACTTATCTAGACAGAATTCTTTATCTTCTGTTCTTTCACGGGTGATTCTATGCGACACAAAAAAAGATGTGAATAAAAAGTTCAAAAAATGTCTGGAGAAAATATAGTAACAAGGACAAGAATAATTTACTTTTAATTTATCAAAGGGTTTCAGGTTTTAAATGTAAAATTGATCAATTATTAGTTGCCATTCCTTCTGGAGAATTCTTAGTCAGCAAATAGAACGACGTATTTTTAGATTCGATAGTTTTTATTACAGGCCGTTTATTCCCAACATACTCTCTCTCTTTAGCAGAGTTAAAATTCGTAGGAATTTGCTTTACCGAAGCGCGAAAAAGGTTTTTTTCATGTAGATAATGTTTTTCAGAATGCTTTTCGGTGCCATTTGGAATAATTTCGGGGAAACAAAATTGAACAGTTTTGTTTAGAGGATTGATTTGGTGGACTTAAATAGAATATGATGCATTAAAACTTGTATTTTGAGAGCATAGATGATTGATAATGGTTTCTAAAGTAAACGTGGTTATTTCACCGAGGTAAAATTTTTTTTTTTTTAATTTATTTTTGATAGGTACTTGATGCATCAGCGGCGTGCATGTAGTCAAATTAAATACTTTAGGTATATTTGTGTGTTTGACAACACATTCTCCAAACAGTTAGGTTTACTGCAAAAAAGCGCTAGTACGTTAACATAATTTCGAGTCTATATTAAAATAACATTTTTTTAACCAAAAACCTATATTGTTAGGTGGATCAACCCCACTCTAAACTCGTGCGATTGGCGGGAATGGTTGAGGATTAAGGACCTTGTGCGGGTTGCTTATTCTAGGATATGGTATAGAAAAACTCGTTTTTGGAGATGTAGATTGTGGGAAAAATCTCTGCTAATTTTATTTTAGTATTGGGATAGAGTATAATTAAGTATATCTTTAATAACTAAAACTATTTACTGTTAAGTTGTTACCAAATATTTGTGCAAAGTGATAATTTTAAAGGGTGATCCATTTAAGAAATAATGTGTTTCCCTATTTATGCAGCAATCATATTTCAAGTATTTTTTCGGGTCAGCAAAAATTGCTTTCTAATATATATTATAGGTATATCTATGTCATTAAATTGTCAGTGCTTTATGACACGTAGAAAACTCAAAGACGGTTGGGTGAAATTATTCGAATTTACTCTATAGATTCTGAAACGGATGCTTTCAGTTAAACCATACATTAAAAGTATACAATCGAAGGCAAATATTAGTATTGTGGGTAGCTTTAAAAATTCAGAAAAAATACAATCGTTTAGAGCCTTTGGCTCTCATATTATATCACAATTTTACCGAACGACTATCCATAATCATTTTTTTTATTTCTATAAAAGTATGTGGCTAAATAAATCAATAAAGTTTATGTTCGGAAACAATTAACCGTTGGAGATATTTTTCATTGATAAAATACGCTTTTAGGTCAAATCGTAAATAATAATTCTGACATTACTGGAGAGAAATATTGAGACAATTATTGCATTTCATAAATGAACTTAGCGTCAATAGGTACAGAATTGCAATTTATCATTTAATTCTATAGAAGAACTGCAAGCGTTTTAATGTCTAAACAAATCACAGTAAAATTAATTTCGACTAATAATAGTAATAATAATAATAATTGATTGTTATGGTAATAATCACTTATTACAGTTAATAACTATAAATACGGGATAAGCATTTGGTCAGAACCGAAACTACACAATAATAACGCTTCTCGGATTGAAGCAAAAGAAGACAGACTTAAGTGCTTGGAGGAAAAAGAGGACTTTGTAATGACAACAATGACAACACAAGAAGTTGCAGAAACAATTAAATACACGCATAACTAGAGATGTCCTGGAAAAGACACAATTCATAACTTCTGGTACAAATAGTTTACCTCCACACATGAAACTCTCACTGACCAAATTAATTAAATTATTTTAAAACCTAGCACTCTCCCCAGTTTTCTCACCCAAGGAATAACATACTTTAAACCCAAAAACTCGGACAATAAGGATCCGTCAAATTACCGACCTATTACGTGCCTTCCAACCCTATATAGGATCATCACAGCCACAATTACCAGGAGAATAGAACAACATCTAGCACACAAAAACATTTTAACAGAAGAGCAAAACGGGTGCAGGAAAAACAGCCGAGTATGCAAGGAGCAGCTAATTATAAACATCGTCATCATGGAATAAATCAGAAAACATCATAGAAACCTTCACACTAATTACATAGATTATAAAAAAGTCTTTAATTCGATAACACACAGTTGGCTGACCAGAGTATTAGAATTATGTTAAGTCAATAAAACCTCAGGCAATTTCTTACGTAAATAGTGAGTACGTGGAAAACTAAAGTCAACCTGAGAACACAAAAAAAACACATCGAAACAGAGACATCTATATCAGACGAGGTATATATTTGGAAGATTCATTCAGCGCTTTGTGAGTCTGCCTTTGTCTCAATCCACTTTCAAACACGCTGAATAACACAAACTTCGGATTTCACATTAAATACCAAAAAAATACCCTACACAAAATAAACCATCTCTTGTACATAGATGACATAAAATTATATGCAAGCAAAAAGGCAGAACTAAACGAACTCCTTAAAATCACAAAAACGTTTAACCTGGACATTAACATAGAATTTGGTATAAGTAAATGCAAGGTACTTCATATCAACAAGGGACAGTGGAAAGATTCGACGGAAACAATCAACAATGAAACCATAGATAACATGCTCAAAGATAAAACATACAAATAACTAGGCTTCCATCAAAGCAGCAAAATTAACCACACTCACAGCAAATCAGAGGTCAAGACGAAATTTAAAACCAGACTCACAAAACTGCTAAAAACAAAACTGAATGTTAGAAATCTAACGAAAGCTATTAACAGCTTCACCATACCTATTCTTACGTATTCGTTTGGTATCATTAAATGGTCACACACAGACATAGAAAACATTCACGTTCTGAATTCACTAAACACAGGAAGTTACATTCAACGAATTCACTAAACATAGGAAGATATACGCTAAATAAAAAACAAATTTACGAACTCAGAAAATTCTTCCAAAACTAACAAATTAACATCCACAAGGTAATAGTGAAGGCAGACAAGAATTATCCACCGCTCGACCTGTCTCAAGCGAGCCATGCAACAAGCGCTGTGTGCGGTCACATCCAATTACGACTAGAAAATATGAACACCTGGTCTGAAAGAACACTCCACGGAAGACACAGATACCCCATATAGCAAGACCACATACATAAAAAGGTTTCATATACGTGGTTACATGAAAGTTGTTTCCCGAAACAGATGGCTTCCTGCTTGCCATCCAGGACAAAGTCATAGCAACCAGAAACTATCAAAAACACATCATCAAGGACACAACCATTGAAGATGACAGGTGCAGGAGATGTCACCATTTCACATCAAGCATTATCCACAACATACAAACGGAGAACACAGGCCCTTAGTACCATTATACACCAACATTTATACTTGAAAACGAACACTACAAGCTCTACTGGGACATTGGCATCCACACAGATAAAACAATCCCCACAAACAGACCCGATATTACCTTGCAATCCAAAAAAGAAAAGATCACTTATTTAATTGATTTAATTGACATTGCTGTCCCAAACGACGAGAACATCGAAGCGAAATACAATGAGAAGATCGCCAAATACACCCACTTGGCAATGGAAAGAAAAAGACTGTGGAAACAAGAAAGAGTCATCATTGTTCCTCTCGTCATATCAGTAACAGGTGTCGTTTACACCGCATTTGGCTCAATCAGGACTTAATACACACATTCACAGGAACATCCAGAAATTGGTAATTTTGTAAACATGTAGCATCGTTAGATGCTCGGGATCTGAAATAAATCAGACGGAAAATATACGAGTCGCTGAAAAACAACTATTGCAAAAGTAAACATCATACTCAACACAGATCTGAATTCTAAAAACAAAATTATCGCTATTAACTCATGGGCGATTTCGTCAATCACATATACGTTTGGAATCATAGCATGGTCAAAGACAGAGCTCCAAAACCTGGACAGGGAAATCCGTGTACCCTTCACAAAAGCTAGAATGCTTCACCCTAATTATGTTGTAGAGCGACTGCATCCTAACAGAGAGGACGGAGGCCATGGACTGTGTAATCAAGACGTTTTACATCAAAATGAACGTCGCAACATGAAAATCTCCCTTCGCAATAAAGATACTTGAATACATAGGACGATCGTAGAACTAGATGAGAACTACTCTCCTTTAAATCCAGCTGCCCCCAAGTAGAGCCACAATATAACAAAATTGGAACCATGGGAAAGAGCTGGCCAAGTAAAGCTATGCATGGCAGATATTTTGGTAGCATAATAAAGAGTTAATTGATGTTAAACAGCGCTAAAAAAGTTATTTACTATTTATCAGCGTTCACCATATATTTATTCATATTAGTTTAAATATTTGAATAAAACTGAATATATGAAGTTTCAAATAATATCAGACATCTGACATTTTGACGATTTCTACCTTTCGGACTACCGTCAAGGTAGTCTAAACTCCCTTGTAGTATTATAGTAGAAATTAAAAATGCTAAAAATATAGTGTTATATTTCTTACTAGAATCGCTATATTAGCTGTAATGTTGGGCAAGCAGCAAATTTAAAATGTTAACTTTAAAAATCCTATTAATTCAAAATTATAGAAGATTTGCCTGTTGAACGGGATATTATAAATTATCGAATGAACTTACAAATTATGGTATATTCTGATAACTATATGATTGTGTCAGCCGATACTATATCTATGATATATCCTAATATTAATATCTATGATATATCCTAATATTAATGAAAAAACTACTCCGTACAAAGTTATATCCTATATCCTAGGTAATTCTAGTTCTAAAATAGGTGCGTTTTTAAATAGTTTAGATATTAGAATAGCGTATAAAACAAATAATTCTTTAAGTAGATATATCAAAAATAATAAAACTAAGTCTGATAAACTAGAACAATCAGGTGTATACCAATTAAACTGTGGAGATTGTGACAAAACATATATAGGTCAAACAGGCAGACATTTCGGTAAAAGAATAGAGGAGCATTATAAATGTTTTATTAAAGGGAAAACCGAATCTAATTATTCAAATCATTTAATTGAGAGCGGTCATACTTTTAATAAAAATTTTACACCTAGAAAATAAGGGTCATAAATTGAATATACTTGAGTCTCTAGAAATAAATAAACTCAAACATTCAAATTGCTTGCTAAACGATCAGGTAAATCTCAATAATTCACCCTTGTTAAATATGTTCTAATAACTTTAGGTAATTTCTTTTTACTTTAATGCTAGTACGTAAAAATTCCCAGACCTTTTTTAAGGCATTAAAATTTCCAAATGGTTGTATTATACTTAGTTATATAAATATCACCTTAACTTGTAAGCTTGTCCGTCCGAAGAAGCTACCGTGTAGTGAAACATGTCACGTTGTTAAATTAAATATAGTGGAAGTGTTTCTAAAAAATAGTGTTTGTTTTTTACATTTTACATCATATTATTCTGATAATTATCAGACCAATCACAACACTGGCCAGAATCTAAATAGACTATTATCAGAAAATTTACATGAGATTATCGGATTTGAGCTTAAATTGTCAGAGCTTTAACTAATCTATTTTAGAAGATAAAATATTTCAACTGAAAAGAAAGTCCTTACTTGATTTGATTACGAGCATTTACTCCATATTACTTATTTTATTTTAGTTTAAATAAAACTGTTATATGAATAGTAGAAAATTATCGTATATTTAGGTACTATTAGAATTAATATATTATCAATTATCAGGTAAAGAGCCTGAAGTATTATAGTTTCTCATAATTATTAGACGTCTGGTAACGCTAGATCTCAGTGGTGTTCTACAACAGGTGGTTGAAAATGACGTTGTCACGTTCTGAGTGTTTTTAGAAACTAATCATTTCGGAATTTTTGGTTTACTAAATTCGTAGATTTATAACATATGGTTAATCACAGTCTTGTACGATCATTTTTTTGGCTATGTTTTAAGGTTCGAAAACTAAAGCAAACATGTTACTTTTTTGTCGTCCACCTACAAAACCAAGCTTTTTGAGTCATTTCTTTCCCTGATCGGAAAATCAGTCCTGAAAAAAAAAGGAAACCAGTAAAAATACTATTTATCGTCGGATTTCTTGAGTTCGACGTAGACAAGTGTGTCAGAAATGGCAGTAATTAATCAAGTAGTCATGCTCCTCCGTTTCCATGGAAACGACATGCATTTATTTGATGTTTTATTAGGCACTACACAAGTGATCCATTCTAAAACTAATCCTTAAATTGGGTGGAAATATCGAAATATAAACAAAGGAAATTAAGTTTCTGGCGTGACATTGACTAACTCCATGGTAGAGAATTGGAGTTGCATTGAAAAGAGCTCCATTTTCGACGAGGGATGTTTTTTCTTTCTCTACCAAAACTTAAAATTTTTTATGTAATCATTTTTTAATACCGTACTGTGTTTTTCGTTTACCATGGTTAGCTCTATTTTGAGTTGAGGTAAAAAGGTTCATCAATAACAAAGAAATAAAAATATATTTAAGCAAATCGCCGCAAACTGCGCCACTCTCCTGGGCGTCTCACCATTTTGACAATTAAGAGCCAGTTAGTCATAATTTCAATCCGAGCATTCTCTTTATTTCGTATCTAACTTACGAATGCAAAATGGCGGACATTGTGTAATTGATGATCGACGAAAAATTATTGTACGTTCCTGGACTCGTCAACTTTCGCGGACGAACCGTAGGCGGAAAATATCATTTTCCGATCTCGTTTTGTTACGTAAATAACTATTATTTCAAGCCTAAAAGTAAACAACTGTTTATTTACTTTTTAACAGATTATAATATTCATGTTTGCAGCCCACAACAACTGCGACGCAAAAAATATACGAATATGAAGCGGAGCGGTATTGAAACAATTGCGAATCGACAAACAAGGCAATATAATGCCAATTTCGCCTTTTAATGGGCTGATTGGAAAACTAGAAATCGCAAATGAAATGTGAAGTTGAGCGAAATGATGAAAGATGGAAGCTGTATTGCAATTCCTGACCGGAAAAATGGAATTTCGAGCATAGATATTTGGGAACGGTACACGTAGCTGTCAAGTGGCATTTAATGTTTCTTTTACCGAGACGTGCTAGTTTTTACACGTAAAATACAATACAATTTTCGGATATGCTCATACAGCAGCAGTTACTTTTTGCTCATAAATCGACTATTAAAAATGACAGTGAAAAATGAACGAAAATTTCTTAAAAATGGAATGAACAATTTCTCGCAGCCACGCTATTGACTATAAATTTAATTCATTTACCTCAAAACTTATAGCATAAAGGCTACTTGCAGTATTTATTAATTTTACAGCTTTGATAAAATTGAATTTTTTAATTTAAATTTGGGGTAACTTTAGTAACTTTTAAAGTTTAAATGGAAAAGTACGTTTTAATTTTCAGATCCCTAATCACCATAAAAAAACTATTTTTTTATTCAAAGCATAATTTAATAAAAATCGACGAAATTGTCCATATTTCTAAAAGAGACCTAGTTTTAATAACAAACATAGAAAAAGACTCCAAGCCTCGGTCTCAGTAAATTATAATTTTACATTTTACAACAAACATGACACGTGTTTCGTTCTTTCGAGCATCATCAGACCTACAAATAGCAGAGAGAACCTTAGTAAATAATCACACTCACAAATCCTAAAACAGTAATTTACAATAGCATAAAACACACTAAAGCACAACAAAACAAACAACTACCTATATATATTTGATTGACACTAAAATGAGGTTAAGTCTCACGCGAACAAACAAAATAAAATATTAAAAAAGTGTCTCTAGCTGGGATCGATCCCGAACCGCCTGAGTGGGAATGAATAATTTGGGAAACAGGATAATGAAAAGTTATTTTGCCTCCTTCCTAAAAAATATACGTGGATGATATTTGCGTTGTGTGAAATGACAACAGAAAACATTTGGAAGGGTTTTTACAATTCGTTAACTCGTTGCATCCTAAAATTGAGTTTATATTGGAAATGCAAGATGAAGGAAAACTACCGTTTCTTGACCTTTTGCTGTCGAGGAAACAAAGTAGGATTGACTTTGAGGTTTACCGGAAAACGTCCTTACACAAATAAATTCGCCGCGTTCAACTTCTTTTTCTATGTGTTGTGTAATTTACCATTATCAAGGGAAGCGTTTAATAAGGAGGGTGATATTATAATGCAGATTGGTATGAATAACGGTTTTCCTTTGGAGTCTATCACCAAATTATATTATAAATTTATAAACAAGTACAAAATATAATACGTTCAAAACTTAGGGATGAGACAAAATTTGTCAAGTGCATTACTTTTTTCGGAAGTATTTCTCTCCAAATGGCTAAATTTTTTAAAAATATCTAATAAATTTCATTCAAAACATTTAGTAATGACAAAGGACACAATCGATAAATTGTCTGGGGTTTATGCACTAAATTGTAGCGAATGTTCCACGACCTATGTGGGACAAACAGGTAGAAAAATTTCCACAAGGGTGAGGGAACATTTGAAACTTGTCAACAAATTCAGAAATACGGATGTAACTGAGACTGTTTCAGCTTTTACCAATCATTTGTTAGAGTCAGGTCATGAATTTTCCGTTTCTGACGTTGATGTTTTACTTGAATGTCCGAAGGGGAAAAAGCTTGACCTTTTAGAAAAAATGGAAATAACCAAAGCTATAAAAGTAAAACGTCCTATTCTTACTTGCGTTAACCATGTTTTTAATTTCTAATCAACACTAACATTTAACAATTTAATGTAATAATAATTGTAGGCAACCTTCATTTCATTCACTAAGTCATAGAGTGAGAGATTTTGGTTAGTTTGTTAGACTAGTCCAGTGGTCTGTAGGTACTTACTTCGGCCTCCCACTCAGGCAGGCGGTTCGAAATGGATCCCATCTAAAAACATGAATCTTTTTAATACTTTTTTAATATTATATTTTGTTTATTCACGTGAGACTTAACCTCATTTTAGTGTCAAGTATGTATAAGTAGTTGTTTGTTTTGTTGTGCTTTAGTGTGTTTTATTCTACTGTAAGTTATTGTTTTAGGATTTGTGAATGTGGTTATTTACTAAGGTTCTGTCTGTTGTTTGTAGGTCTGATAATGCTCGAAAGGGCAAAATACGTGTCATGCTTGTTGTAAAATGTAAAATTATAATTTACTGAGACCGAGACTTGGAGTCTTTTTCTATGTTTGTTATGTATAATTTAATGTCAATGTCAATGCCTCTATTTATTAAATTCAACAAATCAGAAAAATACTAATACCTATTTATTTTTTTATTAGGTACTTCAATAAAATATTTATAATTGATAACCATGGTAACTTGCACGAAAATTTGCCACATGATGAATTGGACTGCCAAGTAGACATGCTGCTAATTCTCGGAAAATATAGAAAAAACTACCGCAGTGCTTTTGAACTTTTACTGAAAGATTCCCTCAGTTAAACCAAAAATCCCACATTCAAAAGGTTAGAAACTAGGAGTAGTCAGAGACTGACCAAATCAAATAAAAATAAGTTTGTTAAATCCTACAGTGGTTCCAGCGAACTACCTACAAACGTTGGGATAAGTAAGATCCGTTTTCAGAATATTGTACGAGTTTAATTTCTAAAATCCACGCTGTATGCGAACAGTTGTTAACCAGCACCCAGCGTATGTAAATACTGGCCTGCTCGATCCCCAGACTTAACTCTTATTGACTTTTTCTTATGGGGTTTTGTTGGTGATAGCTCCAACCACAGTCAAAGTTATGAAGCAAAGGATTAGACGCGCAGTTCAAGAACCCGCCCCAGATATGATGTTAAGAGGTCAAAACTCATTTAGAAAAAGGATTAATAAATGTTTAGAGCAAAATAGCAGTCCGTCCGCCGTTGAAAATCTGTTAAAATAAAATATTATTTTTTCATTTTACAGTATTTGTTATTTTATTATTGACACTGGCATTAAATTATGTTTTGGTTATTACATATTTTTTTTATGGAAATTTAGTTAAAAAATTGAAATTGAAATTTGCTCCTTTCAAATATAATGCCTGTTTTTTTATTCTCCATTAGGTAAATGACAATACGTAGGTAAACAAAAACAAAACAGACAAACCCTATTTTATTGGAGGGGTTTTCGCCACCCAAACAAACCAAAATATTGTTTAATTTTTATTAATTAACACTCTCTTCTTTATTTTTGGATCGTAAATCGCTTGATATATATATATATATATATATATATATATATATATATATATATATATATATATATATATATATATATATATATATATATATATATTAAGTAAATGTCCCAGGTCTAGCTGGTTTTATATTTATATGTTTGGGTAATAGTGTTTTATTATTTATGTTTTCTTAATTTCTTAGAGGGTATCCGCTAATTAAATAGTATTCCTGTCGTAATTTATTTAAATTCTTAATAGTATGTATCAATTTAATTGCAGAAGAATATTTTTGTATACAGTAGTTTGACTACAAGTATTTCAACGGGTGATACCTGGAAGATTTTGAACAAAACATACCATGCATCGGTCAATTCTAAATGGTTTTCGAGATGTGACGGTTTAAAATGTTTAATCATTTTATCAGATCAACTGTATTTTGTCAACAAAACAAAAAAGTTTACAAGACCTTTGAAATGCGGTGCAGCTGACAAGTAAAGTATGGTATTTTGAAATCATCGCAAAAATGATTAGTGTTATTTATTTTTAAATTATTGATAAAAACCGATATTATTTAAAGAGAATATGATATTATCGGCTCGTATAAAGAAATAGAAATACCTACTTGTCATTGTAACTAAACAATATTAATTTCCGAGATCAATTATTTGCACATATTTTCACTCTATAAGACTTCAGATGGCTATTTTAGTTTGTTAGTTCCCAAAACTTATTTAAAAATAGCAACTTACCAAAAATTATAATTTATAACACAAAGAAATTTAAAAAAATTATTATAAAAAGATAAAAGGAAATGCCCAGTTTAAACACATAGGTACCACAAAGCCAATTTTGAACCAATTTTTTAGAATTACTTAAGAATGTGTTATATTCACGTTGTCTTCTTTATTTCCTTACATACTAATAGAATTCCGCGGTGAGTTTACATACAAAGCGGTTATTGATATGTTGATCAGTTATAGCAAAAATTATTAATGTAACAATTACGCATTTAGTTCATAGCCTAGTTTTACCGAATTATTTACGTATATAAAAAATAATACTGAACAACGAACAAAAATAATAATATAAAATACTAATCTCTTTGAGCTTAAAATAATACAATATTTATAATATTCCAATTTTAAAACATGCTTTTGTGTAAATAATTTACTTGCTTATTACATTTAACGCTATAACTATTATGACAGCCAAATACTTACATACATTAGAGTACTAATTTTAAACCCGAAATCCAAATTATTAAAAAAATTGCTGTTAATTTGATGTCCCAAAATAATACATTTTGCACTACTTACAGCTATTCCAAGAAATCATGGTTCTTGGAATTAGACCGTGTCAAATTGGAATTACTATCCGACGTTTCGTCTTCAATTAGCAGGATGCATCTTCAGGTATCTTTACTCCACGAGATCTGAACACTGAATGAGCTTCGAATGATGGGGAATGCTTTTACGCACGAATTCCCTTCTGGTAGAAGGGAAAACAGTGTGGGACTCGTTGCTTTGTCAGGTTTTCACCTGTCGAAGTCAACAATACCCACTAAATCCCAACGGGCCCTCATCAGATGGACTATCATTGGACTAGCCAAAGATCCTTCGATGGGGTTGATGCCGTCCTTTCGGGTCCTTACTGTGTCGTGGGGGGGGGAGGTCCTCGCTTGGCAGGATGTTTTTGCCACCTCTCGATACTTGTAGACATCTGAAATAAAAAATATTATTAATAGGGAAAGTGTCGTCTTACCAGGTGGGATATTTCTCTGCTATCCTCCTTTTGTCTGCCGCTGCCTACGTCCTACTGTCCCTTAGTCCAGTCTGCCGTTGCCAGTGTCCCTACGTCAATACGCCTGGTGGTCTTCGAATTCTAGGTCCTCTTCTGTGCCCTCAGCGACACTGCTGTTCCGTGATCCGGCAGTGTTGAGGCTGAGGTGGGGTGTTCTTTTACCTCAGGTTCAACTGCAGCTCACGCCGAAGCCAGTTGAGGTACCTGGGATCCTCTTCTTTTACCTCAGGTTCAGCTGCTACTCACGCCGGAGCCAGCTGAGGTACCTGGGAATCCTCTTCTTGGAGTTTGATGACGACTTGTTGATACTCTTAGGGTTTCTCTGGGCAAGATCTAGTTTCTGAGGAACATGGAGACTCAGAAATTTCGACTTGCCCACTTCCATCCTAGAGTATATTAGTGCAGGAGCCTGTGTCTAGGTCTCCTGTACCTTGTCCAGTTATTGCGTCTCGGATCTAGCGGATCATAGTCTATCAGGTCACGTAGGTTTTCATTGGGGTGCTGTTCGGCTGCCCTGAAGGCTCGGGTAGTCTTTTTACGCATGAAGTCCTTAATAGGTGTTCATTAAAGATCACGCTGCAGGTCCTCATTCCTGATAAACCATGGGGCGTCAGCTGCCATCCTAGTGAGTTTATTTTCTGTCCTCTTTAGCTTCATAAGGTGGGATTTAGAAGCATATCCGAAGGATGTGAAGATATAGGTGAGTTGGCTCCTAGCTACCAGTATTTTGGTTTTGGCGGAGTGTATGTTAGAGCAATAAAGATATTCGCTGCGATAGACGAGATCCCATAGCTGCCCCTGAAGTTCGTTCATAAAAAATTCTTTGAAAAATGAAATAAGCAGATGTAAGACAAGCTTCCACTAGGTCAATTAAGTTCTTATCAAGATTATTATGATCCAATATGCCTGATATAATGGAAATTGAGTCGTTCACAGGAACATCCAGCTGGATTGCCTTAAGTCTTTCCACTTGTGCAGAGTTTTTTAATAAAAGAATTTATTTTATCCAATAAAAGAACTAAGAAAATTTGAAAGATATTTACCCAGTTTGTATGTGGGCGAGTCTATTGTACTGACGATCGGACAATGCTTGCGGTCCCCGGAACTTATTGTACCTTTCCAAACAGAAGGAGAATATAACATTCCTTGCTCGTGTGGAGAAGTGTATGTGGGAGAAACAGGACGCTCAATATCAACTAGGCTTAAGGAACATGGACGATGTATTAAAAAGAAACAAATTGTTCAATCTGCTGTAGCTGAACACTGGAATACCACTGGCCATGTTATAAATGCAAAGGAAACCAAGATTCTAGCATCGGTTCCAGGAAACTATAAACGAAAAATTAGAGAATCTATTAAAATTTTAAACATACGAAAAATTTCAATAGATATTCTTGTTTAAGGTGGTTCAGAAATATGAGGAGATTATCCTGTCCATAGGGCTAAACAACAGAAGTACAGTGTTTTGGTTTTAGTGAAGCGGATGTTCTAGCAATATCCTCAAAGGCTTCCATAAAGATGTTCGCTACCACAAGTGATAGTGGAGATCCCATAGCTGCCCTTGGAGTTTGTTCTATGTTACAGTTATTTTCATTCATTTCCTTATTCATATATGATATTACTTTAATCAAAATGCAATATTAGCAAAACATTGAATTGGAAAATATTCACTAACCATTGATATACAAAATTAAGAATAATAGACTTATCTCCATTATTTTTATTTTGATAAAAAAATTTGGCACTTAACTTGTTTTTTGTTGCATAAATATGAACCAAAACATTTGTAAACTTTACTATCCTTCCATATATTACTAATTTTGATAACAATTATAAATTATATCTATAAAATGTTAGATTAAATCATAATGAACAATTTTTTTCTTAGAAAATATTTTTGTTGATGTTACGTTATTCAAACAATCACGTGCAAATTATTTTATTTTTTAAGATATTAAATAAAAAAAAATATCCAAAGAGATAATCACATATCTATTTTGTGATTTCTGTTAATTACATTTTATATACATGGTCATTCGAAACTTTAGGAATATTTTCAAGATAAGCTACTTTTCAAATGTCTATAAACGTTGATATATAGTGGATATTAAACAGTTTATTAGCTCGTTGATTTTTACATAATATTCAAAAGAAACACGAAAAATCTTAAGAAAAATTTTCACGACCTAGACTGCCTTACATATCGGAGCTGTCGTACAACGTAGAAATCAATAAAAATATGTGTACTTCACAATAAAATAAATCGTGAGTTATACGTTGGGAAGTAACATGAAAGTTTCAATTTAAAGTTATGTAATGAGTTCCTTGCCGGTGGGGAATAATAAAAACAGGTTCGAACAAGAAGCACTTCCAGGAATGCCGCCTTTCTTGCCACTCCGTATAACAAAGACAGACAGAATTTCTATTTGGTGTCATGTAACAGTCCAATGCCAGAAATCCGGCGAGAAAACAAACGGCTTCCACTCCCTCTTATTTTCGGAGTTAAGATATTTGAAAGGTCAGCTTTCAATTCAATTCGAGAATTATTATTAAGAATAATACATTTTATGACTTTCATAAGGAAATTTAACTTTGGATCCATAATTTTTTTTATCTTTTGTATGTATTTACGTTGTATTCTATGATAAAATTTATTTTTATTTTTTTAATACAGTCTGTTGAGGTCTCAGTAATAAATATATGTTTCAGCAAACATAATACTACTATGTATAGTAGGTAAGTACGACTTAAGGGGAAGGAAGAATTCATCAATACACCATAGTACCTCGATTTAGCAGCAAGTGGTATGTGATTAATCGAGCCAAAAGCCCACATGTGCGTATTATGTTATCGATATCATTAATTAGTACTGTTGAAGTGTTAAAGGCCTTTCTAAAACCACATTGGGTTTGAGAAATTATCTCATTTAACTTACCATTCAACAGGCTACAATGTACAGGGTGTCCCAAATTTAAGGCGTATCATTGGGATCTCGGAAACTATAAGGGATACGAAGTCGGTTAAATTAGGGCAAAGTTGCGATATTTCATGCCAATCAAAAGGCCGCCTTAAAGGTTTGAAAATTCCGAATACTTCCGAAGATATTCGAAAAAAATCAAATATCCGCGATTCCGTTTTTAATTTTTTCTAACTCTGTTTGAAATGATATGACAAAATAAATTCCACATTTTCATTGCCACTTTTTCTGCATTACAAGATGGCGCTGCTAGATTTTCAATCCGAAGTTTCGAAATTCGAAGTATTGAAAATGTCGATTATTTATTATAAACTATATTCGATAATAATAGTAATAATAATAAATCTGCTTTTATTTGTGACATAAATACACACAGCATAAAAAAGACAGAACATCACTAATGCGCAAGCCACCCTAGGCGAGTGTTTCATAGTAACAGAATAGACTATAACAAAGGAATAGGGTATTTTAAAACAACATTTTTCTAAAGCAATAGTCGGTTTCTCATGATAAATCTTTAACCCGAGTATTTCAAAAAAGACGTTAAAGTAAAACTATCTAGTAATAGTTTTAAGAGTTTTTAAAAGCTAAACAAAGTAATAAATAACACTTATCTCAAATGCTATCTTCTAGATTGTGCAGACCTATATAAACTTAGTCAAGATAAACCTATCAAACTGCTCTCGACTATACATCCCCTTAAAGGTTTATGGTTATCATATGGCCCTTCTTCGCGAGAAGTTTTTTGTTTCCGCCTTCATTTAAGTTACAACTAATAATAATTAAAATTAAAGTTTCCCTTCAGAAAAAATCATCTAAAAGGGTTTTCTTTCCTTTTATTTTTTTTCCGCAATGATCTTTTTGATTTAGAATGCTGATAAGTTGGTTTAAGTTTTAGACATTTATATAGAAGGTAATTTTGCCTTATTTAGACAGAAATGTAATTATATTTCAATTTAATACAATTCTCACATAAAGTAGAACTCTAGGCCACACCTGAAATATTTAATGAATAATTTACGAATAAAAGATCGGGTGCGTCTATGATGACGCTTCGCGGCTCAGCCAATAAGAGACTTTTTAGGGGGGGTAGTTCCTGTCAAATTTGGTGTCGAACTTTTTTCTGATTTCTAAGACAAGAGTTGGTTGATTTCAAATTCTTTCCGTGGTGGATTATGGGGTTTTCCATATCCCTACAGTCACGGGCGTACGGTGGAAGTTTAAGAAAGGGAAGCAATTTTTAGAAACTTACCTATTAGTAATGTAATTCGATTCTTCAATCATTTTTTGTAAATTCGTCGATGACGTCATCATAAAAACGTCGATGCTCCGACATATTCTGGAGATGTTTATTTTCAATGGACAACAGTATGCGAAAGTCTCTCCTGCCCCGTTGAATTTCTCACAAACTTTTGTATACGTTTAAGTGTTGAAAAATACTACTGATGAAATTGTGGCAGGTATTGATTATTTCATATAAGAGGCGTCTGAATGATGTTCGAACATCTTCGACCTTGTCTGTTCGAAGACGCTTGGCTTGTGGCTCTACATTTAACGTCATCGTTTTCTCCCAAAATAGGTCAAAGTCATCTCTTTTTTGACTTAACATCGACTTAAAATCATCCTTTTTTTTTAGGCAAAAAGCAATATCATTTGTTTTAATTTGTAATATATTAAAAACATTGTCCGAGAATGAAAATATTTCTGAAAATATGTTCAACAAATAATTAAAATTAAAATCTCGTTTCAAACAGTCCAAAAACCCCCTCGAACTATTTATTGCTTCTGAGTCCCACGTTTCATTATTTTCTATTATATTCTCAAATAGTTCAATCAGTAATGCACAATTTTCAACTAGTAGGAGCTACTTTGGGCAATCGTTTGTGGACAATGGAGTCCAAAGCTTGTGTACGTTTTGTTGACTTGGAAAAAAAGCAGCCATGCCACTTAAAGTAACGAAAAATACTTTACACTCTTTAATGTGATTAATGGACTGGGATATAACTAAATTTAATTTATGAGCAAATGGATAAACCCAGCACGTGGGAAAGTTTCTCGAACTTTAGCTCGCAGACCCCCTAATTGTCGTGCATCACTGCAGCTCCATCATAGCTTTGAGTAACTAATTTTTTCTCTCCATTAATTTCTTTAGTAACGTTATAAATTACGGTATATAATGCATCTGCTGTACGATTCTCGGACACATTCTTAAAACCTAAAAATCGCTCTTAAATACTTCCGTCTGTTTTAACGTAGCGTATTACTATAGATAATTGGCTAAAATTAGTGATATCAGTTGTTTCGTCCAGAACAATAGCAATGAACCGCGACTCGCCAATCTCCTGCTTAATTCTTTTTAGAATAATGGTTGCAATAGCGGAAATTAAATCATTTACGCTTTGGACATAATGTGTCTTTTTACAGCTTTATGGAAATTGATTAAATCGGAAAAAACAGTTTTATTCCAGAGACCTTTTTCATTTTCAAAAAGTAAACATGGCCAACAAAATAATTTACTTACATTTTCACACCCTGTTAGCCATTTAAATTGTTCGTATTGTTTTTCCGGATAAAAATGTCTATACAGTTTTTCATTTTTGTGGTTAAATTTTTCATAGGCGTTTTTGCCCTTCCTTTGGAAATTATTTTAAGCTTATCAGCGAAGTTTAATGTTGAAAATCTCTTTATTATTAAGACATACACCACACATTCACCCACACTCTTCTTACTAAATTCTCCAACATTTTCAACGTTATTACCGACAGCCGAAGTTGACGGTATTTGCATATCCACGTCCATATTATTGTCTTCCATATCGCACCATGCACGACGCGACGTACGTATCACACAACACACGGATAGCCATTCAAACAAAGGACCTACTTCAACGATAGCTTCCGCCCCCACTTAAAGCACGCGACTGAAATGCAAAAATTTCAAACAGCCGCACAGTGGGCCAGCGTAGCCTTATTTTATTGAAAAATGATTGTTTATTCAGAAATGGGTAGAGATACGTTTTAACGGGTTTTAAAGGTAAATTTGTATAAATACTATGAAAAATGAATATGTTCAATAAGTATAGAGACTAGATTATACAGGGTTAGCTAAAAGTCTGGCTGGTTTCGGCTAAATATTTTAAGAAAAGGTAATGCGATTTTTTTGAAATTTTGGAATTAAAGTAAATTGATATCGGCAAATTTAAAAACTGTATCTGCGTTGCTGTCAAACTTACCGGTTTTTCGCTTATAATGCAAACTTTGTTTTTCAATGCTACAATTTTACATTTTTAGATTTTATATGGGATGTTTTATACTTTCATTCAATTGTTTTTATGCTGCAAATAATTAGAAATTTACAATTTCCTGCATGTTTTGGCAGGTGTAACCTGCAGCAAGTGAAACAGTTAAAGATAAAAAAAACAAGTTTCACATTTATGTCTTAACTTTTTAAATTTAATCTAATGGGTGCAATTGGTGCCAACTTTTAAAACTTTTAGATATTTTTTGCGGAGTTAACCGTTTTGCAACTATAACCTTCCGAAACGAGAGAAACAGCAATTTTCAACAGCCATTTTTTACAGTTTTTGTGAAAGGAAATTAAGTTACAAATTTAAACAAAATACAATTTTTATTAGTCTATTAGCGCAATAAATACAATAACAAATAAAAATTATAACCAACCATTCTTAACTAACAAAAACCTTATTTTTGATACAATCGTATAAGACCAAACATTTAATCCGAATCATTATTACTGCAGCAGTTAGAATTTGTTTCAAACGACTGAAACAAATGAAGTGCTTCTGGGCTAAACATGTTCTTTTTTGGTGTTCTATGCTTTCTTAGTGAAGTAATTATTGGATCAGATGTAACAAGTAAATAATTAAACACATCTGTATTTGTAGCTACTCTATTACATTTTCGAGAATTTTGGTTTTGATCCACAATGATTCCTAAACGAGATCGAAAATCCTCTTGGATCCTAGTTTTTTCTTGCTTAATAATATTTTTATCATCCCCTCGTGCTTGCCACTTCTGTATGCGTAATCGATAACTTACTTTCAAAACACACTCGAATGATCGAATCCATGCATGTAGCGATGTAATTCCATAACACAGGTGATTGATGTTTACAGTTCTTTTTAGAACCCGATCAATATCATTCATCTCAATCGGAGAAGCCCCGCATAAATAACACTTCTGGGATGACGTATTTGTTACTGAGTTGATCATTTTATTATCAACCATTGACATATATAGTTCATGTTTTACCACAATAGCCGAATTATTTTTTAGTTTAAAATTTGTTGCAGTTAAATTTAAAATTTCTTGGTCCATGTAATTTTTTTCTTTTTTTGAAATTTCTATGGTTTCCTTTAAAAACTGCATTTTTAATGGTCGGCAATCAACTGTAGATGAAGGGCGAGGGTTCTGCCAGACATAAATTTTTTTGTTTTCATTGTTTGTTGTATATAATTGTAGAGGAACCAAACATGTAAGCAGTAAATTGCTGTCAGAATAATTGCCTTCAAAAGCCTGTTTATATTGATTTTGTCCACTACTTCCATCCATTCCCCACTTGGTAATCAGAGTAAAATTTGAGTTTTCAAAATTCTGGTCTTCAAGGTCCAAAGTCATCAGAAGCCTACATGTTGTATGGTCTAGCAGGGATTGTAAGGGTAACACCACAGAATGCTCCTGTACACAAATTCTTTCCGGATAACATAACTGCTTTGCTTCTTTGATTTTGTTATAACTAGGGTAGATATCGAAATTATTCTCTTTGGCGTTGTTTCTTAGAAGTTGGCATGATCGCTTGGAAAGTTTGGTGTCAATAAATAAGGCTAAAGCTCGATCTGGTCCTAATGGAGATTGTGCGTTCTTAGAAGTGTTTTGGTTCATTTTTTTAATTTCTTGATTCGGAGATAAAATAGTACGGGACAATAATTTAGCAGCTTCTGGTCTTCCATCAGATCTCAAACTTAATTCAGTAGCAAAAACTAGCTCACTTATTTCGGTTTTTCTCAACTGTTCCGTTCTTCGAAATTTTCCAGAGTAACTAAGATTTTGAAACTCAGATTTGGTCCTTCCAGTGGTTTTGGTTTTAACACAAGCAAAATGTATGTCTTTATCAAGCCATTTTTGGTTCCAGTCTAAAAATCTACTTTTGGTCCTTTTTGAAGCCTGCCATCTTCTCCGAAAATCAAGGGCATAAAGTCGAGAATATTTAAGTACTTTTTCCTTGTTTGATGTCATACACTTCCCACATAAAATAGAGTTTAATGTCTCCTTGATTTTGGTCCTTTCTATGCCTTTTTCAAATATTTGCTTTAGTTTAATTTTGTGGGATTCAAATTCTAAAAATACAAAAAAGCATCAGTCCTGCATGTAGAATTAAGTAAGATTCAAGATTCTTAAACAAAAAACATGATAAACTGTTTAGAAAACTACATGCCGAAACCTTGCTTTTCACACATTTTGGTACAGGGTGCTCAATTAGGAAAAATAAGATTCATGAGTAATAAAAGTGGCACCCTGTATTAGGGGGCAGAGCGGGGCAGATTTTTAAAAAATTAAAATAAAGTTTAAGTATTATATGTTCCAACAATATAGGTTTCAAAAATATGATAGTCACTCATTTTGAAAAAAAAACAGTTTGAAGCAAATTTAAACCTTTTAAATCGACAAACATTTTTATCGAATAGAGAATTTCCCCTAAAGGGTCTTTTGATAAAAAATTAACCAACGAAAAAATATATCCTTATGTCCATTAAACTTACCTCTTTCACCTTCATCCATCACAGATACTATCTTGCTCAAAATTGTAAGTTTTTTATATCACAAACGGTTGACCAAAAAATGCGAACGCGTCCAACTCGGTGACAAGTAGCGTGTTATTTCACGTCTCCATGACAATCAATCGCATTTTGTTTTTTGTTTTTTTATGGATCAAAGCCTACTTAGTTATTGTAAGTATTAAGATATCAGTTATATTAATAAAAACATTTAGTGATTATTCAATATTAAATGTTATTTCTGGCTCACTGTGAGCCGGTGGAAAGTTCAATAACCTCTGGCTCGATTCACAGGAAATCAAGCATACAGGACTTGGCTGCAGAGAAGCTAGCGGCCCGCATAGGTTCTATTCGATTTCTATCGCGGCTCGGTCGGAGTCAAGGCCGCATTTATTATAGGCTTGATAATTAAGATAATATTTTAGCATTTTTAATATAAACTAAATTAATGGTTTCCTATTTCAAAAATTATATTTTAGAAGATGTTTTGTAATTTTTGTTTGGGGAAGCACTGCTTTCCTTGCTTCCATGGACTGCACGCCCCTGCCTACAGTGAGTTGTCAAAGTTGAGAGTTTATCAGAGTATTTTATTTTGATTCTAGTATTTATTTGGGGAGTAATTTTTACATATTTTCAGGAGTTAAATTTATGGTCTATTAGAGATTTTTTTTTGTTCTAAGGCTAGAGATTTTAAGTAGATTTCGTCATTTTCTAAATTTTAATTTAGATTTAAACAATTTTCTTTATTACTAATTTTAAGCATTACTTTTTGTATATTAATTCTCATCTTAACTCAAGTTAGTGTTGTCGGATTCTGAGCAATTCGTACAAAAATAATATTTTTTTATCTCCCTATGGATTTCAATTTCCAACCCAAAAACTCCCTCAGCCTCTGACTATAACGTTCGATATATATTTGGGACATACTGTACCTAAAAATTAGGGCGACCATAAACTTGCAGAACTAGTGACCCAAAACAATTTTCAATAAAATTTCAACGATTTTAAGTCAATTTTGTGGATATTTACGATGGTTTTAACGTAGATCGCGCCATAAATTGCAACACTTTGAAATAGCCTTGTCCCCAAAATTCAATTGATTTCGAAATTCGTTTATCGTAAATTCATTTGTCATTGCCAAAGTGAATCGCTCAATGGCCTTTCCAGTTTACGGGCGAATTTATTCGATTTTCAATAATAAATAAGCTCACATTTTGTTTATGAATTATCGCAATAAATTAAGTTATACAGCTAAATAAATAGAGAAGCTGGCACAGGATTAATATTTTATCGGAGCGAAAAAACTTAACTGTTCCCGATCTTGACAGTACGAAGCTGGCCATTTGGTTTCAACCAGAGCCATAAACTTATACACACAAACACACACCCACACCGATCTTGACTATTATTCCTGTTTTACAGAAACAAAGTAATATATCTAATAGTAATAAATAAAAAAAGTAAAAAATCAATTTTCCGCACCGATGTCCATACGAAAAAGTTGATTTCTCGCACTAGTGCGCAAAAAATTTTCCGTGATGTGAGCCGGGAGTTTGTACAGGGTGTCCAAATTTCGGTGCTTTTACGGGGTATCTCGGCTATTTGAAAAGATAGAGACTTGCGGTTTTCGCAGCACTATACTCGATTTTTCTGAAACTAAAGATGCCGTAAATAAAAATTTCCCAGCCCGCTTCGTTTCTGAGATACAGAGTGATTTTGAGAATACTGCATTTTAGGACCCCCCTCGTAGCTCGCTTACCGTTTGAGATATCAAAAAGGTAAAAACCGCTTATTATGCAGTTTTTTACGTAGAATCCAGTGGCGTAGTCAGACTTTTTTTTATCACCTACTATTTTTGAGTTATTTACCAATATTGTTTTTTAAATGGGACACCCTATATATGGGTTAACAGTTCGATAGGATTTTTTTAGCTTTTCAAGTATATATAATTTGTGGAATTTATTTTAAAAAACAACCCCAATTTTTACATTTTAAGGAAATTTAAACAAAAATCAAAGTGGCCATGGATAAACAAATAAATAAACAATTGTATATGAATTGTTTATTACCTGTCAAGTTTCGATAAGTAATACCTACTTTGGATCGATAATAACGGTTCCATTGGAAGGCCGCCTCGGACCCCAGACCTCAGCCCCTTGGACTTTTCCATTTGAACATCGGTCCCTCGACCTCAACCTCTTGACCTTCTCCATTTGGCCATGCATTAAAGATCAAGTGTTGTTAAGTACACTATTTGTTGATGATCTGAACCATAAGATTCGACTGCCTTGTAATAAAATTTCGCCAAGAATACTGGAAAATATTCAAAAGAAAATAATAAAAAGTGCAAGATTGTGCTTAATAAATAACGGTAAACATGTTCAAAATTTACTGTTATTTAACCTGTTTCTTCATTTTATTTGAGTATGTGTCTTCTGTTGTTGATTGTTGTTAGTATTATGTATTTAAATTCAAATCAGCAGTTAAATAAAATATTTGGAAAAATTTATTACCTACTAATAAACATTTACATATTTAGTGTTTTACAATGTTACCCATGTAAAAGCAAATTAGGTCCATATTAGGAAACAACTTTGATGATGACTATTTTTATATCGAAACGTCGGAAATTATTAGATAGTGGTGGCTCAAAAACGAAACGTCAGAAACGAAATTTGAAGGAATCTGGCAACAGATAGTAGATAGAACAGTAACAAGATCTTCAATGGGCCTTAAAAACTGCAACGTTTTTCTAATTTAACGGACCTCCTAACACTTACCGTTTCTGAGTTAACAAGAGTGATATCACTTAAAACGGACATCCTTTATATATATATATATATATATATATATATATATATATATATATATATATATATATATATATATATATATATATATATATATATATATATATATATATATATATATATATATATATATATATATAGATATTTTTTATGATTTTCGATTCTTTGGCCTTTTCCGTAATAGATATATTTTTTAGTTTTATTTTTCTTGGTTTACGGTCAGTGATTTACTTGAAAATAATTAAAATATTACTTCTTTTTTTTAAAAACATACATATATTGTAATCTGATGACGTTTCAACGAGTTTTGGTCTTTTTCAAATCTAAAATTATATGAAAAATTGTTGGCACGACAATAATAAAATACTTAATAATACTTAATAATACACTTTTTGTTTTTGTTTAATTTCAGAATAATTAAAACTGTGGTTTTTCGACTTTTCATGGTTGGTTAATGCCGTTGAGTTTTTTGTTGTATTTATAGCTTTTTATACGTTTTTCCAAATATTGACTTGTTTAGCCGATGTAAACCCCTTCACAATTACAACAAGGAATTTCATAAACTACATTGCTCCTTTTGTTTTTTGGAGTCTTTAGTTTACTAAAATTATTCGATAGTAGATTAACGATTTTATGACAAATTTGGATCAAACATACTTCAAAAAATATAAATTTTTTGAAGTATGCTTGAAATTGTTGGGATAATCCATTTATAAAGGAGAGGGAAATGTACTTTGTACGTGCTGAAGTAGGTTTTTTAGTGCAAATTAAAGAGTTATAATTCTTATGAATTCTGCTTTTAAATATTTTATTAGTTAATTCTAATGGATATTGGTTTAAAATCAATGCTTCTTTTGCCTTTTTAATAGTATTTTCTCTGTATTCAGAATCAGAAAGCTGAATTGCCCAGTCCGCCAATCCTATTATTACAGACCTTTTTTACGATATTGGGTGATTAGACTTGAAATTTATGTATCTAGAAGACCATGTCGGCTTCGTATACCATTCTGTTTTTATATTTTCTCTTAAATGGTATAGTGTTAGGTCGAGAAAATTAATTTGGTTTTTTGTTCTGTTGCGATTGTAAATTGTAAACTTGGTGGTATTGGTTAAAATATTTTAGGATATTGTTAGATTGGTCTGATGGAATAGCAGTGATACAATCGTCGACGTAGCGAAAAAAGAATGGAGTTTCGAAGCCTACTCTGCTTAACACATCCTCTTCTAGATCCTCCATCACAATCTGCGCAACTACACTCGAAATTGACGATCCCATAGCGCAACCCTCTATTTGTTTATATAATTGTTTTTCGTACAGAAAGTATGTGGAATTTAGTGTTAATTCGATGGCTTTTATAAATTCATCTTGTGGTATGTCAGTGAATTTATTTATTTCAGACCATTTTTTTTAATTATTTTAGTTGCTAACGAGATGGGAACATTGGTATATAAGGATATAACATCAAGAGAAATAAACCAATATCCATTAGAATTAATTAATAAAATATTTAAAAGCAGAATTCATAAGTATTATAACTCCTTAATTTGCACTAAAAAACCTACTTCAGCACGTACAAAGTACATTTCCCTCCCCTTTATAAATGGATTATCCCAACAATTTCAAACATTCTTTAAAAAATATAACATCCAAATTTGTCATAAAACCGTTAATCTACTATCGAATAATTTTAGTAAACTAAAGGCGAAGACTCCAAAAAACAAAAGGAGCAATGTAGTTTATGAAATTCCTTGTTGTAATTGTGAAGGGGTTTACATCGGCCAAACAAGTCAATATTTGGAAAACCGTATAAAAAGCCGTAAATACGACAAAAAAAACTCAACAGCATTAACCAACCACGAAAAGTCGAAAAACCACAGTTTTAATTACTCTGAAATTAAAATCTTAAAAACCGAGTGTCAGTTAAAAAAAGGGAATTTTACGAAATGGCTTTAATCCACAAAAACAAAAACTGTGTGAATGACAAAAAAGATGTAAACAATATAAGCAAAATATATACATCTATATTGCAATGATTGATACTCCACAGTTCGTTGTGTTAGTCCTTGATATCAAAGTGCAAAATGTTGTGTCCTGTTAACATTTTCTTAATCGAGAAAATAAAATTTTAATACATGTGATCGTCATAGCTGTTGCTTCGTTATGTGTTGTATACTGTTTTCATGACGTTCTAGGGTAAGATGATTGTTTTTTTGACGTATTTTATTATTATCGTGCCAACAATTTTTCATATAATTTTAGATTTGAAAAAGACCAAAACTGGTTGAAACGTCATCAGACTACAATATATGTATGTTTTTAAAAAAAAGAAGTAATTTTTTAATTATTTTCAAGTAAACCATTGACCGTAAACCAAGAAAAATAAAACATATATATATATATATATATATATATATATATATATATATATATATATATATATATATATATATATATATTTATATATATAATATATATATATATATATATATATTTATATATATAATATATATATATATATATATATATATATATATATATATATATATAATGTGTTTTCATTCCGGGTGTACATTCGTTCACTACTGTCGTTCTGAAAAGAACAGTTTTGCTGACGTTTCGCCAAAATCACATTTGGCATTTTCGAAGCTTTCTTTCTCGCGTCCGAATAGAGAATGAAGTGTTGGTAACTGCGACGCTTCCTTTTATACCCCCACTCGGGTCCGGAGGTTATATCTGCGCAGGCGTTGGTCGTTATTTATGTTTTCCGCATGGTGCTGTTATTGTTGCGCTAATTGCGCTTGAGTTTTTGCGATTTTAGATTTGTCGATTATTGTCTTCCATACTGTTGGTAGTTTTAATGATTCGTCCCTTTTATTCAAATCACCTTGTTTTTCAATTCCTATGGCTTCTCGGATTATTCTGGTCTTATAATGTTCTATATTGGCAATCTCCCTACACCCATCGAAATTTATTTTATGGCCGGTTTCCTGATGATTAGGAATAAAGCTGAGGTTGTTTGTTTATTTTTGATGCTGAGTTTATGCTCTTCCACTCTTGCTGATATTCGCCTGTTAGTTTGCCCTACGTACAACTTTTCACAGTCCTGGCACGGAATGCTGTACAATCCGTGGTTTTCCAGTTTGATTTTATCTTTTGGGTTTCCGAGTAGTTTACCTATAGTTGTTTGTGGCTTGTGTATTGTTTGTATGTTGTGTTTCCTCAGAATTCTTCCGATTCTGTCTGTTGTGCCTTTTACATATGGTAAGACTACTCGTTGCTTTCCCGGCTCATATTTTTTGTTGTTCGTTGTTCGGGAAACCTGTGCATTAATAGCTTTCTCTATGGTGCGATTTGTGTAGCCATTTTTCTTTAAAGCACTAGATACTACCTTAAGTTCGTTTTGTCTCGTCTGTGTTTACGTTAGTCGCACGGATCTAGATATTAGAGTATTTGCCACAGCTTGAATTTGTGCTGGGTGATGATGTGATTTTGCATTTAAATATCTGTCTGTATGTGTTGGTTTTCTATACACGGTCGCAAGAAAAAAAAACGATATCATAGCAAGCCTAGATGTCAAATCGTTATATCCCAGTATTCCAATCGACGAAGCATTGCACAAGATTGCTATGAACGAGGATTTCCAGGCACATATAATAGAACTCTCGGAGCATTGCCTCAAAAATACTTATTTTTCTTTCAACGGGCAAATGTATAAACAAATGGATGGTGCTCCAATGGGGTCCTCGCTATAACCAGTAGTCGCGAATTTATTTATTATATACTTTGAGAAAGAAGCTCTTGAGAAAGCAAGTTTAAAACCCAAATTATGGATTCGTTATGTGGATGACATATTTATTATATGGCAACATGGTCATGCAGAGCTCGAAAAATTTCTGACTCACGTAAATTCAATCCACCCCAGAATACAATTTACTCTAGAGCTAGAAGAAAACAACAAACTACCATTTTTAGATGTTTTGGTCACAAAACTACATAACGGACATTTTGAATACACCGTGTATAGAAAACCAACACATACAGACAGATATTTAAATGCAAAATCACATCATCACCCAGCACAAATTCAAGCTGTGGCAAATACTCTAATATCTAGATCCGTGCGACTAACTGAAACACAGACGAGACAAAACGAACTTAAGGTAGTATCTAGTGCTTTAAAGAAAAATGGCTACACAAATCGCACCATAGAGAAAGCTATTAATGCACAGGTTTCCCGAACAACAAAAAATATGAGCCGGGAAAGCAACGAGTAGTCTTACCATATGTAAAAGGCACAATAGACAGAATCGCAAGAATTCTGAGGAAACACAACATACAAACAATACACAAGCCACAAACAACTATAGGTAAACTACTCGGAAACCCAAAAGATAAAATCAAACTGGAAAACCACGGAGTGTACAGCATTCCGTGCCAGGACTGTGAAAAGTTGTACGTAGGGCAAACTAACAGGCGAATATCAGCAAGAGTGGAAAAGCATAAACTCAGCATCAGAAATAAACAAACAACCTCAGCTTTATTCCTACATCATCAGGAAACCGGCCATAAAATAAATTTCGATGGGTGTAGGGAGATTGCCAATATAGAACATTATAAGACCAGAATAATCCGAGAAGCCATAGAAATTGAAAAACAAGGTGATTTGAATAAAACGGACGAATCATTAAAACTACCAACAGTATGGAGACAATAATCGACAAATCTAAAATCGCAAAAACTCAAGCGCAATTAGCGCAACAACAACAGCACCATCCGGAAAACATAAATAACGACCAACGCCTGCGCGTCGCAGTCACCAACACTTCAGACTCTATTCGGACGCGAGAAAGAAAGCTTCGAAAATGCCAAATGTGATTTTGGCGAAACGTCAGCAAAACTGTTCTTTTCAGAACGACAGTAGTGAACGGATGTACACCCGGAATGAAAACACATTGTATTTTTCCATCCGTGAAGGAGTAAAAATCAACATATATATATATATATATATATATATATATATATATATATATATATATATATATATATATATATTCATAAATAAAACTTATTACTTGTGTTCGCAGATGTGCTGAATAAGAAGGTGAATTCAAAAATAAGAAGATTTGCAAGAATAAAAATCCTGGGAAAAGAATTTCTAGTCTGAAAAATATACACGAATACGCTATTTTCCATTTGTTAAGCGTATTATTTGAATGTCATTTTGCGAACTTCGGAAATAAGGAGAAGTTTTTACATCACCAAAGGCTGGTAGGAAATGTTCTAAGGAAGTAGTTGAATTACGTACTAGTGCATCTTATGAGGAGTTGTGTGAGAGGTTCAGTTTTCTTTGTCCTAGATTCATAATTAGATTTATCAATCCGAAGTTGTTCCTCTCTACGGAAATTAAGATTTAAAACCTATCCAAACTAAATTATTAGTAAAGGGATTTTATTTTAAGTACGCTAAAATCTTCTTAAATATAGTAGAATAATTGATTTTGAATTTTATTTGCAATAAAAACGGTTTTCAACTAAAATGAGCCAAGAACTTTTATATTATGCCAAAATATTGATATTCACGTGGTTTTCTGGATAAAAGTCCAAACTTGCAACATAATATACAGTGGCGTATCTAGAGAGGGGGCAAAAGGGGCAATTAAGCTTGTGTTAACAAACAAACGCAAGGCTTTTTTTAATTCCCGAATATAAATCTTTATATTTCGTCGGCTTCTACTCAAAATTTCTCTCGTAATCAATTCCTTCACACACAGATAACACACCTTATATATGGATTTAGTTATTTGATAGTTACTGGATACATTACATAAACTGTAACATATTGCACTGTTCTTGATAAAAGAAGAGTTTAATTATGGAGAGACAAACAAGATCTTTTATTATTTTTCTTCATAAAACGAAGGTTTTATTCCAAGAAATGGAATTTTACCGAATATTTAAACATTTTGTTAGGCCGCCTTTCTGTTCCCTTATAATGTATTACACAAATATTTTACCAGTTTATCCTTATTTTTGCGCAAATTTTGAAATCCGTTTTCTCCATTAATTATTAATGCAGGAATCACATTTATGCCTCTAGTACCTTTATTGATAAACATGAAAGATGATTATACGATTGTAGCAAATTCAAAAGTATAATGAAATCGATAATAATTTGACTACAACCCCTGTATTCACTAAAAGGGTTTGAGAGTTAGACCAGAGCCAATTGCTATGACGATTGAAATTGTTAGTTTTATTGTTTGTGTCATTTTAAACCTACAACCTTCAAATTAGTCCTAGTATAAATTTAAACCTCTTTAGTGCATACTGGTGTAAATGTCCAACATACTTTTACCAAAATATATAATTGTAGTATCATCCGCAAACAGCTTAATACTGCCTTTTAAATTCAATTTCAAGATTAGATTTATATATATTAAAAAGAGCACTGGTCCTATTATTGACCCTTGTGGAACTCCGCAACTTATAATTTGTTGAGAGCTTTTACTAACTAAATTATATAAATTTCGTAACAAAATAGTCAAAGGCCTTGCATAAATCTAAAGATATCAAGCAACATTTGTTTTCATTATCAACATTTTGTTTAATGTTAGTAATGAGATCAATAGTTTTTGTTTCAGTATCTCTGGATCTACAAAAACCATATTGACCTTCAAAATGTAAATTATAATAATAAAATAATTTATTAGTCTGTAATGTACTAATTTTTCTACAATTTATGAAAATATGGACAAAACTGAAATTGGGCGATAATTATATTACTGTCATATCTTTTACCGCTTTTAAAAATTAGAGATACTTTGGCTATTTTCAGTTTTTCTGTAAAAATACCTAACTATAGCAATAATTTAGTTAAAATCGATAAAAAGTTTGACGATTTTTACTAAGATATTATCAAAACTGATGGCTTGTGTTGTGATCAAGTTGTTCATTATGATTCTTAAGAAATCATGGTTCTTTGGATTAGACCGTGTTAAATTGGAATTACTATCCGACGTTTCGCCTTCGATTGCACGAGGCATCTTCAGGGATCTTTACTCTACGAGATCTGAACACTGAATGAGCTCGAAGAGATTCAGGTCCCTGTGTTAAGATCGATTTCCACGTGTGATGTAGACCGTAACCCGTATCTCTATTGAAATTTTTTGTATGTTTAAATATTTCAATAGATTCTCTTACTTTTCTTTTATAAAAACCTGGAACCGATGCTAGAACCTTGGTTTCCTTTACATTTATTAAATGGCAAATGTTATGCTGGTGTTCAGCTACAGCAGATTGAACAATTTGTTCCTTTTTAATACATCGTTCATGTTCCTTAAGTCTAGTTGATATTGAGCGTCCTGTTTCTCCCACATACACTTCTCCCCAGGAGCAAGAAATTTTATATACTCCTTCTGTTTGAAAAGGTACAAGATCTTTCGGGGGTCGCAAGCATTGTCCAATCTTCTTATGTGTATTGAAGATTGTACGTATGTTGGACCGCCGAATTAATCGTCCTATATTGTCTGTAGTGCCATGTATGTAGGGAAGAACAACACTACCTAATGGTGGCTCTTTATCATTCTCCTTTGGCGGAGTTGGTTTACAATGTTTTTTAATTGAACGCGTAATATCTTCAGTGCAATAGCCATTCCCTCTGAGAGCTTCGGTCAGTTTCAATGTTTCCGATCTTGATCAGAAATCGAACTAGCTCTGAATACCAGTGAGTTAAGAAGAGAAGTGTTTGTGGGAGAAACAGTCGGATAGTAATTCCAATTTAACACGGTCTAATGCCAAGAACCATGATTTCTTAATTGACCAAAGCCGTGAAAGCTTCTGGTCTATATTATGATTCTTCTATTTTTTCTTGGTATATATCATCTAAATCTAAAAACATTGATGATTGATGATATGCATTTCTACTGGCTGGTACATTTGTAATTTTCCTTATCAAAACTTCTGCTACATTTGCAAAATAATTATTAAATTCCTCACATATAGACTTTTCATTAGTTATCTTCTTTGAATCTATCAATAAGCATTCAATACCAATCCTGTGGTTCTTTTGTTTATTTGTTGAAATAAATTGTAAGTTTTCCCACTTAATTTTTTGGTTTCAGGTTGAAAATTACTCTTTATAATATTCTTGTTTTACTTTCTTAGTTTTTTTTTAGGAAATTATTATAATTTTAGTACAATATGTCCTACTGAACTCCAATTTGTATTTTATGTAAAGAAATTAAAAAAAAAAACAATATAATTTTATATGATATACATTTGTGTAAAAGCAAAGTAAAACAGAAAAATTTAGAAATAAAATTTTCTAAGCCAAACTGGAGAGCATACAAGTATGAGACAATAAGTAATTTAAAGTTTTTTTGTACAATATGTTTTTTTAGGTAATTTATTGTCCAATAAGTCGAACATTTCAAATGGCGCATTTTTGCATTTTCACTATTAATTTTCTTGAAAACGAAGTCTACTATCAAAAATTTTTTTAACTTATGTTGCAGGTTTTTTTGCAGGAATTTAACTTTTTTTGGTGGTTTTGCAAACTTTTATTTTTGTATTTATTTCGTATCCTGTTTTTAAAATGACATTCCTTTTTAAATCAATATTATTTTTCAGATAGCAAAACTTTTAGTGAAGAATAACTTTTTCGCTTAAAATCTCATGAAATACGATTACATTCACACACACCGCCATTTTGTTACGTCATGTGGAGTTCGTACATTTTTCTGCAAAATTTAAAGTTAATTGAATAAGATTTTATTTAAAAAGGCATTTGGCTGCCAATTTGTTCCGCCATCTTGAATTCGTAACATAGCTTTACCAGTTTATCTCTATATCACACTTAATGCTTGAACAAAATGATAATTTAATGTAATGAGTAGCTTTTTTGGGACGTTTTTTTAAATATTTTATTAGGCCACCATTTTGTTTTGCAATTTTATATTCATACCAAAATGTTACCAGTTCATTCTTATGTAACACTTAAATTTTGTGCAAAATTTGATGAAATTGGATGATTGGTTTTTTTTAGTAAATTTTTTTTTACGTTTCTCTAGGCCGCCATCTTGTTTCGGCATATTAGATATGACCCTTAATTTTTGAGTCTCACTCAGATGGGTAGTGTTTAAGCTACGCCGCGAACCTACAGACAGACGGACCGACGGAATCGATAACAATATTTTTTGCCACCTAAAAAGGCTAAAACCTGAGAATATCTAAAACCTGAAAGGGTAATCTCTATCACGATTACAAAATATTGTATTTGACCGCCCCATTTTGTTCTCCATCTTGAATTAGTACCACAGTTCTACTAATTTATTATGCAGTTTTTTCAGGCTGAGGTTTAAAATATTTTATTAGGCCGCCATTTTGTCCCACCAATTTTTCCTACCACAATTTTACCAGTTGATTCCTAAATAATACTTGTGGAAAATTTGAGATTGGCTAAGCAGTTTTTTAGGCAGGTAGATCTAGGGAGTATGCCCACCTTAAGAAAAAACCACTATAACAAAATTAAAAATAATGTTGTCTTTTTTAGTTTTACCACAAATTATTGGCTTATAATTGCTCTTCAGTTGTATAATAAACCATCTTCAAAATAGTTGTTTGTTTATGTTTTATTGCTATTTAAAAAAAATTTAATTGGGCATATTGACATTTTATGTTGGCAATATGCCCATGGATGTGTGTTAATATGCCCAGCTAGGTATATTAACCATAAAAATGACAAATTTTATAATACAATTTTTATTTTATTGAATTTAACTAAATTCACTCTTAAATTTAAACAAAAAACTCTTGGTAACAGTCTTAATCGGTTAAGTAATATGAATTGCAAACTAAGTATAATAAGACAGCGAAAACACATTTTTTAGCCATTATGTAACGAGTAAAACTAAATAACTAAATAACTAATTCTAAGTAAAATATTTACGAGTGGTCTGGACAACCAAAAATTGTTTTATCTTGTTTGGTAAGTTCAACACAATCCTCGTGCACATAAACACAACACACTGAACATAATCTCATATCTTTTACCGCATCTTCCCTACAGATCTTACAATATCGAGAATCTTTTGTTTTTGTTGGGTTAACTTTCATATCCTTTATTGTCATTTTCTTTTCCCTCAAAAACAGCTTTCTTGACAACCAAAGCCTTGCTGTTCATAGCTTCTCTTCTTTTGGCTTTCCCCACATTTTCTTTGTACGGCATTATTATTTTTTTTCTAATATCAGATTTTACCGAGTAAGTTTTCTTTTCTGCTCTTTTTTCTTCTTCTGACGAAAATGTCTCTGATACTGTCTCACTATACAAGGACATATCATCGTCTGAAGAGTGACTTGTCGATGACCAGGTATCCTTACGATGGCGTTTTCGCCCAAATTTTAAAGATTTAACATCCGTAACTTTAGGTGGTGATTTACGACGGTCTTCGGAGTTTGTACCTGAACATTTAGGCACTGGAGTAAGTTCTCTTCGTGTGTGTTCCAAATTAGCAGAACTTGCTCATGCCAGTGATACTCGAAAGATTTGAATACGGCCTTGTCCATGGGTTGGAGTTCGTGTGTGGTGTTACTCGGAAGGCAGAATAATGTAATTTCATGAGTTTCGGCAGGGTCTAGAATAGATGTGTCCAAATGCCATGATGCACCATCAAATATAAGAAGACATTTACCAAGAAGTTTGTATTTGGCCAGGTGAAATAGTTATGCTTGCCTTCGCAGTCATTAGAACTAAAGTGCCTGGTGTTTTACCTTTAAAGAGAAGAGCAGGGGGGATTCGTCTTCCACTAGCGTTACCACAAGAAACAACAGTCACGTTTTCGGCGTGGTCTGGGGCCACTAAGTGTACCCTCTTTGGTCCTTTTTTTGCTAAAACTGATTGCTAGTGGTGTAATGAAAGTCGACAGCCCTTTTCGTCGACATTATAGATTCTTTCTGGCTTATCCATAAGATCTAGGTCTAGCAAAACGGTCTTAAGTTTTTCGAAATAATCTGCAACAATATGTTTATTAAGCTTCTGGTCTCTCCGGATTCATATTTTGAGCCCGCCTTGCACAAATTTCGGGATGCCCGGCTAAAAGACCTTTTAGCCAATAGCGTCCAGCTAAGCGTCTTTCTTGCGAAAAAAAATTAGCTAGATTGTTTTTTTCGCAATAATTGTAAACGCACCTACTTAGAATTTTTTTTTGTCGTGGGATAGCCCACTTCAGCCAGTCTTATAATTCTTTCTGCTAATTCTTTCTCTTCCTCCTCTCGTAAAGTCGTTTTCCTACCTAGACGATCTTTCGTATTTTTATTTTTTTCAATGTACCGCTTGAGGGTCCTTCTCGAAATTCCAAATTGTTTGGATGCTGAATTTTTTCACTGTCCACTATTAATTGCAGTTAACGCAAGTTGAAGATTTTCTTGCGTTCATTGTGCCCGTATGCATCAATGCGAACAAACAGACCGGCAGGCAGACAGGCAAACGCAAACAGACAGACAGATAGATGGAATTGAGAACACAAGTTTTTCGGCATCTAGGGACTCTAAAACGTAAAGATCCGAAAAATCTCGGAGGGTGATTTTTCCACGATTGCATTACTTCCCTTTTACGAGGAAAGTAAAAAGTTGTCCATGTTACCCAAATCCACACTCACGCTCCATAGCCTTTTACAAAACTTTTATATTTTTTAAGTCAAATTTAGTAGGCAGCTTATGTCGGCAAAAATAGTGTGAACTATTAACATAACATTAACATTTATATTGCTGGAAAACATATTAAACTCGAACACCAATTTAACTTGTAAGAACGCTTGACGATATCGAGTATAGTAAGTATTCCATAATAATACGCACGTAGATGTAACATTCGACATGTTAACCGTTAAATTTGAATGTCATCGTGTATTTCCTGAAATAAGAAAACTTTTATCATTATCACGTACTACTAGGAATGGTTACGAATGAGTTGTTCAAATGCACAGCGTGCAAGTGATAGAGATTTGCATTGGGACGTAGGTTTTCTTTTCCCAGGAACGAGTAGTGTTAAAAGATTTAGCTAAAGAAAGTTGTCTCTGAATTTGAGACATGGGACATGTCTGGAAGTAATATTAAAGCTCTGTAGAATTTCAGTTAATATCTCTATAATAATATTTAACGTAACGACTAGTTTGTGTAAGTAAAGGTTAGGTAAAAATATATTTTGATAGCGATTAATGTAAAGGGTGTCTAAAATAAGATATTTTATTACTTTATCTGGAAAACTGTAAAAGGTAGGAAGAAAAATTCAAAAAGAAATATTTCTTTGTTTTTTATAAAATTCTAATTAATTTATACAGAATGTTGCATTTTCCTGGGCTGATATGAACTTTAATATTCTAATGTCCGACTAGTTTATTATTGATAAATAATGGCATTATGTCCAAGTCAGTTAAATAAGAAATAACACCCTAGGGCATTATTTATAAAAAATAACGCACCTAGAACTTTAAAATTATTATTCTGGTTCATTATTATTAATACTAGATTTAATCAGGGATGACAGTATATTTTTTTTATATATTTTAATATAGAAAAATATAAGTAAATTTTTTATATATATTTTTTGAATTGTTAAATTACAAAATAAAAGACGTTTATTATTAATATTACTTTTATTATTATTTTTTCTTTTCTTCTTTGTCTCACAGTATTCCTGTGGTTATATTTTATACTGACGGGATTATACAAAGTCAGTACGAAAAAAAAAGGTAAAGGAAAAAAATAACTATTGTATATTAAGTAATGATCTAACGATGCTACATATTTTCAAAATGATTTCTGTGGATGTCTGTATTAAGTCCTAATTGAGCCAAATGCGGTATAAACGTTGTTGGGGTGAGGCCTGTTACTGATATAACGAGAGGAACAATGATGACTCTTTCCTGTTTCCATAGCCCTTTTACTTCCATTGCCAAGTCGGTGTATTTGGCGATCTTCTCACTGTATTTCGCTTGGATGTCCTCGTCGTTGGGGACAGCCATGTCAAGTGATCTTTTCTTTGAAAGGTGATATCAGATCTGTTTGCGGGGATTGCTTTTCTTTTCTAGGCTCGTTTCGTATGTAGTAGTTTTGCCCATGAACTTATAACAGTTGTCGAAGTCCTTCATGTCGTTGTCGTGAAATAACGAAAATATCTGAAGTTCCGACCAGTTTGGTCGTAGGTATTTCAATGCGTCTTCTCGAAGTTTGGTATGATTGTTTTGATGGCCGTATATGTGCAAGCTGACTGATCGGAACAGACAACTTCCGTCTCTAACAATGTCGGCTCTGATGAAATTCTCGCGAATAGGTTCGGCTGTAGCAGTTTTTTTGGCAAAGGCCCGCCTGTTCAGCCTTTCGCCGCCACCGTCCCGCATGCTGTCACCTTCAACAGTGGCTCCAAAGGTGTCCTGGCGATCCCCAGGCAGCGGCTCTTTTCCGAGGTTCGATGCTTTCTCCATTTTCATGGGTGTGCTACCATTTGACCCTGGTGGTCCAGATAACTCGTGTCCGTGGAGGCGTCACTCCCCAAGCAACTTAACCGAGGTTAGTTGCTCCGTGCGGTTTCAAAGGTTAGGAGGGGTTTAGGGTGGCTAGGGTGTGATAAGAACAGGGATATTGGGTATTTAGGACAACGGACAGCTGGACGTCGCTGACAGTACGGACTACGAAATTACCGTAGCGTCCTCAATACTGCTGGATGCAGTACCCAGACGGTCAGACATATTTATTATTATTATTATTATTCTTTTTATGACTTTTCTCAACGTATTCCTGCATTTGTATTTTATACTGAAGGGATTATACCAAGTCAGTACAAAAAACTAAATGGAAAAAAAAACAACTATTGTGTATTAAGAAATGATCTAACTATGCTACATGTTTTCAAAATAACCGATTTTTGGATGTTCCTGTGAATGTCTGTATTAAGTCCTAATTGAGCCAAATGCGGTGTAAACGTTGTTGGGGTGAGACCTGTTACTGATATGACGAGAGGAACAATGATGACTCTTTCCTGTTTCCACAGCCTTTTTACTTCCATTGCCAAGTCGGTGTATTTGGCAATCTTCTCACTTTATTTCGCTTCGATGTTCTCGTCGTTGGGGACAGCCATGTCAAGTGATCTTTTCCTTGAAAGGTGATATCAGATCTGCTTGCGGAGATTGCTTTATCTGTATGGATGTCAATGTCCCAGTAGAGCTTGTAGTCTTCGTTTTTAAGTATGGATGTTGGTATATATTGGTAATAAGGGTGTGTGTTCTCCGTTAGTTTGTACATTGTGGCTAATGCTTGATGAGCGGTGTATTCAGTTCCGGTCATTATTTTACATCCACTCATTATGTGATCGATCGTTTCTCTCTGCTGGTGATATCTCCTGCACCTGTCGTCTTCAATGGTTGTGTAATTGATGATCTGCTTTTGGTAGTTTCTGGTTGTTATGACTTTGTCCTGAATGGCAAGCAGGAAAACTTCTGTTTCGGGGAAAAGCTGCCCTTCTAGTAGCCACGTATATGAAAGCGTTTTATGTACGTGGTTTTGCTTTCTGTGGCATATGTGTCTTTGGTTTTATGTTGTTGGTGTTTCGGTGTCGTGGCGGGAGTTTCTGATTATTCTGTGTTATCGTGGTTATAGCTGCTGCGTAGATCACCGTATGAATGCCCTCAATTGTGCTCGCATTTGTTATGTGCTCGTTGATGGTCTTTAGGGTTTTTTGTGTGTCCCGTTTGATTATTACTATTATTATTATTATTTATACAAATCCAGTAAACTGTAATTAATTTTTTTAAATGTTTAATTTATTTAATACTGTTATTATTATTATCATTTATTATTCATAAACTTATTTATAACTTTACACAAATATTTTATTAGTTTATCATATCTTAATTTTGTGCAAGTTTTGAAGTTTTTCCGATAAGTAGTTTTTAACAATATTTTTTACATATTTCGTCGCTATTTTTTACGCCATATTGAAACTTTAGAGAAATTTTACTATTCTTTCCCATACGGTCCTTGATTCTTTACTAAAATTTAAAGTCAAACGGATGTGTAATTTTTGAGTTTTGTCACGTACAGGCATAACGATAGACCTACAGGACTCTGTTTTTCGGGGTTCAGGGGCCCTAAAATTCACGATTACAATATAAAACTTCCCACGTAAAAGGAAAATAGAAGGTCAGAAAATTTGAATAGCGCTTAATTTTATAGTTTATTGTTTCTGCTACATCCCAAATTGGCGTAAATCCACCTATCTTCCGTTACCGTTGAAAAAAAATTTGGAATCGATTTCGTTTTCTATTCGAAGGATGTGTAAGGACAAAAAACAAAAGAGATCATAATTTGTATTATTTTTATCTTAGGCCGAACTCGGTTTTATTTGAAAAAGATATAGGATGCCAGAGTTTCCAAAAATAAGTTTTTTTCAATTGCCACTTAATAATTATTTTTTTTTTTGCTGACAAAAAAACGTATTTTTTTTGACATTAAATTTGCCGTTGAAAGTCGAACTAAATTTTTTATGCATATCGAACACAAAAACTGTTGAAAATAATTATAAACAACAAATATGTTTTTGAATAGAAGTATTTTATCAGTTCGTTTTTTTTTAAACTGTAAAATATTTTTTTTTAGAAATATGTAATTGACAGCAAAAGTTATGGTACGAGCGGGGATCGAACCTGCACCTCTGGATCTCTAGCCCATTGCTCTAACAAACAAACAAAAGTGTGCTTTATTATAGCAGGAAAATTGTTACAATTTTATGGACAAAGCGAAATTTACCTTAAAACAAAAAAAAATAAAAACAATGAAAAAAACTGAATATTGATCGAAAAAAAAATCATTTTTCGATAGTTCAATGCAAATACATAAATTGTAAATATAACATTGGTTATATTCGTAGCATTGCCGTAAAGCGGTTAATAAATTCAAGTGACCTAGCAAAAGGAACTAAACAATACATATGCGAAGTGAATAATTTCGATGACATTGAAATTAAAATTACGCCACCTTAAACTCTATTTTGTTATCGTTATACAAACAAAATAAGTGAAGTTAAACAAAAAGTGTACTGAACTTACATAGTAATTAAAGTGCATTAGAAAAAAAAGGAAAATGTATAACTTTAATCTAATATGTAACAAAAATAATTAAATCAGACAGTTCATTCCTTATAAAATATTTTCAAATGCCTTGCAGCAACATGATTTAAGTAAACAAGCAAATAAAAAACATTTTAATCACATTTTAATTTTTAGTTAAAGTTAGTTAAGTTTAGTTAAACCCAGGAATTTAACCGACTCAACGTATTTAATATTGCTGTCAAGTAGCTAGTGTTAAGTGGTATCAAAATCACTCTATGTTATGCTTGTGTCGTCAGCAAAGAGAGAGATTTTTCCATTAACTTTTTGGTTGGTGATATCATTAATGTATAACAAAAAAAGAATAGGTCCCAAGACTGAACCTTTATAGCGTATCATACCCCTTTTTTTTACGCTCAGCTAACGGCAGATTTTCATCTGGAGAGCACTATGGGTTCGGGGTAAATGAAAAATAATTTTATTAAATTAACTTTGATGTTAGATATTAGAATTTAATTATTAAATTTTGGTGTGTTCTTTAAAATCAAAAGTAAATCTTAAAAAAAAATACATTACATAATCCAAGTAGACTACTAAAAGGGCGCCACGCTGTTTTTTTTTATATATTTAATAAAGGAAAACTGCGAGGTAATTTGAGGTAATGAGGTAAATTTTCTATACTTACGACATATATTATATAGCAAATGCACAATTTAAATAAGATAATTCAAAATAGGTAAAAAAAAAGGAATTTAATATGCCAATATTTTCATAAAGAAAATTAAATAAGCCCCATAGTCGACTATAGTTCACATAACTCATTAATAAGTTTAACACCTTTAATTATTGTTACATAAATGAAAGTTAGAAAGAAATATTTAATTAACTGGTTCACTTTTAAATAGCATAAATCGTTTAAACTGTAAATCAAATGTAAAAATGTATAATATTAAATAATGCTTGTAGTAAAAAAAATTAATACAAATGGATAATTAATAAAAAAAATATTATCTGGCCTTTATAAATCCTTCCAGGGATGTCAGGACTTCAAGGGCTGCATCAAAACATCAAAAGAATCACTTCGGAATCACAGGAACAGTTACAGTGTCTGGAACTAACAGCATTCGAACAGAACTGGATCAAATAAAGAAGTCTAGGCGGGACAACAGATTACGCTTCTTTTACGACCATAATCCATAACTCATTGTACGGTACGGTATGCCAAAACTTAGGAGTCGACTCCCATGTGGATTCTAAAAGGAGAGGGAAAACCATGGATGAGTACTCCAAAAAAAAAAAACGAAAACTGGGAAATACATAACATTTTTCAAAACGAAGAAAAAAGGTATGTGAAATTATTATAAGCGGCTTACCTTAACTAAATCCCAAAGTTACTATACAAAAAAAACTCCAAACGGTTTGATTCCGACATGGCCACAGATTGCTGGATAAAAATCCAGGTTTTCTCCAAAACAAAAACTTTACTTTGGCTCTCAGATAAAGCAGATAGTTAATCCATGCGAAGAAACAAAAATTCAAATCACCACTACTAAGTATATTCGGGATGATTCCCGATTTTTCTTCGGATCAACACATGGAGGTGTTGTAAGTACATCGACTACCAACCGGAATGACGATACCAAGGGATGAAGACCGTTGGCCAACCAAGAAGGTCGAGCACGGAAATAGTCAGTAAAGTGACTCGGGAAAGGAAGCGGCAAATTCAAATTCAACATGATACTTAAGAAAAATCATTAACTCGATTCGGCAACACTGCAACTGAAAACGGAAAGTAGAAACGCAAGTCGACGTCGACGCCGTGAATCCATGACTTGAGAGTACCAAAAGGATATGTTCATATTAAATATAAAATTCCTTTATCTGCTTTGAATATTGAAATGATTGGCAAATATTGTGATTTTATCTGGATGGCAACGTGAAAATAAATATGAAGTAAATTACTTGTTTTGATTTATGTACAAATTATAAAAAAACGACATTTCCACCCTAAAATTAAATATTACGTTATAAATCCCACTTATAGACAACCCAAATTACTTCTAATATATATCGGCGTAAATTAAACTGTTCACCAAATGAAACAATTTAGCTCATGAAAAATATAATGCTACACCTTGAGGGACTCCACTTGTAATCAATTTAGAATCAAAATCAGAACCATTTGCCCTTACACATTATTGCCTATTCCCGAAATAAGATTTAAACCAATATAAAGGAATACCCCGGATTCCATAAAAATTCAGCTTGCTTATTAAAGTTTCATAACTAACACAGTCAAAGGCCCTTGCATAGTCACAAAAAACTGAGGCGGTGGGGGTGATTAAGCAGCGAGAACATGGCGTCACTTGTTAAAAATCCAAACTGAGGATATTAATGTTTAAGGAGAAATGGCATAAGGCGATTCTTTAGTAACCTTTCAATGATTTTTGATAGCACTGATAGTAGCAATTGGGCCATAATTGCAAGAGTTAATTTTTTCGCCCCCTTTATGAAGAGAAATAATTATAGCTGTTTTAAGGCATCCAGGGAATATACTTTGTATAAGGGGTTCATTTATTTATTATATTTATACAGGAGAGCGCTGAATATTTTAAAAATATCAAGAACCCAAATAATATAAGAAGCATTAACAAAAATGTTAACGAAATGTTAATACATCTAAATGATTTTTTTTACAAGGGACAATATTTCAATGTTATAGTTTTTACAGAATCGTGGCATGTAACAGATATCAGATTTTTTGAAATAGAAGGCTACATTACATTATATAATGAGGATAATTTCAATCAAAATGATGGCGTTGTGGTGTATATAAGGGATAAATACCCGGATGTTCTCGAATATGATATTGAAAATTTAGGGGAAATAAAAATTCTTAATGCAAAAGTATATATACCAATAGGCAAGATATATTAGTAAGTGCTCTTTATAGACCACCTAGTATAAATCCTTATATCTTTCCAGAGAACTTAGCTGCATTTATTAGTAGGAAAGGGATGGGTTATGTTAAACAGTTTATTGTAGGGGATACAAATATTGATTTGAAATCAGACGCAGAACCAACTGTCTAAGTGAGTGTTGTTACATATCACTAATTAATTTAAACACTAGGGTTCAGAATGAGTCTGGAAGTTGCATAGACCATATTTTCCTTAAAGATCATAAAAATGAGGAACTTGTTGAAAGCAAGTCGTTTGTATATGGAGTTGAAATAACAGACCACTTCCCTATAATCGCTTCTGTTGAGATTAATGATATGATCACTGAGAAGCTTGAAAAAAAAGAAAAAACAATTTTAAATTTTAAAAAGCTTGAATCTATAATAAGTAACGAAACTTGGGTAGATATCTATAATAATAATAACATAGACTTTACTTTTCAGCATTTTGTAGACAAAATAAACACAGCAACTAAGCAGGCGTCTACAAGAAAGTATTTTAATCATAAAACAAACAAGAGGCATCCCTGGATCACTATTGCTCTAATTAAATCAGTAGAAACAAAACAAAAATTATATAAAAGTGTTCAACTAAACCCACAAAAAGAACAAATTTTAAGAAGCTATAAAACCTACAAAAACAAGCTAAAAAAGCTAATTGATACCAGGAAAACAGATTTTTATGAACATAAATTAAATCAACGCAAGACAGACCCGAAGGCACTCTGGAACACAATAAATGAATTTACAAACAATAAAAACAGCCAAGAAAGCATTAAACAAATTGTAGTAGAGAATAAAGGAGTAAATGATGAATTAGAAATTGCTGATTGTTTTAACGATTATTTTATAGGGGTCGGGGAAAATCTTGCAAACAACATAGTTATGCCAATTTCATCGGTGGTTCAACGAAGTATTAACGAACATTCTATTTTTCTGGAACCCACCGATACGGTTGAGGTCAACAATGAAATAAATGGACTTAAGTTAAATAAGGCTCCAGGTTTCGATAATATTTCATTTAGGGTACTTCAAACAATTTCTGAGTTTATTTTGAAACCACTGGTATATCTTATTACTAAAATTTTGCAAAATGGGTACTTTCCTAATTGCTTAAAAATAGGTGTAGTAAAGCCACTTTTTAAAAAAGGAAATAAAACCTAAATGTCAAACTACAGGCCCATTACTTTAATTTCTAACATCGCAAAGATCGCCGAAAAGATTATTAAAAAAAAGACTGGTTAAATTTCTGAAAAAATATAATCTTATATCTGAAAGGCAGTTCGGATTTAGAGAGGGATTCTCCACCGATGATGCAATTGCTTTTTTAACAAATAATATAGTTAAAAAAATATATAATAATAAATCAGTTATATGCATATTCCTCGATTTAGCTAAATCATTTGATACGGTCAATCATAACATCCTGATTGATACCTAAGAGACTTGGGCATAAGAGGAAATGCATTAAAATTATTTACAACATACCTTAAACATAGGAGACAAGCGGTTTTGGTGGGAGAGTCATACAGTGACTTTCGGGAAATAAAATTTGGAGTACCTCAGGGCAGCGTCCTGGGACCAGTTTTGTTTTCTATTTATATTAACGGTTTGCTAAACTTAGACAGCACAGGCACTGTATCTTCTTTTGTCGATGATACAGTGATTCTCTATGAAGGAGATTCCTGGGATATGGTCAAACATAAAGCTGAAAGTGACATGTCGCGCATTAAAAACTGGTTTGATGAAATGTCACTTACAATAAATTTCGATAAAACAAAGTGTGTGGCTTTCAGCTGCAATCAGAGCAAAGTTCCCCTTTATAATACACTTAACTTAGATAACGGATTGTCTATCATGGAAGCCGACTGTGTATCATACTTGGGGGTGAATATTGACAGACACCTAAAGTGGGACACTCATGTGAAGTATGTTATCAAAAAGTTACGTTTTGCCTTGTTCAAGTTTAGACAACTAGCAAAAATATTAGATACTCCTCAACTCAAAGCCATATACTTTGCTTTAGTAGAATCTCACATACAATATGGAATTGTGGGTTGGGGTGCAACATTCGACAATCACATCAAACTACTCGAAGTGATTCAAAAAATGTTTAAAAAAATTATTTATAAAAAAAGAAATACTTACCCGTCAGATGATTTGTATGGGCAAAGTGGCCTCTTAGAACATAAGGCAAATCTGATCCGGCAACATAAACAAAAACATATTCTTACAGCAATAACACACACTCACGACACTAGACATAAAAAACAAATGAGTACTAAAACTACAAAAACATCTAAGACTCTAGCACAAAGGTCGGATTGGTTTTTGTCAGCATACATATATCGTCAAATACCTAAAAACCTCAAAGATTTGAACTCTTTAAATCGTTTTAAGTGTGAGGTAAAAAATTGGCTATGTAGAAAACCAAGACGTGTATTTCATGATATGATAGATTTAAGGTAAATCAGCGCGATCCGAGCGAGCCATGGTTTATTTTCTTTGTTTTTTTTGCTCAGAGTATAATGCACAATTGATTGTGATAAGTAATGTATGTACAATATTATTTTAATTTTTATGTCATGTTTAGTAGAACGATTAATAGTCGTTTGTTAATCATGGATAGTCGTGCACTGGCAAGCTTTTGAAGTATTTGGAACATGCCTCCAACTAGCCCACGGGCTTCTGTAGCTTCCTAATATATTTCCAAAGTTTAAAAGTCGGAAATGACATGATTTATAAATCATGTTCCCATTTTTACTAAATGTTATGTAATTGCTATTATTGTTTATGTTATTTTTATGTCATTGTTTATATTTTTGGGGAATGTTATTGTTTATATTTTTGTGAAATATATTATTATTATTATTATTATTATTATTATTATTATTATTATTAGTGTTGTAAGGGCCTCTATGACTAGGAGCTGCAGGTTCAGGAATATTTTAATTGACAGGCCATCAGTGCTACACGTAGATTTGCTTGTGATATTATTCGTTTCTTTCAACGCTTCTGCTGCTAACAGGGCATAAGAAAAAGCTATCAGCGACATTTTTCGATGGAGACACGCCAATTTGAAAATTTGCCTTCTTAACCATTAGAAACAAGATAACAAAATAAAACTTTTCAATTTTTTTTAATCTCCCCTATCTATCTTAGGAGAAATTGTGCTATAAGCACGTCTCTTACATAACTGAAAGCCGATCACTTATTCCAATTTTAAAACGGAAAAGAATCGGGTTGCAAAAAGTAGTTTAAAATATCTAACTTAAGACGCGGTAGTTCGTTACACTGCAGAAAATGTATTACCTCGGAACATAACTAAAGAAGAGAACAAAATTGATCCCCAGACACAACTTCGTATAACAAGCGCCTTTGGGCATTTGAAATAAGCTTGGTTTCATACCTTTCCTATACGCTCACTTCAGCTACGTGTCCTGTTTAATAATTCATCTTGGGATGCCGGGCTGCACCCGAGAAATATTAACGACTATGCACATTTAAGACTTGCTTTATGACATTGTTACGAATTTAGTTGGATTTGCTAGATTTTATGGCATTTTATTTGATATCTGTAGTTTTATAGCCATTTTTTAACAGGAACGTTAGGAAAATTAAAAACTAGACCATTCTTTACTTGCCTGGAAAAAGAAAAGTTTTGTAGTAGTGAAAAAATCGCTCAGATTTTTACAGATCTTCACGTTTCAAGGTCCTTAGATGCCCAAAAATAGTATATTTCTTGACAAGTGCAGACAATAGTACTTTCCGCACGCGACTGCAGTTGGTCGAACGACCCGTAGCGGAAATCGCCAAAAAAAAAACTAAAATTAAAATTTTATTAATGTTTACGGCAATAAAGATATTGTTTGTTATTTAAAACACAAAAATACAATGAAATATTAAGTAACTCATTTTTTAACAATTTTTTTATCAAATAAAATGCAACATTTTCAATATAGCCCTGTTCTTAAAAACTAAAAAAATTTCGTTAATGGCATCTTTAGTTTTACGAAGAAGGAGCACACTGTCGCGAAAACCTCAACTTTCTATCTATCAAAATAACGGAGATACCTCGCAAAAGTACCCAAAATGGGACCCCCCTGTATAGACGTCTGGCTTCTCTTCTCATTCGCAAGACCATAGATAAAATGCATCTCAGCCGTTTTAGAATTCGTATAAATTGTTACTGTAACCAGATTGTAACGAGTATTTAAAACACTTTTACACTTCACAACTCCTACTGTTGACACAACTTTAGGAGATTCAAAATGCCAGAAGTAAAAATAAATAAAACAAAAGATTACACAGGGTAACAAAATGAAAACAAAAATTTGGTGCCGGAAATCTAACATCTGATTTTAGATATATATAATGTGCTGATTCCAAAAATGCCACCAGATTTTTTCTATCAGCTCTAGTTTCTGAGATACAGGATACAGGTTAATTGATATTTTTTTCTGATAAAGGACAACAAATAAAGAGATAAATATGTACTTAAATAATATATAATCGCCAAAATAGTAATTTACCAGAATCTAATTAACCAAATGGATACCTGGAATTGTCCTTAACCCAATGTTCCTATACTAGGAACTCTTCAATACACTGTTCTTAATTACTTTTATAGCTGTAATTGCCGATGACCCGATCCTTCTATACCTGCTTGGCTGTACTCGATTTAGTATATTACTGAGTTTTCCCAAGTAAAGTTGTGCTATCATTTTGTGTAAATTTTGTTCTTTTTTTAGTATCAAGACACTAAACTGAAACAATGGCATCCACAAGCAGACGTACCTGTGTAAATCATCCCGATGTTTTTTGTTATGTGTGTGGTGAATACACTTTGAAAGAGAGCAGAAAAACGATTTCTGACTTTGTGAAAAGAGCTTATCTTGCCTATTTTGGCGTTCATTGTGGAGATCAAGATAAATCTTGGGCCCCACAATTCATATGTAAAACATGTGAAGTGAGGAGGAGAGGAAGTGCCTAATGGTGTACCAATGGTTTGGAGAGAACCGCGAAACCATCATGACGACTGCTATTTTTGTCTCGTTAATATTCAAGGCATAAATAGAAACAATAGACACAAATGGACATATCCTGATCTGGATTCTGCAAGAAAGCCTCTAGCGTATTCGGAAGACAAACCCGTTCCATCATTCAGCAGTCTACCAGAACTGACAGAAGATGATACAGAAACATCAACGTCTGACGAAGTTCAAAAAATTCAATCAGAAAACGACAGCGAATGTGAAGCAGATTTAGCAACTCCGTAGTGTTTCAATCAAGAAGAACTAAACGATCTTATAAGAGACCTGAATTTCTTAAAGGAACCCTCTGAATTACATGCGTCCAGATTAAAAGAAAAACATCTACTTTGTTCAGGTACTAATATTACATTTTATCGTAAAAGAGATAAGGATCTGCTGTCCTTTTCCGCTCAGGAAAATGACTTGGTATTCTGTAACAATATAAAAGGGCTCTTAGAAAAAATGGGTTTGCCTGAATACACTACAGATGATTGGTGCCTTTTTATTGACAGTATGTGTTCTTTTACATAACGGTAACAAATATGGCTCTGTTCCTATTGGTCATTCTACTACCATGAAGGAAGAATATGAAACAATTGCATTAGTGAGAAAAATTAAATACGAAGAACATCAGTGGGCAATTTGTGTTGATTTAAAAATGGCTAACTTCCTGCTTGGACAGCAGAGTGGTTATACAAAATATTCCTTGTTTTTTGTGCCTTTGGGACAGCAGAGCTAAAAATGAGCACTGGGTTAACAAAAATTGGCCTTCAAGAGATGTCATGATTCAAGGAAAACAAAACGTGATCAACGAACCTTTGGTTTCAAGAGAAAAAATCTTACTTCCGCCCTTGCATATCAAGCTAGGCCTAATGAAGCAATTTGTGAAATTGTTTTGGGTATTTGTCACGTGAATTTCCTGGCATTAGCACGGAAAAAGTAAATGCTGGTATATTTGATGGTCCTCAAATAAGGCAACTTGTTAAAGATCCACAATTCACCACATCAGTGAACGAGACTGAATCTAACGCTTGGTGTTCATTTGTTCAAGTAGTACAAAATTTTGTTGGCAATCATAAAGCAGAGAATTACGTAGAATTAGTGGAAACTATGCTTTCAAATTTTAATATTCTCGGCTGTAACATGAGTATAAAAGTTCACTACCTCCACAGCCACCTAGATCGTTTTCCAGAAAACTTAGGTGATTGTAGTGAAGAACAGGGGGAATCAGGATATTAAAACTATGGAAGATCGTTATCAAGGATGATGGGATAGCCACATGATGGCGGACTACTGCTAGAGCCTTCAGCGAGACTCCACTAGTAAACTCCATTCTAGAAAGTCGTATAAAAGAAAATTTTTATGTTATTAGTGACTAATGTAATTATGTAAATTAAGTTGTTGCAATAAATACTTAAATCCATGTGTCTTTGTTTTTTTATCTGGCAATAGTAATATTATATATTATAACAATTATAACGTAAAATATATACACAATTTTTTTTAACTAGATCTGATATACAAAATCTGAGAACTTTTTTACATTCTGCATCCAAAAAATACCCAGGAACAGTAAAAAAATCGCAGGCACTAAAATGTGTGTTGGCCTGTGTTATCCAGATAAAGCCATGTGCAATCATGTAGCTCCTATTGCGTGACCTTATCTTAAAATTTGAAGTAAATAATTCAAAAATTGCAGGAGGTATAAAGAAAAAATTAAAAAATATCGAAAGTACAACACCCTGTACCTCGGAAACAAAGCATTTGGGGACCTAAATTTATTTTAAAGTCATAAAAATAACCAAAGAATCACCCCCTCCCGTTCGTACATAATTTTTAGGCACCTCCTGGGCACGGGCTTGCCGTAAGCCTGACGTAACTAACCGTACGCGCTTATATGAAATTGTTCATCTAAACATTGTATCGTACAGTGTGTCCCAGATTCGCTTCTCTATACAGGGATCTCGGCTCCTATTATACCTACAGCAAAGGTTAACTTGGGAAAGTTTTAGAGAAAACTTTCAGCATTCGATATCCGGCTTCAGATTTACGATCGATCAATTGTTTTCGGAAATATCGAGGAAAAACCTAAAATGGCGGATTTCGTTTTTGACCAGTATATCCAGAACGGTAAATTTGACAGCTGCCAAAATGTGACATTATTCGGACACATTTTTAAGACAAATAAGATGGCGTATACGACACGTCATTGTTTTTTGTTAACCCGCAACCCGCTTCATCGTTCATTTTTCTTATGGCCGTCATATCGGATTTTTATCTCACAAGTGCATTAAAGATTTTAGTATCATCGAAATATTACACTTCGTAAAATTCGGTTTCGGTTTTTTCTAAGGAGGCCATGATTTATCTGTAACAAAATTGGATTTTGACTTTGACGTTAAGTTAAATAGTTGAAAGTATCAAAGCTGGGTTTTAATAAGTAGTAGGTACGCTTTTATCCCAATAAAATTATAAATCTGACACATAAATTGTCAAAACCTATAGAAAATGGCCGGCATTCCGTATTCAAATGAAGAAAAGGTTGATATTTTAGCTCTATACTTTCAATCATACAGAAACGCCGACGTTACCTCAGCAAGGTATTTGGAGACGTACCCCGAACGACGGCAGCCTCATAAAACCCAATTCAGAAAAATCGTAGTTAATTTAATTAACCATGATGCCTTCGAACAACCTAGAAGCGGATACAATAATAACAATGAAAATCGAGACAGAAACATTTTACAAGCTATCAACGAAAGCCCTAGTGCATCGGTAAGAACTGTAGAATAGGAAACTAATGTGTCAAAATCAACAGTATAGAGAGTTTTAAAAAATAATAAGTACCATCCATACAAACTCATAACAGTACAAGGACAAGGAAACTGATTTTCCAAGACGGCTACAGTTCTGTGAGTGGTAAACTAGGAGATGTAATGAAAATCCTGATTTTGAAAATCACGTCTTGTGGTCCGATGAGAGCAGGTTCACGAATTGTGGAGCCTTTAATAGGCACAACCGTCATCATTGGGCTGTGCAAAATCCTCACGAAGTGGCAGAGAGACGTCTACAGATCAGATTTAGAAGTAACGTTTGGTGTGGGATCATTGGTAAGTTAATCTAACCAATCTTTTTTAAATAGGTACCAAACGATGGTCAAATAATAATCTTTTTTTTTCGTTTAGTTCTCTAATGATACTAAAAGTATAATCTAATAAAAAAAAAGTAAAACGTTCTACTCTAGTCACTCAACTTACTTTTTTGATATTGTATTACATTTTTATCCAATCATTTTGTATTGCAGTTTCGAAGAACCTATAAAAATAGAATTGGGTTCTATAAATTTGTTAACACTTTATCTAAATTTTCTGCAGATTTAGCTAATTCTCTAAAATTATTTTGATTGTCTGAATTTAATGATTTATTATTACCCGGGAAGCCTAGTTCTTGCGTTATGAAAAAAATACCATATTAATCAAATATCGATTTATTTTTCGATATTCATTATGATTTATAGCTGTATTTCCGAATAATTTAAATTTTAAAGCGCAAGGGGTTTGTTCTTTTGATATTTTATATCTTATTAAGGCACGGTGTACTTATTTAAGATTATTGTATCAAATATGTTTTTCTTTTTCATAATAAAGCTGAATAGGTTTCAACTGTATACAAGCTCATTCATTACGGGATGTTTGGATAATTATTTTTGGAAAGAAAATATCTACTTTTTAATAAAGATAATTTTCCCTTTATAATTTATAGTTGACCTTGACTGTTTTAAATTATTAATCATTTTAGGAAATTATTGGACCATTTTTGTTTGACTACAACCTAAATGGGCAGAGGTACCTAGAACTTTTGCGAAACCAGGTTGTATTAGCCTTACGAGCTATTCTAACGGAAGATGAATTAAAAAGAACTTGGTTTCAACAAGACGGATGTCCGGCTCACAATACCATTCAAGTCAGGAACTTCTTAAGAGAGCAGTTTGACGAAAGAATAATTTCTTTAAATGGTCCAATATCTTGGCCTCCTAGATCCCCTGACCTGTCGCCCTTGGATTTCTACCTCTGGGGTCACACGAAGAATGAAATCTATGAATTTGATCCCCCCGTGACCATAGAAATCCTGAGACAAAGAGTTCTGGACACATTTAGAAATATTAACCGAAATATACTTACCAGGGTTGTACGAAAAACAGTCACCAATTGTCAAAAATAACTCGTTGCAAATGGACGTCATTTTGCAGATTTGTAAATTAATGTTACCCTCTTACAAAGTAGTTAAAGCTCATTTAGATTTTTTAAGTCGTTATTTACGTTCATGTTGTATTGAAAATTCAATGCGTTCAATACATTACTTATTTATTAATGTAATCTTGTGACAAATAAATCATGGCCTCCTTTAAAAACATTGAAACCTAATTTACGAAGTGTGATATTTTGATGACATTAAAATCTTTAATGCACTTGTGAAATATCCCTAGACTGGAAATTTTAGGCTCTTTCCAAAAATCGAAAAATCCAATATGGCGGTCATAAGAAAAATGAAAGTTGAGGCCGGTTGCGGGTTAACAAAAAACAATGAAGACGTGTCGTATACGCCATCTTATTTGTTTTAAAAATGTGTCCGAATAATGTCACATTTTGACAGCTGTCAACGTTCTGGATATACTGGCGAAAAACGAAATCCGCCATTTTCGGGTTTTCGCCGATATTTCCCAAACTTATTGATCGATCGTAAATCTGAAGCCAGATATGGAATACAATAAGTTTCCTCCAAAACTTTCTCCATTTAACCTTTGCTGTAGGTATAATAGGAGCCGAGATCCCTATATAGAGAAGCGAATCTGGGACACACTGTAAACGTCCTGACTGTCAGTATTGACTGTACGCTTCAAGTTCAACAAATAAACTGAAAACCAAAATTTAAATACCGACGGGGTCCAAAAATTCAAAGGAAATTAATATACGCCGTTATCATTACCTCTAATTTATCCAACTTAATTTTTGCACCAGCTCAAATTGTTCTTTCTGAAAATATTCCTTACTAAATGACCCGGAAAATTAAATAATACTTTGGCTTTGCTTTGAGACGGAGGAGTTTGAGGGAGATCAACGTCCTCCCTATGGCTCGGTCTTTTTGAAATCCTGTCACAGCGGAAACTGATTCCCGAGAACTGTTCCTTTGAAAACTTTACGGTAAATCTGGAATAACGAGTTTAAAGTGGAATGAAATTTCCAGGGCGTTAAATAGCCCCTTTCATTAAACTTTTCATGGCGCAAGTGGGTATTGCAACTTTAAATGCAGAGCTTGATTTAAATGTCAAATAAATAAACAGAATAAATAAAAAGACAGCTTTATTGTTTTTGTTGAACATTTACAACTTTTTTATACACAAGTTCGCTGAAACGGTCGAAGAATTGAGTAAGGCATTGAAAAAAGTTTTAAGCTTTCTAAGTATCTACCAGACAGTAACAATTTTAAATATACAGGGTTGGTATTAAAGTGGTAGCAGACCTTGTGTATTAACAAATCATGGTTCTTGAGTTTAGACCGTCTCAAATTCGAATTACTTTCTGATGTGTTGTTTCCGATTTCACGAGGCATCTTCAGGGAACTTCACTGTACAAGATCAAAACACTGATTTGTCTAATTTTTCATTTCTTATGGAGATTCTGATTTTTTTATTATGAATAATTGAATGAAATAATGAAATTTTCTTTTTTGTCACTAAAATACAAAAGTATGTACAATGGCGGTTATTATTTGTTTCGTGGGAAACAGTTCTTTGTTTCGGAAAACACGAGAGCTGCCTTTTACGTAGATTTAAATGGATAATTCAAAAACTTACCAGATTGACAAAAAATCAGTGGTGTACCATATTATTTAAGATGTCCCTATGGACATTACTAAAGAATGATGCACAAAGTACGTTATTATGCCACAATAACTAACCACAAATTTTATTACAATGTTTTTAACCGTTGTCTACATATTTATTTTTTTTTGTAAAGTACATCATCTTGCATCTCTAGAACAAAACACTTTAGGACATATGTTAAAAGGAACTTTTTTTCTTAATGTAGTTAACGATCAAAAAGCTTATTAGTTCAAAAGTTCATTATTCCTTTAAAGTTCTCATAAAAAAATCAATATATCCTGCGCTAATGTTAAGCTTTTCAGCAGACACAAATGAATATAATGCGTTTCAAATTTTGTATTTTATGGGTAATCTATATTTGGTCTAAATCTAAAGAAAAATATGCGTCATCAAAACTAGCACAGCTAATTTAATTATATTAAAAATGGTATATTTGGGTATTGTTCTTAAAACATACAGTTTCCTTTATAGATCTGTAAAGTTCTTACAAACAAAGCTTAATTTATTTAGAAAATATTTTATAATATATAATATATTTACAGATAGTCACCATATAATATTTTGCGTAACAGCACAATTCAGATTTTATTCTGTAAAACAAATACAAAATGAATACGAAAATATCAGAAAAAGAGGTTTTCATACCCCTTTTAGCTTTTGGTCACGTATTCGACCCTTTAGGATAAATCAAAACATCTAAAACACCATCTGGGATTAGAGTTTGTTCAACCGGCACCATATTGTGTCCTAGATTAAAATGTCTTGTTTTATTAGGTTTCCTGGTGTGTGTTATAATTACTTCTAGATCGTATATAATTTCTGCTCAATACCAACACGTTTACAAGTTAAAAAAAATACTTAATAACTTTTAGATAATGGTCAGTTTATTAATCATCTTAATATTCAATGCAGCGCAAAACCGATATCATTTTTTATCTTGGTATTCATATATTTATTTGTTTATTAGTAATAGATTCCTTTTCACTTATCAAAAGGTTTTAATTAGGAGGTTGCAAAATACTCCGTATCCAATTTTTTCAAATTCTAATTAATTATATGTATTAAATATTTTAGTATATTTAGTTTCAAGGAGTTGTTATAGGTTGTAATGGGCTCTATATTTTATAATATTTAACTTTAATTATTTATTTTAATTGTAGCCGGCAACCTTATCATATTACTGAAATTAACTAAGATATAATAAATAAAATCCAAGGTACTCGGTAGGTTCACTCGTAGATTATAATTTATAATGTTATCAAATATAATTGTTAGTATAAATTTAATTAAACATCTTATCTCTGAAATTCCGCTGCCACTTGTATCTCGAACAACAAAAAACTGCAACAACGTTGGTATCTTTTTCTTGAATATAAATATTTTAACTGACAGGTAGTTTATTTAACTAAAAGATTTGTTTTTTAAAACCACTTAAACATCTATTAACAAAATTCAAATGATGTGAATTACTGTTCAAAAATAACACCTGAAATTAAAAACAAAAATTTTAAATCTAGAAAATGAAACAATTTATTTAAAGTCAACAATCTTAAAACCAATAAAATTTAACACTTTGAAAATATGTTAAAATTACTCCCCAAATAAACACTAGAATCAAAATAAGATATCTTTGATAGTCTCTCAACAAAGCCATGTAAACCACCACAAAAGAATCAAGCGTAACTACTAGAACTTCGACACAGACTAGCGCTTGATTTAGAAATCGGGAAAAACCTAATCTAATTTGACAAGAACTGCTCCCTTTATTGGCTCGAACGCAATGCGTCCTGATTCTTTAATTAATAAATATTTCATAGGTGTCGCCTAGACTTAATGTAAAAATTCAAAGAACTAAAACAAAATGACATTTCCGTATAAATAAAATAAATGTACCTTCTATATAAATGTTTAAAACTTATCAGCGTTCTGGCTGAAAAAGGCATTGGCGAGAAAAAAATTGAAAGGCAAAGAAAAATCCTCTTAGCCAATCTTTTCAGAAGGGAAACAATGCTTCAAAAAAACAGAATAGTATTAGCTTGAAAGCGGGCAAAGAAAGCTTCCCGCGAGAAAGGGCCATATGATAACTTTAAACTTTTAAAGGAGATGTATTGTCGAGTGCAATATGACAGGTTTATACAAGTCTGCCCAGTTTAAAAGATAGTGTTTGTTACCAAACGCAGCTCAAGGACCCCGCTGTTCTACGGACTACCTAAAATACATAAAGTTAATGTACCACTTCCACCTATCGTCAGTTCAATAGGATCTCCTACTTACAAAATTGGTAAATATCTTTCAAATATTCTTAATAATTTTACAGGAAAAACACATTCATATATTAGAAACTCTACACATTTTCTAGAAAAACTTTAATCAATCCAGTTAGATCCCAAAGATATCTTAGTCAGTTTCGATGTAGAATCGCTGTATACGAATGTGCCTATAAATGATTCAACTTCCATAATATCAGACTTATTTTACCATAATGATATTGACAACTCACTTATAGATCTAATTGAAGCATGTCTTACATCAACGTATTTTGTCTTTCAAGGAACTTTCTATGAGCAAACCCCAGGAGCAGCCATGGGATCTCCATTGTCACCGGTGGTAGCCAATATATTCGTCTCCACTAAAACCAAAATTATGGTTCAGATATGTAGACGACACTTTTGTAATATGGCCACATGGTCCAGAAAACCTCCCTGGGTTTCTTGATCGTCTAAATCAACAACATGATAACATAAAATTTACAATGGAAATTGAATCAGAAGGTACGATTCCCTTTCTAGATGTTCTTGTACAAAGGAAAGGGGATGGTTCCTTAGGACACTCTGTATATAGAAAATCAACGCATACGAACAGGTGTTTAAATGTGAATTCCCATCATCATCCAGCACAAAAGCAATCAGTCATTAATTCATTGGTTTACAGAGCTCTCGCGATTTGTGACCAAAATTCTTTACAACCGAAAACAGAGAAACTGACTCAGGCCTTAAGAGGAAATGGATATTGCACTGATGATATTAGACGATCAATTAGAAAATATAATAATCCTACTCCACGAAATGATACTAATAAGGAATTACCGATAGGAAATGTAGTTCTTCCATTTATACACGGAACCACAGACAAAATTGCAAGGTTACTTCGCCGGTCCAACATACGTACAATCTTCAACACACCCAAGAAAATTGGACAATGTTTGAGATCGCCAAAGGACATTATTTCTTTGCAAATGGAAGGAGTATATGCAATTCCTTGTTCCTGTGGTGATGTTTATATTGGAGAAACTGGACGATCCATTCCGACTAGGCTTAAGGAACATGAACGATGTATCAGAAAGAAACAAATTGTACAATCTGCTGTATCTGAACACCAACATTCTACTGGGCATGTCATAAATGTAAAAGAAACCAAAGTTCTTGCATCGGTTTCGGGACTCTATAAACGCAAAATTAGAGAGTCTATTGAAATTTATAAGCACCAAGCAAGATGCCTTGTGCAATCGAAGTCGAAACGTCGGAATGTGATTCCATTTTAACACGGTCTAATCCCAAGAACCTCAAACAAGTGTTATTTATTATTTTATTTAGCTTCAAACACTCTCAAAACTAATATTAGATAGCTTTACTTTAACGACTTCTTTGAAATACCTCAAATTTTTCACAAGAAAATTTGGTACGAATCCAAGGTGGTAAAATAAAACGACAGACATAAAAAACCGCCTGAAAATATAAATTTTTAGATTGATTACAAATTTTGTGCAACAATTAAATATGATAGATGGGATAAAATGTTTAAAAAATCACCGTAAAATAAATTTCTTATTCAATTGAATTTAGATTTTGCTCAAAGATTAGATATGATATAGAGATTTGTAAAACTTCGTACGAATTCTCGGTAAAATATTGGTATGAATACAATATGTTGGAACAAAATCGCGCTCAATAGAAAAGACAGTATATCGTCGGTTTGCAGCGTAAACTGTCAAAACCAACATTTTCCATAATATAAGACATATAAATTATGACGCATATATTTTTATAGAATCTCCATCTAATTGTCAAAATAGATTTAAAAAAACAACCTGTTTTTTGTAATACTTCAGGTATCTTAATATACATGTCCTTAAACTTTAAAAAGCCATTATGCAAAAATGTTAGTTTGGACAGTTAATGACTTTATGCTGCAAGCCGACGCATGCGCAACTGGCCCTCACACTTCACTATTCCTAATAAAAGGAAAGATTCATTAGAAGGGAAGTTCCAGGTAGAGCAAATTTACCAACATTTTTTGAACTTGTAGAGGATGGAACAGTACGACCTGAAGCTAGCTCAAAAGAGCTGTGCGAAGGCTACATTTAAAAAAAAAAATTCTTGCTTCGTAATTTTTTTGAAGTTTGACCCTTTAGCGACCAGACTACATATACTCTGTTCCCCAGTTATTGAGACGAGTGTTTTTCTGTATTCAAACAACTGAATTTATATCTATAATACCAGTGAATATCACTATTCTTAAAAAAGTTTTTGCCTTTAAAGATAAAAAGACAAAATTTAAATATTAAATAAGACTATAAACTTCGATTTAAGGATCCGACAAAAGACATTCAATTCTCATCTACTTCGGCAAATATACCCACCCTTTCAGTTTGGACATATGCGTAATAGGTATATTAAATTTAACTAAATAACCGAAAACCCTAAAACTGGAAATGTATCCTGCTTTTGCTGTGTGGATATGGCATTTTTATAATTCTTATGCTCCTGTTTTTATATTGTTTTTCATATATTAGACCCTTCGAAATGCAACGGGTAACATATCTCAGATACCATTTAACTAAATATATTCAAATAAGATACATCAGGGATTTCTCTAATAGTACTTCTGAAAATTGCATCGGTACGGTTGCTACGTTTTCCTATTTTCTCGCAATTTTATTGAAATGAACCTTATGCTTATTTTTACTGGGCTCGATTTGCATCTCTGTATTTGCTGTAATCCTATTGATAAGATGATTTCATTTTAGTTTAAAGGTATTCTAGTATTTTGCGTAACAAAGTGAATAGAAGTTACTGTGACATTTGTACATAAAAACTGTGAGGTAAAGGTTACCAAACTATAACGAAAATAATCTACGTCTATAATATTTCTTAAGAATTGATAAAATAGTAATGAATTATAAACACATAATTTCTGAATGCACTCCGTGGTTAAGAATGGTTATACCTAACACACGTAACTAAGGTAACCTAAAATTTGTCACTGTCTACTTGTTTACACTTTGAAATCTCAAACTAAACTGAATCAAAATATTGTCGTTTAGGATCTTCTTCGCCAATTCTGCCAGTCAAACGACTATTACAGCTTTTGATTCATCGACGTGAACTTCAATTGAGGGTTGAAACAGTGAACTCAATATGTGGGAAGCAGTGGCGGCTCCTCAATAAGTGCACATGTGCACGTGCACTCCCAAATTTTTTAAACAAACATATTTAAATGTTAATTTTCTTTAAACAATATTATCATAAAATAATAATTTAAAAACCATGCCGTCAAAGAACATGACCCAAAGACCAGACATTAAAATATGCGATGTAAATTGATCGACCAATTTCTTAACTAGCGACAATGTCATGAATCATCAATAATAAGCACTAAACAAAACCAAAGTTTGCAGAATAAATATTTCTGTAGACTTTGACGCTGGACCTGGACGCCTATGCGTACGTATTAAATATCGAAGCGGGCCTTTCATCGGATCCATCCATCCTGCCGCAGCGACTTCGTTCACTGCTCGCCCGAATATTAAATCTAATTGGTGGAAACCTGCCCCCCGCACTCTTTGTTCCCCGCGACAATCAGGCGACGTCCGATAGCTCCCGAGCACCTGAAAGCAGTGCACATTAGAATTAGCGCTTTGCGGTACGATAAGGTTGTTTTCATTTCGCGATAGCAAGAATGACGGAATTATCAAACCTTGATTGCATTAGCGTGCAATATTTAAAGACAATTAAATTTTCCTCGTTATCTTTAAACGAAAAAATAAAAATTAAAAGTGTCTAACTAAATGCAAAAGTCGTGATTATAAACGAACTTTTAAAATAGAAACTTACGAAAAAACCGAGTGGTTGTGCGGCTGTAGTATTAGTAATGGTCTTTACTGTTTTCCGTGTTTATTATTTGAAAGCGGTGAGGCATCAGAATGGACAAAATCCGGGGTTAAAGATTTAGTACATTTATCCGAAAAAATTAAAAAGCATCAAAATTCAAAGTCACATCTATCTGCTAAATTAGGATTTAATTTATTAGGTAAACAAGATATTCGGCAACAATTAAATAGTGAATACCGATTAAGCATTCAAAAACATAATGACGAAGTAAAGAATAATAGGTATGTCTTATCTAAAATTATAAATTGTATTAAATTTTGTGGCGCATTTGAGCTTGCTCTCCGTGGACACGATGAACAACAAGATTCATTAAACCCTGGTATATTTAGAGGCCTCATAAATTTTTCTGCCGAATTGGATTTAGCACTGAGGGATCATTTGCAGCAAGCTACCGTGTTTAAAGGCACGTCAAAAGACATTCAAAATGATTTATTAGAATGTATGCTTTCCGTGAGTCAGGCACATATAAAAAAAGAAATTGCCGCTGCAAATTTTTTGTCTGTTATGAGTGACGAAACAAGTGACATTTCGAATATTTTTCAAATGGTTATAGTTTACCGTTATACTTTAGCAAACGGCACCCCCGTTGAACGATTTTGGACATTTGTAAAACCAAATGAACATGATGCTGTAGCCTTAGCTGGCTGCATAGAGGAGGCTCTTAATTATGTTTTAAAAAATTCTGAACAATTGATTTACCAAAGTTATGACGGAGCAAGTGTCATGAGTGGCGTCCATGGTGGTGTGTAAAAACGTATTAAAGATAAATTTAAATATGCGCATTATATCCATTGTTATGCTCATATACTAAATTTGATAATGTCGCAGGCAACAAGCATAAATACAAATGTACGCATATTTTTTTCCGATTTGAGTGACCTTACCAATTTTTTTTCGAATTCTCCACAAAGATTTGCAATATTAGATGAAGTGGTTGGAAATAGGGTTCCTAGAGCATCTGCTACAAGATGGAATTTTAAAATAAGAACAGTTAACACTGTATACGAAAACAGAGAAGCACTTTTAGAGTGTATGGAAAAAATACAATCCACATCCAAACAATCTGATACCATTAGAAAGGCGGGTGCTATTTTCAGATTATTGAATGACTCTAAATTTGTTTTTTGGTTTACAGTGTTTCATCGTGTAATGCCCCATGTTGATATTTTATATTCACAGCTGCAAAAAAGGGCTACTGATTCCGTTACTGTAAAACGATGTATTACTGAGTTCGAAAAAAATATTCAAAAGGAGAGAGATAACATACATACTATTAGAGAAACCGGGTTAGTAGACATTGATGAAAGTCAAGCTAGAAAAAGAAGGAAGACGGATGAGAGAAATTCTTATGTTTCCACGACTGTGCAAGCTAAAGAAGTGTGTGACGCCATAATTGCAGAAATAAAAAGAAGGTTTTCGTTCACAGGCCATTTGGAAATAGCTCACTTATTTTCGGTGGAAAATTTTGAAACATATTCAGCAAATTTTCCTATACTACATTTAGATTCAGCAATTCAAAACTTTCCATTTTTAAATAAAAATAAATTAAAGACAGAATTAGAAATAATATACAGAAGAGCAGATTTTAGAGAAGTTTCCGGAGCAGTCCACTTGCTTAAATTTTTAATTGAAAATAATTTGCAAATAGATTTCTCAGAAACATTTTCAGTGTTACAGGCGATTATCACAATGCCAATGACAACCGCAGAAGCGGAACGTTGTTTTTCCACATTGAATCGCATAAAAACTTTTCTTAGAAGTACAATTGGCCAGAATAGACTAACTGCTCTCGCAATGTTATCTATTGAGAAACAAATGATTCAAGAAATTCCAAATTTTAATGAATTGGTTATTGAAGAATTTGTCTCAAAAAAGGATAAAAGACTTCATTTTCAATACAAAACGTGTTTGTAAAATATAAAAACAATTATTGTTTGGCCAGACCGATGTACTCAGAGAAGTAAGTTACTTAATTCTTAAATTCTTATAAGTTTGTTTAATTTGTATGATTTGATAGTCCAATGAAAGTCTTTTGGGCGTGGCACCCAAAAATCGTTTCGCTTCCGCCGATTTACCAACGGCACTCATGTTCTATTCTAATTCACTGGTGGGAAGGGGGAAAGGGGAGGAGGAATTAACCTACTATGTTGCTAATTCATGTGTAAGTAATATTTAGGTAGTTTAAATTGGTGATTAGGTTTTGCTATAACATGAGATTTTTGGATTAAACTGTTGGCGGAATAGTTTGTTTTGTTAAAGTATTTTACGTTCAGTTTGCTAATAAACCCTCTTGAGGTGTCTATCTTACGATACCTATGAATTATAGTAATCTTTTAGTTTGCTTTTGCTGACGAATTCCCCAGGTGGGGCATATATAAACTGTAGACAAGGATAAAAAATTCTAGAATAATCGAAATTCTACAGGGTGAAAAAAATTATGCCCAACAGAACATTCCAGAACGATTTTTGACACTATCATTGTCGTTGCATGGTTAAAAATTAAGGTAAGTCTATTTCATTAAAATAACAACTAATAAATAAATTCAACTCAACAAATCTATAACTAGAGCTAAATCGATGAGGCAAAACATATGTAACCGATCATCTTAAAATAAAAGAACATATTACTAAGACCGAGAGTGTTTGTATACTGTTTAACTTATATGCATATTATTGCGAATTTAGCTCTAGTTATAGTTTTGTTAAGTTTTAAGTCGCTAGGAGTTGACTATATTCACAGTTTCTGGTATAAGAAATTTGAGGCCCTCAAAACACTGAATTGAGTGCTCAGATCTCGTGGAGTAAAGATCCCTGAAGATGCCTCGTGCAATCGAAGACGAAACGTCGCATGGTAATTCCAATTTGACACGGTCTAATCCCAAGAACCATGATTTATTAATTGACCAAAGCCATGAAAGCTTCCGTTCTAGGTGACTTTTGTAATATTTTTTAAATAAGGATGCACTGAGACCAATAAACTCCCTTGGCAAAGAGTTAAAACATTTGACAGCATTATATGTAAACGATCTCTGGAACATAGCACTACGATGATGAGGTAGAGTTAGTCTACTCGTTACTCCACGAATATCGATAGTGTGAACATTTGAACGTAAAATTAATTTCGATTCCAACGTAATTGGGCAATTTTGATTAACAAAAATATTCCTTAAAAAATTTGCAAAATGCAAATCTCTTCTATATTTCATATTAAGCCAGTTAGGTTCTTTACAAGTAACTGATATATGATCATATTTTCTTAAACCATGAATAAACCTGCAACATGTATTTTGAATTTTTTGAATGCGCCCTTTTTCTAAATTGTCTAAACAAGTCCCGTATATATAATCACAATAGTTAAAGTTTGACAATACAAGGGACTTACAAAGTATTTTTATTAGTCGAATGTCTAATATATGTCTGTGGCTATACAAAAGTTTTAATTTAAAATATGATTTTTTAATTAATTGAGTTATATGCTGCCTAAATCTTAATTCCGGATCAATTACAACACCCAAATTTTTTGCATGATCTACAACAGGTAATTTTACGCTGTCAATTGATATATTAATACGCTCTTTAAATTCAGTTATACGAGATTTGCTACCAAACAGCATAAGTGATGATTTAGTAGGATTCAATTTTAAACTATGAGATTGAGATAAATTTAATAAGATATTCAAATCCTCATTTACTTTATTACAAGCCAATAAAACATTTTCATTGTTAAAGTTAAAATACAGTTGGGTGTCGTCAGTATATGCCTGGACGCTACAATATTTTAATGAATTTAATATGTCAGCTGTATATATTATAAACAATAAGGGTCCTAAAATAGAATATTTATTATCAGAAGATATTGTTTGAAATCTATTGGACAAATAGGATTTAATTATGTTCAGAGACTCCTGTTGTAAGCCATAATATTTAAGTTTTGCTAATAATAGATCGTGATATATTGTATCAAAAGCTTTAGAGAAATCTAACACGACCAAAATACTACATTGCCCATTATCAAATGCTCTTATCAAATCATCTGTAATGTTCCCTAAAGCAACGGCAGTACTAAACCCTTTTCTAAATCCACACTGAGAACTAGGAAGCAATTTATTAGCGTTAAAGTATTCATTTAATTGATTATATAGAATTTTCTCGAATATTTTTGATATTGCAGGCAAAATGCCAATAATTCTGAGGTCATTCAAATTTTTTGGATTAGATGATTTAGGCATAGGCTTAACAATTGACATTTTTCATTGATCCGAGAAATAGCGCGCTTCAATACAACAATTAATGATATGGGTAATAAACTTATCAATAAAAGGACTACAATATTTTAGCATTTGAGCACTAATAGTGTCATTTCTACTTGCATTAGTTCGGGGTCCAGTTACGTATAACGAGACAACCAGCCTGAATCCAACCCTGACCAGACTACCGCACCAAGATAAAATGCGAGGAACTGCTGAATTGCTAAACACCGTAGTTTATCTGTTAACATGGACATTAATATATTAAATGATAACGTCCGAGTTTTAGCTGAATTATATTATTACCGTAACTTATCTTTAAATACTGAACATTATCAAATGTAGATATAAATCGAATATAGTTAAATTGTCATTTTCTCGTACTTTATCAGTTCATACCAGGATTTATCTTTAAAAATATTATATATACTCACCTCACGTTAGAGTTTAGTCTTAGTTTGTTACCAGCTTTTCTTGTAAATAAAACAAGTCAATGAGTACATTCTCAAGTCCACACATTTTTTATTTTTCAAAAGTAAAAATAATCTAATTGGCGCGGTCGGTCACGGATATTTCCTGTACAAGAAGTTGAGTGTAGTGCCTTTATACCGGGAAAGCACACAACGGACTGGTGAATTTCAATTCTTCAACAGGACTGTCTGCAATTCTTTTTTAATTTTTGTGAGGTGCATCGAGAAGAGGACCGTATATTCCTTCAAGAAGCATCAAGGGGCCAGAGTGTTGGTGTTGTCATCCAAATACTGGCTTGCAGCATTCCTCAGGACCGTATATCCTACAGGGTGCTTAGTGCAAGAGAAGAAACTTCGTTCATGGTAAAAAAAAAAAAATTGTTTTTATTATTTCTTTTATATTATTGAAGTGCGTGTCTCTTATTTATGATACCCATTTTTATTTATTTATATTTTTATTTTTATTTTTTTTTTTCTCTCTGACTCACTCTTAAATATGAATAATTTCTAATGTTTAGAGGTTTGAAAAAAATTTCTAGAAAAAACAAAAAATATAGACGAAATATTATAAATTTAAGAAAAATTGATTCTGAATCTGAATCAGAAAGTTCTGAAAGCTCTGAAAAATCTCCTTTTGATTTTCCAATAACTGCTTTTAATTTTGAGCTTGGTGAAAGTTCTCAAACCAGTGTTGAAGTAGAAAATTTAACTTATAGCTTATCTAATTTTGATATATCATCGCCAAACATGCCAAACGAAACGAACTATCAACAGTTAAGACTATTTTTAGATATCATTCCTACATTTAATGGTGATCCATGTGAGCTAAATAATTTTCTTGCTACTTGTGATGAAACATTTTTGACCTTTCAAAATGAAAATGATTCTATTAAAAAACTAATTTTTAGAGGTGTAGTAGGTAAACTAAAAGGAAAAGCTCTTACCTTAATATCAAGTAGGTTAGAATTGGATACTTGGGACAAGGTTAAAGATGTCCTTAAGGTATCATTTTCAGATCAGAGATCTTTTAATTGTTTATTACATGAATTACACAGTCTTAAACCATATCCTAAAGAAAATGCTTATAATTTTGGCGTTCGTTGTCAATATATAAGAAGTTTGATTTTTTCCGCGATTCACAATGATTCAATGACGACAAGAGCAGCTAAAATCGGACAAATTGAAAATATTGAAAAACTTGTGCTTGTTACCTTTTTAAAATATCTCCCTGCTAATATTCAAACAGCTGTTAGACTTGGAAACCCTGACTGTTTAGAAACAGCCATGAATAAAGTTATCGAAGAGGAAAATTTCATTTCAATTTGTAATGAAGGAAAAAAGTATTCCAATCAAAATTTACCTTCGCCCAGCTTTAGAATTCCAGCATGGCAGAATAATGCTAATAATGTTCAAAGGCCTACAGTTTACAATCAATCACCCAATTTTAGAACTAATCCCATTGCTCCCCAGCATCAAATGACTTTTACAAATTTTCCGAGTCAACCTGTTCCTATAAATCCAAGGTCAATGCCTCCACCAAAATTCTTTACCAATCAACAAGTATTTGGAAAACCTAAACCTCCAACAAATGTTTGGAAACCCACAAACAAACCCATTCTTGAAAAACCAGTACCAATGTCTGGAATTACCAGAACTACTGCAAGACCACAATATTTTCAACATAATAAACAAGATGTTTATCAACAACAGAGACCAAATTATTTTACACCTCAATCTAGACCCACATTTCGGTTCGAAGAACTTCATAATTCTGAAATCCCTCCTGAACCAGAAATTGATCAAAATCCAACAGATATTTCAGATCTGTTTCCTCAAGAATCTCAAGAGATCCAATATGAATCAAACATTGATTATTTGCCCGTCCTTGAATCTGTTGATGAACCTGAAAATGATGAAAATTTTCACAAACAAGCCTCTGGAATGAATTATACTTAACTAACGTTCAAGATAACCGCAAATTACCCTATATTAAAATCTTAGGTTTTGAAAAACCAATTAAGCTGCTTGTAGATTCAGGAAGTCATATATCTTTGCTTAATCCCTATCTAGTAAAAAAATATTTTTCTGATTTTATTGTCATTAAACCTAATACTATTAAAACCTCCTGTGGTCAACATGAATCGAAATATGAAGCTCATATTCCAGCTTTTAAGGAATTTGATTCACAAAGCAAAATAATTTTTACCCTTTTCGATTTTCACCCATTTTTCGATGGTCTTATAAGCTTTCGTGATCTAAGAAATATGGGATTTAATTGGAATTTACAACAAAATTATCTTATAAAAGACAAAACAACTATACCCGTATATGAATGCTCCCCTAGTGACTATAATTGCTTTAATATTACCGTAAATGAAAATGAAATTTTAAAAATAAAACTACCCACCAATTGTAACGCAGACGGAACTTACTATATCCCACATAAACAACTAAATTCGCATTGCTTTATACCAGAAGGAGTTGCAACTGTAGAAAATGGTCACGCTATGGTTGAAATCCACAACGTAAGTCTGGAAGATACCTACATGAGTCTTCAGAAACCGATAGAAGTATTTTCTTTGGAAGATTTTCAGGTTTATGAATCAGAGATAGAAATGAATGATTCCCATGCAGGAAATAACGAAATAGACTCTCTTTTAAGACTTGATCATTTAAATGAGGAAGAGAAAACTAAAATTGCCAAACTATGTAAACAGTTTTCTCCTTTGTTTCAAAACCCTAATAAACCCCTATCATCGACTACCCAAACGTGTCATAAAATTAATACTACAGATGAAGAACCTATTTATACTAAATCCTATAGACTACCACAAGTCCACAAAGAGGAAGTAAAACAACAAATTCAGAAAATGCTAGAAGATGGAATAATAAGAAACAGCACTAGTCCTTGGTCAAGTCCTATTTGGATAGTACCAAAGAAATTAGATGCAAGTGGTATCCCTAAATGGCGACTAGTGATAGACTACAGAAAATTGAACTCAAAGACGGTTCAAGACCGATTTCCTGTCCCCAATATTGATGACTTGTTAGACAAACTAGGAAAGTGTCAATATTTTAGCATTTTAGATCTTGCAAGTGGTTTCCATCAGATAAGAATCCATAAGGAGAGCATAGCGAAAACAGCGTTCTCGACTGAACAAGGTCACTATGAATTTCTGAGGATGCCTTTTGGCCTAAAGAATGCTCCGGCTAGTTTCCAAAGGATGATGAATGAAATACTTAAAAATTATATTAATAAGACCTGTTTAGTATATATGGACGATATTATCATTTTTTCAACAACCCTAGATGAACATATTCAAAATCTAAAAGAAATATTTAAAAAACTACAAGAACACAACTTAAAGGTACAGCTTGACAAATGCGAATTCCTAAAAAAAGAAACTGAATTTTTGGGACACGTAATTACACCAGAAGGCATTCGACCGAATCCAAAAAAGATTGATGCTATTTTAAAAATGCCTTTACCTAAAACTCACAAAGAAATAAAAAGTTTCTTGGGTATGATAGGGTTCTATAGAAAATTTATTAACAACCTGGCAAAGATTACAAAGCCGCTAACTTTATGCTTAAAAAAAGGAAAGAAGGTCGAACACAACCAAGACTTCATTCAAGCATTTGAAACATGTAAAATTATCCTTTGTAATGAACCTGTTTTAATACACCCGGATTTTTCAAAGGTATTCACTTTAACAACAGATGCCAGTAAATACGCCATCGGAAGTGTCCTAAGTCAAGATGGAAAGCCTGTCTGTTATGCTAGCAGAACCCTAAACCCCAATGAGATTAATTATTCTGTTATCGAGAAAGAACTTCTTGCCATAATATGGTCAGTGAAATATTTCCGCCCATACTTATTTGGAAGGTATTTTAAGATAAAAACAGACCATAAACCTTTAAAATGGTTGGAGAGCTTAAAGGAACCCAACTCAAAATTAGTCAGATGGAAATTACTTTTATCTGAGTATGACTATGAGATTGACTATATTAAAGGAAAAGAAAATAATGTAGCTGATGCATTATCTAGAAATATAGAACCAGTAGATATGGATTTAACTATAAATGACAAAAAGAGAGAATCAACATCTCTAGCAAGTTCCTTAAACAACGAGCCTGGTGATATTGATATGTCAATACAAGATTTCCTTGAAAACAATGTTACTACAGTACATTCGTCTGATGAACCACCTTTGCTATCATATCCTTATTGTGAAAAACCCTTAAATTACTATAAACATCAAATGATAGTGAAAATATCAGACAATTCACCTGTGCCTAGATTTATTAAAGAAAAAATATTTGAAAATAATATATACTACATTCATTTTCGAAAAAGGTTCATGAATGAAGACTTAGAAGAATTTATAGCTAATCTCAGAAACGACGTAACATACCACTTACATTTTCCAAATAAAGAGGATGAAAAATATTTTCTTCGACAAATACAGGAAAAAATTGGCAGAATCGCTTCAAAGCTTATGATATGCCCCTCAAGGGTAACTGACGTCACAAAACAATCAGAACAACAAGATAAGTTGAACTATCACCATGTTTATAAAACAGGGCATCGAGGAATTACAACTACCATAGAATCACTCAAAAAAAATTATTATTGGCCAACATTAGTAAGAGACGCTAATAATTATATTAATAATTGTAGCATCTGCCAAAAATCAAAATATGAGAGAAATCCCAATGAAATGAAATTTCAAGCCATACCCATCGGATCAAAACCTTTCGCACGAATCCATATAGATACCCTATCAGTTTCAAAAGAAAAATTTTTAACAGTTATAGACACCTTTTCGAAATTTGCCCAGGTTTATCATATTCCAGGAATAAACGCTGTCAACATTCTTGATGGTTTGTTAAGTTTTATATCACATTATGGTCTTCCAGAAATGATAGTTTGCGATAATGGAATAGAATTCAATAATAACAACTTCACCGATTTCTGCAAGTTACATAAAATAACAATTCATTATACTACCCCAAAAAATCCGAACTCTAATAGTTATATTGAAAGGTTTCATTCCACTCTGCTAGAGCAAATCAGAATTAAAACTCAACAATACCCCAAAGAATCACTTGCTAATCTCATAAAATACTCCCTTATCCATTACAACAACTCTATACATTCCGCAACAGAACATTCTCCATTTGAAGTTGTAACTGGTCATTTTAATGCAAAAGATCCATTCGACGTAGAAGAAAAACATATAATTTCAAAGTACGTCGAACAACACAAGGAAAAACTCAAAGAGAAATATAATGAAATTAAAGAGAAAATGGATCAGAAGAAACAAAACCAGTTAGAGAAAATTAATGAACAAAGAAAAGACCCGATAATTGTGTCCAAAGATGATGATGTTTATCATAAAGAACGACCTCGAGACAAATTAGCTCCGCGATTTACTAAAATAAATCCTGTAGCTCAAATAGCTAACAAAGTTAAAACAGATACTTCAAAATATTCAAAACACAACCTTAAAAGGCGTAAAAAACGTTAATACTCTTTCTATTGTTTCAGATGAAACTCTCTCTCGTCCTTCTTATTTTCCTACTTAACCACTATTCTGAATCCTCTATTCAGAAGCTTACTAACCCTGTCTTGCCTTTAGGGTTGAAACCAACTAGAATAATTTTAAGTAAACATACCTTTGTATCATACTTAAATATATCGGAATTTAGTAATGTAAGAAATATTATACACAAACACCTTAATTTTATTATATCTAAGAAAAATCTTGGTAATCACACATTAAACTTAATAAATCAAGCTCAAACTCTACTATATCACATTGATTATACATTAAATGTTATTACGTTAAATCATACATTAAATGATATTGCGTTAAATAAAAGATCAAAACGTGGTCTTATAAATTTAGGAGGTAAGGTTTCGAAATGGTTGTTTGGTACACTAGATGCTGAAGACGGTAAAAGAATAAATCTAATTTTAAATCATCTTAACAAAAATGAATATCTACTTCAAGACAAAATTAATGAGCAAATTTCCCTAGCAAAAGAAATTATGACAAAAACTAATAATAAGCTTTCTCAAGTTAAATATGATCTTTTAACTATTGAACAAATCATAAAAGATTACTATAAATCAATTAATGACGTCAATGCTTTAAATCTAATTATCAACTCTCTTTTGGTACTTGAAATTCACTTAAATCAAATTATGAATGCTATAACCTTTGCAAATTTAAATAAAGTTCATCCTTCATTCTTACCTCTAGACAATTTAAATTCTATACTTGTCAAAATAAATAATTTGTATCATCAGGGTCAATTAGTTCAGTTTAAAAATTATCACAATTATTATACCTTTTTGGGAGTTCAGTTGCTTTTTAAAGAGAATAAAATTATCTTTCTTATACATTTTCCAATCTTAAAACCATTGGAATTTAATACATTTTTCATTTACCCTATTCCAATTGAGAACAAAATAATTTCTCCCCAAAAACCATACCTTATCCTAAATGAGAGAGACAACTTCTATCAATATGAAGAATATCCATGCAACGAAGTCGAGGACAAGTATTACTGCACTAACCATCTCAAGACTGAAGAAGACTGTATTGTCAACATCATAAGAAGAAATCAGCCAAACAATTGCAGTGTTATTCCAGTCCACCTGAATCGAGAAATTGCCAACCAAGTAACACCTCATCATATTCTCTTTAGCACCCCAAATCAAACAACCGTTACTGAAAACTGTCTAAGCGAAAAACATCACAAGTTAGATGCAGGAAGCTATTTAATAACTGTTTCAACCAATTGTCATGTGTCCATGGGCGAAGAAATGTTCTCTTCTGGGAATGAAGATGTTTTGCAAGCCACAGTTATTGAATTACCTCAACTTAATATGTCAATATTGCCAGAACGATCAAAAACAATCCAGTTATCCAACCTAGACTTGGAAGAAATCCAGCAACTCACTACGAGACTAAATACCCAACATGAAATGAATATTCTAGAAGCTTCCACAGAAGAAGCTTCCGCACCTATATGGGTTCACGTCATTGTATATCTCACCATCTCAGGTCTACTACTTCTGGGAGTTACCTGCTACTATAGACTTTGCTATCCGTATCCTTATCCTCGAAGGAAAAAAGATTCCAAGAAGATTGAAATCGAGATGGAAGAGCCTTAACCAACCAATCCAACCCTCAGGCTTTATCTTCGTTGGGAGGAGTTACGTATAACGAGACAACCAGCCTGAATCCAACCCTGACCAGACTACCGCACCAAGATAAAATGCGAGGAACTGCTGAATTGCTAAACACCGTAGTTTATCTGTTAACATGGACATTAATATATTAAATGATAACGTCCGAGTTTTAGCTGAATTATATTATTACCGTAACTTATCTTTAAATACTGAACATTATCAAATGTAGATATAAATCGAATATAGTTAAATTGTCATTTTCTCGTACTTTATCAGTTCATACCAGGATTTATCTTTAAAAATATTATATATACTCACCTCACGTTAGAGTTTAGTCTTAGTTTGTTACCAGCTTTTCTTGTAAATAAAACAAGTCAATGAGTACATTCTCAAGTCCACACATTTTTTATTTTTCAAAAGTAAAAATAATCTAATTGTCCTTTTAAATATCTGTAATGCACGACCTCTTTGTGACATAAATAGTTTATTAGGCGTTAGCCATAAAGCTTTAGGTTTAGTTATTCTAGCTTGTCTTAAAGGAGCGTGTTTATTAAAAGTTGTCAAAAGAAAATTATTAAAAATAAGAATTTTATTATCTATATTATTTTCGTAAATTATATTATTCCATGGTAATAAATAAAGGTCATTCAAAAAATATTTAAATTGACATTATTAAAGGATCTATAAGTAATAATTTTATTTATTGGTTTAGGTTTTTGAATATTAAAAACACAGTAAACTAGACGATGATCTGAGATACCGTCAGTTGAAAGCGTACCGCTTTGATTAATGAGTGAATCATCAGTGACAAATATGGGGTACAACAATGTACAGGATGTTCCAGCGAGGACTGAACAGGGACCTATTTTCGACCTTCCTTGTATTTTGGAAAAATTCAAAATAGCCAATCGATGTATTTTTTCTTGTAGAATCCAAAAATGTCATCGAAAAAATATTTGAACCAGAAACAAAAGATTTACGCTATGCATCAGGTGTTTTTTAAATGGAATGTATCGTTTTTTATACGATTTTTGGAAAGAGTGATTTTTTTTATGTCCGTTCTGATTAAAAGATTTGATTTTGCGATAGCTGTTTGTATTACATTTTAATGTTTTACAAACTAAAATTTGAGCTTCACCTGTTTAAAATATACGATAGGTTGGTATAGGTGATCAAGGTAAAATGACGTTTGAATGCTTTGTCAATAAAAATTGACATTATTTTAATTATTGTCGAAGTCTTCACCTAAAAAATATATATTTGACTCTAATCGAAATGAAATACTCTTTGGACGAGAGACTACAGATTGTTATGCTATTTTACAAGTGCCAAGAAAATGCAAGAGAAGCAAGAAGAAGATTTATTGCAAATTTTCATAGAAATATATCCATCAATACAATTCTAAGGATAAAAAACCCATTGCTTAACTTTTAACAATAATTCAAGGAATTTAGATGGTTAGATGACAAAAAATGTATTCATTATTTAATAATATCCATATTATATATTAATATTTCATTATTCATTATTTAATATCCTCTTGATCTTCTAATGTACAAACTAAAGATTTCACAGCGGTGGGCGTTTGAGGGGGGCATAGCAGGCCGGTATTTTTAGTGTGCGGGGTGTTCGGTTATATTTTGAACGGGGTCTATACACTTTCTTTCTCAAGATATCAAAAAAATTTACACACAAAAGTTTTAGGATTTAGTAGAGTCGTCAGAATTTGTTATAAAAAAAAAACATATGAACATGGGGAATTGGGAAAATAAGCATCAGCTTTTTTATTTTAAATGGAACACTCTGTATATTTTCAGTTTATTGAGAAGAGCTTTTTCTCGTGATTCCAAAAATATATGATTTGTCTATGCTCACTGTAACCATTATCCCATAATTTTGAAAAAACATGGAAAAATTATCCGCTCTGGCTTTAGTAGAAATAATATAAAGCTTTGGTTTCAATTGTTTTTATTTGAAAATGGCCATTCTGTCACTCACTTATCGATTTGTTTTAAAATATTATGCGCTTTGCCTTGAAAAAGTAATCAAGAGGAAAAGCTCTTCTTAATAAACTAAAAATATACAGAGTGTTTGATAACAAATTCTGACGATTCAGACTAAATCCTAAAACTTTTGTCTGTCTGTAAAATTTTTTGATATCTTGAGAAATAAATCGTATAGACCCCGTTCAAAATATAACCGAACACCCTGTACATTAGTGGAAACTAAAATTATAGATTATATAGTAGTTAATGTTTATATAATTCATTCATTCATAGGACATCATAACCAACTCATTTTTGTCGCTTCCTAACTCTGCAATTCCACGAACGCAATAATAGTTTTCATTGTATGTAAATTCGTCCCGAAATGCAATCGCTGATTTCCATAAATATTCTTGTTTGCAATTAGTTCTGATGCCGGCTTCATCGATAATAAACGAGTAATATTCAGTAAATGTCGAATAATCCCCTAACCGAATTAGCCCGTTTCAATTTAGGGTAAAATCCTAATGTATAAATAACGATTAAATTTTGTTTGCTTATTTGCTATGTAAATATATTGGGATTATAATGTAATTAACTATAAAAAAAAACACACCAGTTTCCCAGAATTATTTAATCGGCATTTCAAACAATATGTAATATAATATAATAATAAAATACACATACATGGTGTCGAAGGCAACGAGAAAGCAAATGAGTTCGCAAGAAGTGGATAGACGCTCCAATTCTCGGGCCCTGCCTGGTATAAGTAAACCATACTGTCGCAGGCCCTAAATAGATGAGCCTGGAAAAAGATAAAGGACCCATGCGGATCTAAGGCAACTTGATTGACGCCAAGTAGTCGACAGGGGATTGAGGATCTTATTGGTATTTTGACAGCACACTGTAAACTAAGTAGGCACATGTACGAGCTGGGGTTAGCGAACAACCCTTGTTATTCTAACTGTGGGGTAGAGGAGGAGGATCCCTATCATCTTGTTGGCAGGTGTGAAAGGTTAGCAACACTACGCTGGAATACTTTCGGCATTGAGGCCTTCTCCAAGGAAGAATTAAAAGATCTCGACAGGTGCAAGAAGCTTTCCTTCATTAGAAGGACAGGCCGCATTAGCTATGGTTACCATACTTACCAAATGTGTCAAGAAAATCGATAACTTTGTAATCGAAAACTCGCAGATTGAAACTGAAACTTAAAAACTAAAGCTAGAACAAGATGCCAAACAAAATAACTTGGAAATACACAGCGTCCCCAAGAAAAATAATGAAAATCTCAAGTTGTTAGATGTGTCTGTTATAAGTTGAAGTTCCCTATTGGGGACGATGATATCGAGAGTATACACTGTATTCCTAGTAACACAAAGTACCTCCAGATCCGATCTTTGTATCTCTCAGTCTGATCGCCATCTTCTGTAGTTTGTACATTTGTGTTTTAAAATAAATTTAATAATTTTATTCATTAAATGTGAAATTTAAAACTAACTAATTTGATATACTGATACACTGTATAAAAATGTAAGTTTTTACGAAATGTTGGATGAGATGAGCGTTTTATTAGTGGGATATTTTATATTTATCTCTTCACAGATCAACTTGATATTTAACACATAACGTTAAGGTAATGGATGCTCTTATCCAAAGGTAAAAATATTTATTTAAGTTTCTATCAGAGGGCACTTTACCTACAACTGAAAACTTATTTCCGTGAAAACTTTTTTATTTTGGAAGAAATTGTCAAAATTGAGTTGCTATCTTTAAGCCGATAGAATGTATTTCAAATAATGTACTCCAACTTCAAATCGATAAATCATACCGTTTAGCAGCAAATCGATATTAAAGTTTTTTTCAACTAAAGTATAACAATACAACAAATAATAGCATAACTAACATACTTTAGAATCAATTCTGAAAATGTCCACAATTAACTTCTATACATTTTCTAACGGCTTTTAGAAGAAGTCTCCGAACACGATGAAAAACACCGGGTATGTTTCTAATATGTTCACAGCCATTTATTATTCGAATTCGTAAATCGTCAAGGTTATTGACTGCAGTTTTATAAACCAACGTCTTTAAATACCCCCGGAGAAAAAATCTATTGGGTTAAGATCTGGGGAACGGGGTGCCCAAGGGAGTGCTCAGCCTCTTCCTATCCAACGATCGGGAAATACCTCATTCAGCTATTCACGGACTTTAAGGCTGTAATAGGGTAACGCGCCGTCTTGCAAAAGCCACATCCTTATTCATGAATCGATCTAATATGCCAGGAAGATCATTTTCTAAAAAACTTAAATAAAGATTTTCATTCAACGTCCCATCAAAAAAGTGAGGTCCTATGAGACAATCGCCTATAATGCCGGCCCAAACATGCAAGCATGATGAACATTTCGGTCAGGGTGTGCTTGTATGTAAAGCCGACGTGCTTCTTCTGCGTTTCCATTTGCTCTTCCATAGCAAAAGTGCATGTCTCGATATTCTACATTCGAATATTAATTAGCCATTTTTTAAATAAGAAATAAATTACTTATGTTAAATAAATTTTTCAAACTGAAAATTAGACTAAATTTTAAATTTCATTTCTACCGGTATTAATAAAAGTACCTTGACTACGAATATTTAAATTATAATAATTTAATTGAATATAACTTTAATATCGATTTGCGTCTAAATAAGTAAAGAGTACAATATTTAAAGCACATTCCATCGCCTTAAAGATAGCAACTCAATTATGACAATTTCTTCCAAAATAAAAAAGTTTTCACGGAAATAAATTTTCAGTTGTAGGTAAAATGTCCTCTGGTGGCAATTTAAATAAATATTTTTACCTTTGGATAAGAACGTTCATTACCTTAAACTTATGTCTCAAATATCAAGTTGATCCGTAAAGAAATAAAATAACTATTCCCAAAATTTAAAAGTAAAAATGCAATTTTGATTAGCCGTTACTAGGAAATCATTGAGATTTTGAGAGTTTCTTAAACAGGGGCGTGCGGTGAAATTTTAAGGAAGGAAAGCAATTTTTAGAAACTTACCTATTTTTAATGTAATTCGATTCCTCGATCATTTTTGGAAATTCGTCAATGACGTCATCATAAAAACGTCGATGCTCCGACATATTTTGGAGAATTTTATTTTCAAAGGACAACAGCGATGTATGCGAAAGTCTCTCCTGCCCCGTTGAATTTCTCACGAAATTTTTTATACATTAATGTGTTGAAAAATTGCATTCTACTGATGAACTTGTGGTAGGTATCGTCAATTAATAATTCACACAATTTCGACACTTCCGTGTAGGCATCTTCCAGTTCCTTGTCTTTTAAAATTTGCATTAGTTCCTTAGCGTTACTTTTTGCGCTAATATCATCAGTTTCGTAAATCACTTTTAGTTCAGATCGCAGTAACACTCGGTCGAAGACCTGGCCATAATGAAGAAGAAGGGCATCTTCTGGAAAAGTTTTTCCTTTAAATGCATCAAAATTGCAGAGCTCGAGGAATGTAAAATCATTTAAACCGTTAAATCTACAGTTTATTTGTTGCTGCATTTGATCGATTATTTCATAAAAGAGGCGTCTGTGTGATGTTTGAACATCTCCCACCTTTAACGTCATCGTTTTCTCCCAAACTAGGTCAAAGTCATGTCTTTTTTGGATTAACATGGACTTAAAATCATCCACTTTTTTTAGGCAAAAAGCAATATCAATTGTTTTAGTTTGTAATATATTAAAAACATTGTCCGAGAATGGAAATATTTCTGAAAATATATTCAACAAATAATTAAAATTAAAATCTCGTTTCAAACAATCCAAAAGCTCCCTTGAACTATTTATTGCTTCTGAGTCCCACGTTTCATTATTTTCTATTATATTCTCAAATAGTGCAATCAGTGATTCACGATTTTAAGATACTGTTAACACAAGTCTTCCATTATAGTTCCACCTAGTAGGAGCTACTTTGGGCAATCGTTTGTAGACAATGGAGTCCAAAGCTTGTGTATGTTTTGTTGACTTGGAAAAAAAACAGCCATGCCACTTAAAGTAACGAAAAATACACTCTTTAATGTGATTGATGTACTGGGATTAAACACAACACTTGGGAAAGTTTCTCGAACTTTAGCTTCCTGACCCCCTAATTGTTCTGCCATCGCTGCAGCTCCATCACAGCTTTGAGCATATAATTTTTTCTCTCCATTAATTTCTCTAGTCATAACGTTATAAACTACGTTATATAATGTATCTGCTTTACGATTTTCGGACACATTCTTAAAACCTAAAAATCGCTCTTGAATACTTTTGTCTGTTTTAACGTAGCGTCGTGTTATAGATAAATGGCTAAAATTAGTGATATCAGTTGTTTCGTCCAGAACAATAGCAGTGAACCGCGCCTCGCCAATCTCCTGCTTAATTCTTTTTAGAATAATGGTTGCAACAGCGGAAATTAAATCGTTCTGCATTCGATTCGACGTTTCCCGAAAAACGCTAGACTGCTCTAAATGATTTTTTAAGCAATCATCATATTTAGCCAATAAACTAAGTAAATCTTGAAAATTTCCTCTATTTGAAGAAACCCTTGTTTAGTCATGATCTCTAAATCCCAACTCGTGCTGTCCGAGAAAACAAACAACATCGATAAGTCTTCTTAATATTTGACTATTGTTATCGACTAGTTCATTGTGTTGGCGGTGACTAATTTCCAACTGTTTATTAAGGGCGTGTTCAATTCTGGTTTTGCCGAAGACTTTTTCTTTTATGAGGGCCTGCAAATGCGCTTTGGACATAATGTGTCTTTTTACAGCTTTATGGAAATTGTTTAAATCGGAAAAACCAGTTTTATTCCAGAGACCTTTTTCATTTTCAAAAGTAAACATGGCCAACAAAATAATTTACTTATATTTTCACGTCGTGTTAGCCATTTAAATTGTGCGTATTGTTTTTCCGGATAAAAATGTCTAATACAGTTTTTTATTTTTGTGATTAAATTTTTCATAGGCGGTTTTGCCCTTCCTTTGAAAATTATTTCAAACTTATCAGCGAAGTTGTTGAAAATCCCTTTATTATTAAGACACAATATTTTCAACGTTATTACCGACAGCCGAAGTTGACGCTATTTGCATATCCACGTCCGTATTATTTTCTTCCATATCGCACCATGCACGACGCAACGTACGTATCACACAACACAGAGATAACCGTTTAAACAAAGAACCTACTCCAACGATAGCTTCCGCCCCCACTTAAAGCACGCGACTGAAATGCAAAAATTGCAAACAGCCGGTGGATCATTCAATAACCTCTGGCTCGATTCACAGGAAATCAAGCATACAGGACTTGGCTGCAGAGAAGCTAGCGGCCCGCATAGGTTCTGTTCGATTTTCATTGTGGCTCGGTCGGAGTCAAGGCCGCATTTATTATGGGCTTGATAATTAAGATATTTTAGCATTTTTAATATAAACTAAATTAATCTTTTCCTATTTCAAAAATTATATTTTAGAAGATGTTTTGTAATTTTTTTTGGGAAAGCACTGCTTCCCTTGCTTCCATGGGCTGCACGCCCCTGTTCTTAAATGACTTGCTACCATATTTTTTTCATGTAGAATCACGGCCTTAAGTTCCTAACGTTGTTCCAGAACACCCTGTATATTAACGTAATATTAAATAACTACATGCGGACTTAAACTGAGCCAAACAACGCTTTCTTTGGTATAAAGAAGGATTCATAACAAAGAATTTTCCGGGTAAATCCAAATTACTGATTCATTTCGCATCAGCGTCGTTGGCAAATTAAAACGCTTTCAGGCAAACAGTAGATTTAGCCATGAATTTCCAACTTAGCGATTTGGCATTTTCACGAACTGTTTGTTTTTAATTTTTCAGTTCTGCAGCGCCCGTAGCCATAGGGTGTTAGCCTGAAATTAATATTCCTTTAATTACAGAAAGATATCAGTTACATATGAACGAATAACACGAAAGTATTTATACGTATAAAAGATATTTCGTGTACTGCATTTTTCTTAATAAACGTAATACGTTTTAACGTCTAGGATGTGTTTTATCAAGAAAAAACAATGTATTAAAATTATTTAAACCTTTTTACTAACAATATAAAGAAGATACTTGGCAATTATCTATAAATAATAACCACCAAATGCCCTTTTTGAGACGTGTGATTACTTTCAGGCAACCTAAGAAAAAAGTTCCAGGGTATAAAATCCGGGGATCTCGGTGGCCTATTGATATCGTACATTTGAAAAATATCTTCCGGAGAAGGTATTTGGAAAGAAATAATCTAATAATTTCACGTGCTGAATGACAAGTAGCTTCCTTTTGCTGGAATCAGAAGTTCGAATTGTCCAAATCATCAAACTGGCAGAATAAAAAAGGTTTACGCTACATATTTATAGATACATAGGTGCTTCATAAATGATCCGTGGATTCTTGTTATACTTACTCCTTACTTATATAAAGTTCAACTATAATTTTCGGAAAATATGTTCAAATGCAAGGTTTTTGAAGTTAGCCAACAAACTATTTCGAATTCTCTCGAATTTGGTCTCATTCTAGGCTTTCGTTTATAGTGCTTTCGTTAGTAATGAATCCTTTATCAAGAAAAGTGAAAAATGACCATTTTTCAACATCTTTCTTGGCAAAAGAAGAGATTCGTAACAAATAATGTGCCGGGTAAATCTAAATTACTGATTCATTTCTTATCGGCGTTGCTGGCATGATTCATCGCATGGTTTCAAATGTAAAAACCATATACTCAGTTGCTCATGATAAACAAATGAGTGTTCTATAGTTTGAGAAAATGTTATTGGAGAAGTATTCCTCAGCATATCGAAAACTAAAGGAAGCATGTACTATTCCCGCTAAACAAATATTTTGCAAACATATTTTTATTTGCCAACTAAAAGATGAATGGAAAAAGAGGAAGTATTGTAAAATGTGTTAAGTAAATCAGAAGAAAAGAAAATTAACAACAAATGTTTACGTCACGTGTATTGATTTACCATCTTTCTGTTGGTGATTTCAATTAGTTTCATAAATACCCAGAATAAATTAAAAATAGCTTAGATACTATCTTATTTCATTTATATTTTTACTTGAAACCTATAAATATATGATAAGGCTATGTTATTATTACAGACTAAATTACACAAGTTTATTTATAAGGGATTATTTAGACTCACCGCTCAGTGCGACATCACTAATTATGGTTGGACTTGACTACGTGTCAAAAACACTGGTTTGAAAAATATATTATATTTTTAAAAAAATCTGGTTTAATATTGCTAAATTAATTTTTGAGGTTGGGAGTAACACTGAATTTTTGAAATGGAAAATTAATTTTATATTCATTGATTCCCAAGTAACTAGAAGAAGACTCTAGCCATTATTTTTGTCAAAAATAATTCCTAAAAGGATAAGTAAACATAACTGCATATCAGTATATAACTTTGAACTAATGTTCGGGGTTTGATCTTAATATTTAGGTGGTACGAATACACATTTATCATAAATGGTCAAACGTATTAGTGATATCCGTATTGCTTTATAGCCGCTTTAAGCCTAACTCGATTATTTAAATTGGCAATATCATCTCAAATTTGAAAAAAATTTTAATCTTTCTAATTACTGAATTTTCTAAGTTTTATTATCCCTTTGAATCAAACAAAAACTTTTCTAGGAAGATGGAATGAAAATAGTACGATTTTAGATCTATAGGCGTTACTATGAGGCATCAAAGATAATTCGTTATATCAAAAATAATGCGAGTATAGAAGAAAAAATATTATAATTATATATTTTTGAGATATTATTAATAATAATAACAACAAACAAACCAGGAAAAATTATAGAAACCTTCATACTGGTTACATAGATTATAAAAAAGCCTTTGATTCGATACCCCACAGTTGGCTAACCAGAGTACTAGAACTATATAAAGTCATTAAAAACATCAGGCAATTTCTTAGGCAAATCTATATCAGATGAGGTATGTTCCAGGGAGATCCACTCAGCGCTTTGTGGTTCTGCCTCTGTCTCAATCTACTCTCAAACACACTGAATAACACAAACTTCAGATTCCAAATTAAACACCAAAAAAATAACCTACACAAAATAAACCATCTCTTGTAGATAAAATTATATGCAAGCACAAAGGCACAGCGAAAGGAACTCCTTAAAATCACAGAAACGTTTACCCTGGACATCAACATGGAATTTGGTATGAGTTAATGCAAGCTACTTCAAATAAACAAGGGACAGTGGAAAGACCACTCTACGGGGGAAACAATCAACAATGAAACTATAGATAAAATGCTACGTACAGATACCTAGGCTTCCATCAAAGCACCAAAATTAACCACATTCATATCAAATCAGAACTCAAGACGGATTTTAAAACCAGACTCACAAAGCTACTAAAAACAAAACTGAATTCCAGAAAGCTAACGAAAGCTATTAACACCTTCGCCATACCTATACCTTTACCTATAAACATTCACATTCTCATACGCTCTGAGTTCACTAAACACAGGAAGTTACATCCCAACGCATGCAAGGAAAGACTCACCTCGAGAGAAAAGAAGGAGGAAGGGGAATTATAGATATACAATCCCTAAATAAAAAACAAATTTACGAACTCGGAAAATTCTTCCACAACAAACAAACTAACCTCCACAAGGCAATAGTGAAGGCAGAACTGTCTCAAACGAGCCACGCAGCCGATGCACACAATCACATTCAATCACGACTAGAAAAGATGAACACCTGGTCTGAAAAAACACTTCACGGAAGACACAGATACCACATAAAGCAAGACCATATACATAAAAAGCTTTCATATACGTGGTTACAAGGAGGGTAGCTATTTCCTGAAACAGAAGGCTTCCTGCTTGCCATCCAGGACAAAGTCATAGCAACCTACTACTAATAGAATCTACCGAAAGCACATCATCAAGGACACAACCATTGAAAACGAGAGGTGTGGGAGACGTCACCAGCAGAGAGAAACGATCGATGATATAACGAGTGGATGTAGAATAATAGCCGGAACTGAATACACTGCAAGACACAACTCAGCAGCGTAGGTCGTTCATCAAGCATTAGCCACAACACACAAACTAACGGAGAACACAGACTCTTACTACCACTATACACCAACATATATATCTGAAAACGAAGACTACAAGCTCTACTGGGACATTGACATCCACACAGATAAAACAATCCCCGCAAATAGACCCGATATCACCTTTCAATCCAAAAAAGAGAAAATCACTTATTTAATTGACATGGCTGTCCCCAACTACGAGAACATCCAAGCGAAATACAGTGAGAAGATCGCCAAATACACCGACTTGGCAACGGAAGTAAAAAGGCTGTGGAAACAGGAAAGAGTTTTCATTATTCCTCTCGTCATATCAGTAACAGGTCTAACCCCAACAACGTTTACACCGCATTTGGCTCAATTTGGACTTAATACAGACATTCACAGGAACATCCAGAAATCGGTCATTTTGAAAACATGTAGCATAGTTAGACCATTTCTTAATACACAATAGTTGTTTTTTTTTCCATTTCTTTTTTTATTTTTTGTACTGACTTGGTATAATCCCGTCAGTATAAAATACAACCACAGGAATACTGTGAGACAAGAAGTCATAAAAACAATAATAATAAACATGTTTATTATTCAATATAAACTGAATTAATGACGAACATACAGAACTACTTGATACGTAACACATCATGTTTACAATAAATTTTCACATTTCAGAATTCTGCGCATAGCAGATTCTGTTCTTCCAATGCGACGCTACAAAAAAAATTATAAATATGTTAAAGTTTTACTAGTTAAAGAAGGAAACAAATGGACCCGAAAAAAAAGATAAAACAACGATAACCTGTTATTTCACGGAAAAATAAAAAAACCAATGTTGTATAAAAATATAAATTCTAAATATATTTACCTAGAATGAGCCAATCTCAATTTAATGTTCAATATAATATTGATATAAATATCATATGGCTTATACACTCAACATTAACATTATTCCAGCTTCTTGTGGTGTTTGTTGCCCCCCTATGACAATCTGGGATGAAATCGCGTAACACTTTTCTTGCCATATGTGGTAACAAGGGCTTGAAGGGGATAAACTTTCTTTTATTTGGAATTTAGAACGGAAGAGATATTTTTGAAAACGGTAAAATAATTTATCGGTTATAAAACCATGACAAATCGGGGCTTTATTAATTTTAAATAACTCTTTCGTTTTCAAACCTGCATTATGCATGTTTAAACTAACTATAGACCCAGATTATAAAACCCGATTTCTAAAATCATATTCGTTTGAATCCTGGCTGAAAGAGATTGTGTATTTTAGTTTTTTACAATTGAATGGAAAAATGTATTGGCAATTACAAAGCTGCATTTCGTATTAGACTAACACTTCAATCATTCAAAAGAGCAACGCATGAACTCAATTTAGATTACACTAAAAATGCATAAAGTTCAATTTCGATTTACTGTTTTGTTCCGATAATCAACGCGGTATTTGAAATTGGTGTGCTAGAAGTGACAGGAAATTTAGGGGAAGTAAAAAATAATTTTTTAGTAAACAAAATAAATTCATTGAATGTATATAGCAATTAAAAAGACATATTCGTATAATTCGTACATTATTAAGCATTTTTGTCATTGTGAAACTCGTCGTTTTTCCGTCACTTGAAAATAAAAATAAAATAAATAAATAAGGAAGCTTAACACCGACTTCCAATCGCAGGAATTAACTAACCTAACCTAATCGAACCTAAAAAAAGTGGAATAGCAAAGAGAATTAGTAAATCTTAAAGGGATATGTATTAAATAATTGCATATCAGTATGTACTAAAGACAAGGGCATGGTCTTAGTATTTAGATGATATGGATACATATTTACTGAAAATGGTTAATTGCATAAGCAATATCCGTATAGCTTTCTTCATTTTCTTTTATTTGGAATTTAAAAAAGAAGAAATACTTTTTAAAAGGAATTTATCTTTTAAACCATAACAAATCTGGGCAAGTTTTTTTATAAACTCTTTTGTTTATAATCCTACATTATGTATATTTAACTCAAATACATAATTAAATCAATAATGCCTTTTATTAATATATAGACACAATATATAATGTAATAAAGTAGTTAAATATCTGTTTACATCTGGCGCAGTCTAGCTTTTAATAGCTACTCAACTGAACCAGGTGAAAACAAAACAAAAAAAATGAAATAATTAAAATGAAAAACTATTCAAGTCCTCATGAAGTAATTACGTAAAAAAGAGAGTTTACATAAGAAAATTAAAATAAATAGTTAATTTTCGAGTGAATGAAATGAAAAAGAAAAACAGAGAAAAAAACTAATCATTAAAAAATCCGTTCCAAGTAGGCCTCTGAGAACCAATCTAAATTATCATATTTTGCAGAATTAATAAATATTTTTTAGAGTTCGCTTTGAAAGTGTTACTATTAAGGTTTAGCAAGTTGTTAGGTAAGCTATTATAATGATGTACTGCATTGTACGTGAATCTACGCTGAAAAATGGCACTCTGATGATGAGGCATGGTTAACCATTCGTTATTTCGAAGATTTACATTGCGAATGTCATGGCGGAAAACTAAGCGCTCACGAATAGAGAAAGGAGATGCAGGATTACTAATTGTTTTTATTAAAAAGGTACATAAATGTAGGTTTCTACGAGTCTCCATTTTCAGCCAATTAATTTTCCTGACATGTTCAGAAATGTGATCATATTTCCTAAGACCATAAACAAATCTAACACACGCATTCTGCAGTCTTTGTATCCGATTCCTGCTCTCCTGGTCAAGGCAAAATTATACAGAAAATCACAATAATTGAAATTTGATAATACAAGCGATTCGTACAACTTTCTCCTTAAATTTACATTTAAAATATGCATGTTATTGCATAACATTTTGAGAGAGAGATAACATTTTTGAATAATTTTTTTTAGATTTTCTTTAAACCTTAATTGACTATCCAATATTACACCTAGGTTCTTCCTAGAGTCCATAAAAATTAATCTTGAACAATTAATGGAAATATTAAGGTTATATTTTAAAAATATTAAATTATTATTTTTACCAAATACCAAAAGACAGGACAGGACGCTTGCTCGGAAAAATTATTATTTGAGTTAATAATTTTTTGGAACCTATCGGATAAATATGATTTAATTAATTGAGAAGAGCCATTATCAAATCCATAGTATTTTAGCTTGGCATTCAGTAAATTATGATTTATCGTATCAAATGCCTTTGTTAAATCAAGGACTACCAAAATACTGTTCATTTTTTTATCCTATGTTCGAATTATATTATCTGCAACATTAAATAAGGTAACAGACGTGCTAAAATTTGTATGAAAGCCATATTGTGTATTTGGAATAATACTATTGGTAGTACAGTAAGTATACATTTGTATATACAATATTTTCTCAAATATTTTAGATAGTTCAGGCAGAATACTTAAAACTCGAAGATCATTAAAAGTTGAAGCTTTGGAAACTTTTGTCAAGGGTTTTCCGATTGATATTTTCCATAATTTGGGAAATTAGTTTATTTCAAGACTGCAGTTGATGATGTGAGTTAAATATTGATCGATAAACGGACTACAATATTTAAGCATTAGCGGAGAAATCTCGTCCAACCCTAGTAGCATTTGTTTTTATATTATTTAAAATAGTATTCACTTCAGCCACTTCTACCATTCGAAATGTAAATTTCAACTGTTGGTTAAAACCATTGCTAGAATAATAGTCAATTCCTACATCACAGTTTGACACGTTTGAGAGTGAGAAAAGTAGCAAAAAAATTGTTAAAATCACTAGGGTTAGATATCACGCTCGGAATCGAGCAATTCTTTTTATTTTCACAAACATTGAAATTTTAATCGGAGACCAAATGTTTCTAGAGTTTTTCTCACTACACAAGGAATCGAGGTATATTTTTTCTCCCTTCTGATTGCAGCTAAAGTAAAATTTCTTAAATGTTTATAATTATTCCAGTCCTCAATTTGCTTAGTTTATTTATATCTACGCAAAGCGCTATCCCATTGTTTCATAACAGTTTTTATATTAGCTGATAACCAAGGGGCTTTAGGTTTTGTTATTTTTGATTCTTGTATAGAGGCATGGATATTAAATAATGTTAAAATTTAGTCATCGAAGATTTCAATTTTTTTATCGATGTTATTTTCATAAATAATGTTATTCCAAGGCAGACTGTACCGGGTGTACAACTAAGAAGGGAGGTCGGCCGTATCTCAGTAACCACTTGTCTTACGGTTTCAGGAAAAAAAAATTATACAGTAAATCGGCTAAGAGAAATTGCTGAAAATTATTTTTAACCTCGAAAAGTTGCCACTAGGGGGCGCCACAAGAACTTTAAACCGTAAATGTCGATTTTTTTGGGAATTTACATAGTTAAGGTGTGTCGAAAATATAAGCGTAGTATTCTTCGATAAGTTGCGCAACTTTTTGCTATTTATCATTTTTTTCTATTTTTAATAATAAAGTGGTGGGGAAAGGTCAAACATTTTTTGTTTCAAACGTTGGTATTTCTGTTTTGAATGAACCGATGTTATTGAACTTGGTCTTAAAAAAGAGCATTTTTCGCTCTATTTGGGGTGCTATTAACGGTCACCAAATTTATTTTGCTACTGGTCGCTAGATGGCGTTTTTCTGGAATTCCTCAAATAATACGGATTTTCGTAAAAAAATCAAATAGTACGATATGACTTTTTTGTCACGTTTTATTTTGTGGTAATGAAGGATATAAGATGGTAAAATAAAAAACCAGATCCGTATTTAAATAAGGAAATTTGATGATGGTCGCTCGAATCCGAAACATTGGATTAAAAAACTAACTACACCGAATTGCAGAGGAGAAAAAGTGCCAATAGTAAAGTGAAAGATATTTTCATCTATTATTTCAATTTAACCTAAAATTTGAAAAATTTTGAGAAAAAAATGATGCAAATTAAATCGCTACTTCCACATCATCTTTAGATTTCCATAAAACATTAAATTAACTCAAAAATTGAAATCTGTATACCCGAAAATTCATAAATCCACATATTACTTATTATATAGCTACTTTCTGCTCCGATGGGAAAGTGGACTTGCATAACCTGCATTATCGGTCGGACCACAATCCTTTTTGGATGCGAGAAGTGCAGAGTAATAAACAACGGAATTATCGGCCCAGTAATTTTCGATAATTCACTAAATGAACGGACTTATTTAGATTTTCTCGAAAATCAGCTGCCAGTTTTGCCTGAGGGACTTAGATACGCTATTCTTCCAACATGATGGCTGCCCAGCTCCCTACTCAAACAATGTCAGACGGTTCCTAGATGGGCGTTTTCCCGGAAGCTGGATAGGTAGAGGCAGTATATTTCCCTGGCCCCTTCGTTCCCCCAATTTGACGTGTCTAGACTTTTACTTGTTGGGTCGCCTTAAGGATTTGGTATACCAAAATATACCAACAACAAGGAAGGAATTCATCAACCGAATTAGAAACGCAATCCAGATGATACCAGCTGCAGAAATAGAAGCTGCAGTAAATTCTACAGTGAGAATGACTCCGTCTATGTATCGAGCATGATGGTAGCCATTTCCAACAGTTCACTTGACACCAATAGTTAATTATTAAACAATTTATTGTTATGTATAACATTTTTTATATCATCCCTGCTTTTTTACACAACAATAAATGGAGTAGCAGGAAATAGCACAGCAAAGAATAAAGTCTTTGGTGTCCTATTTCCTGCTAATTCTTTTACTGTTTAGTTTTTTATGCTCTAGTTTACAATAAATATAATATCATTTAATTTCAATATATTTTTTCTAAAATGTTAGTAAAATTTAAACGAGGGATAAAAAAAGCTCGCATTTCACCCTTGGACATTTTTTTTCCTCTAACAGTTGGTGAAGTTATTTTTATAATTCAGCGCTACTTTCAGATTCGAGTGAATATCATAAACTTTCTTGATTTGAAAAAAAAAAAAGAACATGTCGATTTATAAGTTTTCGGGGATCTCATTTTGTCTTTTTATCTGAACAAAATAACAAAAATAAATAGTAAGGTTATAAAGTGGAAGGGATGGAAATCCAAAATTTCGGTTTTCGGGTATGCCTACATTCTCGTGGAGATGATGTGGAAGTAGTGATTCAATTTGCAGCGTTTTTTTCTCGAAATTTCTCAAATTTTAGGTTAAATTCAAATCATAGATAAAAACAACTTTGACTTTACCATTGGCACTTTTTCTCCTCTACAATTCGGTGTAGTTAGTTTTTTAATCGGACGTTTCGGATTTGAGCGACCATCATCATTTGATTTTTTTGAGAAAATCCGTATTATTTGAGGAATCCCATCTAGCAACCAGTAGCAGAATACTCAATACTCAATTTATTGGTAATATTACAAACAGGCATTTGCTTTTACATGTCAAAAAAAGAAAAAAGTAGAATTACATAAACATTTAAAACACTTATAAAATATTAACATATATAAACTAAAATAAGTCTGACAGTACAAGTAACTTAACTAACACAATTTTAAAATATTTTTGTTCAACATTTAAAATCAAAATTAAAAAGTTCGTATTAAAAAGTTTATAAATCTATTTAAAATTACTTACAATGCCAAAAAAAAGATTTTAAGTAAAAAATTAAAGTTGCTAGTAAGGTATTCCTCAGAGGAATAAAATGCACCATTTAGTAGGTACTCCTTCATTGTATTCCTGAAAGTTTGTACTTCAAGATTTCGAACTCCTGGTGGCAGCACGTTGAAAAACCGCAAACCCAGATATCCGGCACCATCCCTAGTTCTCATAAGTCTGTGAAATTCTGGAACAACATTATTTCTGTTTCTGGTCAAGTAATTGTGTACATCAGAATGAGGGAGATCCATCCCTATCTCCTTGTAATTGGTTGTTATTTCGCAGAGAGAAGCTCATATTTTGCGTCTTAGAGTTATTCAGCCTAAGATTGTTTGCTGTAAACCACGTTTCGATATCAAGTTGAATATCAGATACTTGCTGTTGAATAGGTATCGGTGGTCTGTAAGGGAAATATATTGTTGTATCGTCCGCAAATAGAAGGAGATTCACGCCATTTACTGTTTGTATAAGGTCATTAATACAATTGGGCCCCACACAGACCCCTGAGGGACTCCATGTTTCAGTGAAACCATATCAGAATCTACTCCATTATATGATACATACTGCGATCGACCATCAAGGTAAGATTTCACCAAGGTTATGCTATCAGGCTGAAAACTATAAAAAGTAAGGTTACGTAAGAGGATAGAGTGGGAAACACAATCGAACGCCTTCGTGAGATCAAAAAAGGAGGCAAAGGTATCGAAACCCTCCTTAAATTCCCCAAAAACATCGGATGTAAATGAATTAATTGCATGTGTGGTGGATTTGTCACTTCTAAAACCAAATTGCTTTTGATAGAAAAGATGGTTAGATTCAAAGTAGTTTTTGATTTGACCGCTTAATATTTTTTCAAATATTGGCAATATAGATATCCGCCGATAATTTGAAGCATCATCCCTAGATCCTTTTTGTTTATATACCGGTATCACTTTGGCAATCTTCAACCTTGCAGGAAAAATGCAGGCTGAAATACAAATATTTATGAGTCTAGTAAGTGGAGGTATTATTTGGTTTTTTATGGCTTTTATTATTTTTATACTAAGATGAAAAATATCTTTGTTTCTACTGTTTTCCAAACCATCGATAACATCCCTTACCTCAATGAAAGTGGTAGCCCTAAATTTAAACTGAATGTTTTGCACCGTGGTGTTTCGGAAATAATCGGAAAGTCTGCCAAAGAAGCCGGCAGAGCATCTGCAACTCCCTGTGCCATACCAGCAAAGTATGTAATTAAAGTTTGTGCATTTAGTTGTGTGGGAGGTTCCACCCACAGTTTGGCAGAAGATTTATCAATAATGTTGCACATAGCTGTTTGTGGATTAGCAGATTCAGAAATAAATTTGTCATGGGCTTCCCTTTTTGCCCCAGGTAATGCTAGCCTATATTGTTTTTTATATGCATTAACCATGCTCTTTGGGACCAGAACAGGTTCTGTCCTGCTGGTCTCCAAAAGCATTCTTAAAGTGTCTCTCATGTCACGGAGATCATCATTAAACCAATTTATTGGTCTTTGGGCAATGCCCCCACGAGAAACAAGTTTTGTCTTTAGCGGAAAACGGACACTCATTGCATTTTTAATACAATCGACAAATTTGTTGAAGTTACAAATTTAAAAATTGCATTATCTGAGAACAGAGAAAAGCAGCATTTCTCAGTGTCATATCCATTGATCATGTTAGTGAAAACATTGTCAAGACATTTATTGTTAAGTTAAAATTTAAGTTTTAATCCCTGAAAAGTCACAGTTTTCAATAATATTATATCTGTTATTATGGTTTTAATATTATGATCAAGCTTACCCAGGATGTTAGACGTAATTTCCATGAATTTTTTTAAGTCATCATTTGGAGATCCATAGATAGTAATTACTTGAGTTTCAAATTGTGGGAGAAGCAGAGCAAGCATATTGAGGTCTCTGCTATCTGTTATATCCCCTACATAAATACCAACACCCCCATGGCACAGGACCGTCTACAGAAATCTAAGATAGGTCAAAAACCATCAATCCCAGTCAGCAATATCTCATCATGCGCCATCAAGGGTTCATTTATACAAATACAAGAAAAATCCCTACCTCCGAAAAATACCTCCATATCAAGAACTTTATTCCTTAAACTTTGTATATTAATATGAAATATTTGTACAAACTTCTTATCACATTTTCCATTTACTGGACTTCTACCATTCACTTCATCTGTCAGTCTTTTAGTGTTCCTTGGGATTTGGATGTCACCCTCCCGCGGCCTTGAATGTTCAAAAAATGGTTAATTAATACACCTTGTGGCCAAAGACTTGTACACAAATATGTTTCTCTGGATTCCAATGGGACTGCCAATTTGAATGAGCTTCTGTGTTTTTCCCTTTTTATGTGAATTTTTTCACAGCTGCATCCTTCATTTAAGTTATTTGCCTTCAGATAATTCATCGCATCATCCGCCGCAGTATCTGGGACCAGGCCAGACAAGAACAAAAATGACATTTTGTTTGCTGTTTTAAGGATACCATTGTTATCCATATTGGTTCCTTTCAGTGGTGAGGGTCTTGGATTATTGTTTAATTTCTCCCTCCTGTTGGCCTTTCGATGATTAACTGTTAATCAATTTTCTTCATTGTATGGTTTTTTATCGTTTTTAGTTTAGTTTTCCACCGTAATGGTTTGATCGTTAATTATTTTCATATTGACGCAATTTTCATGATTATCGATATTTTTGTCGATATCGAATAAATTTGGTAACCGTTAATAGCACCGTAAATCGAGCTAAAAAAGCCCTTTTTTAAGACCAAGTTCAATAAAATCGGTTCATTTAAAACAGAGATATCAACGTTTGAAACAAAAAATTTTTGACTTTCCCCACCACTTATGAAAAATAGAAAAAAATTATAAAATGCAGAAAGTTGCCTAACTTATTGAAGAATACTTTATTTTCGACACACCTTAACTATACAAATACACCAAAAAAACGACATTTACGATTTAAAGTTCTTGTGGCGCCCCCTAACGGCAACTTTTCGAGGCTAAAAATAATTTCCAGCGATTTCTCTTGGCAGATTTACTATATATATTTTTTTTCGCGAAACCGTAAGACCAGTGGTTCCTGAGATACGACCGGCCTCCCTTCTTAGTTGCACACCCAGTACATAGTATCAAGAAAATTATTCATATTAAAGTTCCTAAAATATAGATAGCGAATTATTCTAGGGATCATAGGTTCCTTGGCCCGGTTTACATCACACTATATTACTTTATGATCGGAGATATTATCTGCGGGCATAACACGATGTATTATCAGTGTCAGATTGGTAACAAAGATTGCATCAATTAGACTAGCAGATGTGCCTAAACCCGATTTTTAAAATCATATTTGTTAGAATCCTGACTCTTATACATTATGTATTTTAGTTTTATACCATTTATCGCAAAAATCTATTGCCATTTACAAAGCCGCATTTTGTATTAGAATATCAATCATTCAAAAGAGTAACGCATGAACTCAATTTAGATTACACTAAAAATGCATAAAGTTCAATTTCGGTTTACTGTTTGGTTGCGATAATCAATGCAGTATTTGAAATTGCTCTGCTAGAAGTGACAGGGAATTTAGGACAAGCAAAAAATTCTAAAAAATATTTTTAGTACACAAAATGAATTGAGTGGATGTATACGATAATTAAAAAAAACATATTCGAGTAATACACAAAATATTAAGCATTCTTGTCACTGTGAAATTTGTCGTTTTTTTATTCGGCGGATTTAGTTAGGCTGCTATATTAGAATAAAATTTATTTGCTCTGGCATTTTCAATACTGGGTCTTTGTAGCTAGTAGATGGAAAAGGTTAAATTTTAATTAATCAAGAAAGATTAATTTGTATTTAAGACTAGTAAATTTCTGTCGTGCACAATATATTCATGTATGAAATACAGATTTAAATACAAAAGTGAAATTTATGTTTCCAGGCATAAGACCCCTTATATCGTATTATTAATCATCATATAGCAATATGAACTATGTGTGGATAGTGTAGTAGTCGAAATATACATTGGGTTTTTTCTACTTTCTAGAGTCGCTGAAACCGCAAACAAAAATTACAAAATTAAATTATAATGTCTGTACGGATAAACAGAACAACGTAATTTGCGCACACAGGTGGAAAATTCGATTCAAATATGCATCCAAAATAGTCTAGGTCAATGCAAGGATTAGAGTTTGGATGTCACATGTGTAGAACTTTGATATCCTCACTTACTGGGTATAGAAACGTTATTACGCCAAACTAATAAACTTAAAATGATGAATTATTTAAGATTATTACTTCGTACAGGGTACGATTAAATAAGCAGTTATTAAATAATTATGGTAAATTCAAATAAATTCTGTCAGACGTAAAATAAATAGATACAGCTAGCTTTAAAACAAAAGAAATATTATCAGTAAAATATTTACGTTTAATCTTATTTGCATGAGACTTAGCCCTATAAATATTTACTAGAAATAAAAGAATAAAATGAACTAAATATGTAGCCTCAGTATAAAATAACATTGCAAGATAATTAATGAATTCTTACCTTTTCATACTCTCGTGCTTCCTACAAAAATCAGCGACAACTAGAGCATAGAAAAGGGTTAAAAATACGATCTGTACTAAATTTGATTATAGACCAACGGAGTTGTCCCTTTATGCTCCCGTCTCCGCGAATCACGTGTCTCAAAATCCCAATAAGGTTGAGTTCCACATACTCAGCTACAATGGCTTCAAATGCCAGCTTCACAACGAGCTACTGGATACAACATACGGCAATCAAGTCACCAATTAGTGGAACTCTTCACCTGATTTTTATAATCCCCATAAACTATATTATATACTATTATATTATATTATATAATAATCCGACCACTACCTAATTATTTACTCATAACAAATATATATTTGCAACGTATATTTAGCACGCCTATTTAAATAAGGATATCCGAGCTAAATTTTCTCAGATCCAAAAAACAAACAATAGAACCTGAAGAAATATGGCAGAGATTTACAATCCAATCGACACCGAACTGAATAGACTACGTTAGAATACTTGAATTTGTGACTTTTAAACTCTTCTTTAGATTTCTGAATTAAAGGTATTGTATTTATTGATTAACAAATATAGTTCTTGACTATATGTATTTATTTATTAACAAATATAGTTCTTGACTATGTACAGTGTGTCCCAGATTCGCTTCTCTATATAGGGATCTCGGCTCCTATTATGCCTACAGCAAAGGTAAATGGGGAAAGTTTTAGAAGTTTAGAAAGTTTTTAGAAGAAACTTATTGCATTCTATATCTGGCTTCAGATTTACGATCGATCAATAAGTTCGGGAAATATCGTCGAAAAACCGAAAATGGCGGATTTCGTTTTTCGCCAGTATATCCAGAACGCTAAATTTGACAGCTGTGACATTATTCGGACACATTTTTAAGACAAATAAGATGGCGTATACGACACGTCTTCATTGTTTTTTGTGAACCCGCAACCCGCCTCAACTTTCATTTTTCTTATGACCGCCGTATTGGATTTTTCGATTTTTGGAAAGAGCCTAAAATTTCCAGTCAGTCACACTTCGTAAATTAGGTTTCAATGTTTTTAAAGGAGGCCATGATTTATTTGTCACAAGATTACATTAATAAGTAAGTAATGTATTGAACGCATTGGATTTTCAATACAACATGAACGTAAATAACGACTTAATAAATCTAAATGAGCTTTAACTACTTTGTAAGTGGGTAACATTAATTTACAAATCTGCAAAATGACGTCCATTTGCATCGAGACATTTTTGACAATTGGTGACTGTTTTTCGTACAACCCTGGTAAGTGTATTTCGGTTAATATTTCTAAATGTGTCCAGAACTCTTTGTCTCAGGATTTCTATAGTCACGAGGGGATCAAATTCAAAGATTTCATTCTTCGTGTGACCCCAGAGGTAGAAAAGCAAGGGCGACAGGTCAAAGGATTTAGGAGGCCAAGATATTGGACCATTTAAAGAAATTACTCTTTCGTCAAACTGCTCTTTTAAGAAGTTCCTGACTTGAATGGTATTGTGAGCCGGACAACCATCTTGTTGAAACCAAGTTCTTCTTCTAATAATTTTAGAGAATTAGCTAAATCTGCAGAAAATTTAGATAAAATGTTAATAAATATATAGAACCCAATTCTATTTTTATAGGTTCTTCGAAACTACAATACAAAATGATTGAATAAAAATGTAATACAATATCAAAAAAGTAAGTTGACTGACTAGAGTAGAACGTTTTACTTTTTTCCATTAGATTATACTCTTTTAGTATCATTAAAGAACTAAACCAAAAAGAAAAGATTATTATTTGACCATCATTTGTTGCCTATTTAAAAAAGATTAGTTAGATTAACTTAACAATGATCCCACACCAAACGTTACTTCCAAATCTGATCTGTAGACGTCTCTCTGCCACTTCGTGAGGATTTTGCACAGCCCAATGATGACGGTTGTGCCTATTAAAGAGTCCACAATTCGTGAACCTGCTCTCATCGGACCACAAGACATGATTTACAAAATCAGAATTTTCATCACATCTACTAGTATACCGCTCACAGAACTGTAGCCGTCTTGGAAAATCAGTTTCCTTAAGTCCTTATACTATTATGGGTTTGTATGGATGGTACTTATTCTTTTTTAAAACTCTCTGTACTGTTGATTTTGGCACATTAGTTTCCTGTTCTACAGTTCTTACCGATGCACTAGGGTTTTCGTTGATAGCTTGTAAAATGTTTCTGTCTCGATTTTCATTGTTATTATTGTATCAGCTTCTAGGTTGTTCGAAGGCATCATGGTTAATTAAATTAACTACGATTTTCCTGAATTGGGTTTTATGCGGCTGCCTCGTTTGGGGTACATCTCCAAATGCCTTGCTGAGATAACGTCGGCGTTTCTGTATATTTGAAAGTACAGAGCTAACATGTCAACCTTTTCTTTATTTGAATACGGAATACCGGCCATTTTCTATAGGTTTTCACAATTTATGTGTCAGATTTATGATTTTATTGGTATAAAAGCGTACCTACTATTTACTAAAATACAGCTTTGATATTTTCAACTATTTAACTTAACGTGAAAGTCAAAATCCAATTTTGTTATAGATAAATCATTAGAAAAGCATTGAGCGCTAACATTACTTTAAATCATGGCCTCCTTAGAAAAAACTGAAACCTAACTTAACGAAGTGTAATATTTCGATGATACTAAAATTTTTCATGCACTTGTGAGATATCACTAGACTGGAAATTTTAGGCTCTTTCCTAAAATCGAAAAATCCAGTATAGCTGCCATAAGAAAAATGAAAGTTGAGGCGGGTTGCGGGTTAACAAAAAACAATGAAGACGTGTCGTATACGCCATCTTATTTGTGTTAAAAATGTGTCCCAATAATGTCACATTTTGGCAGCTGTCAAGTTTACCGTTCTGGACATACTGGTCAAAAACGAAATCCGGCATTTTCGGTTTTTTCCCGATATTTCCAAAAAGCAATTGATCGATCGTAAATCTGAAGCCGGATATCGAATGCAATAAGTTTCCTCTAAAACTTTCCCCATTTAACCTTTGCTGTAGGTATAATAGGAGCCGAGATCCCTGTATAGAGAAGCGAATCTGGGACACACTGTATATATATATACTATATATATTTAAATTGGTACAGTGAAATTTTGAACTTTAACAAAGTAAAAGAATCATATTTTGAGAACACGCAAATAAATATCAAATTGAAAACAGAAATAGTTGATGTCGCCTGAAAGCAAAAAAAAAAAATAAGTAAAGGAGCTTAACACACTCATCCAATGGTAGGAGTTGACTAACCGAACCTAAAAAAGTAGAACAGCAAAGGGAATCGATAAATCCTAAAAGGATAAGTAGATGTAATTGAATATCAGTATACGCCCTTGAAATAAGTTGGGGGTTTGTTCTTAGCATTTAGGAGGTACCAATAAACATTTACCGACAATAATCAAAGGCATTAGCAATATCCGTACAGCTTTATACATTTTCTTTTTATTTGAAGTATAAAACAGAATAAATAGTTTCTAAAAAGGGTTATATCAAATTGTCAGTTTTAAAACCATGACAAATCTAGACGCTTAATTTTAAACAGGTTTTTTTTATCAACTCTTCTGTTTATAACCTTATATTATGTATGTTTATTTAAACCAAATACCTAGATTATCAAAATTCTAAACTTCTGAAATCATATTTGTTAGAATCCTAGCTCGAAGGGACTGTGTATTTTAGTTTTTACATTTTAATGAAAGAATTTATTACCAATTACAAAGCTGCATTTTGTATTGGATTAAAATCTCAATCATTCAAAAGAGCAACGCATGAACTCAATTTAGATTGCTCTAAAAATGCATAAAGTTCAATTTCAGATTATTGTTTGATTGCAATAATCAAAGCGGTATTTGAAATTGCTCTGCTAGAAGTGACAGGGGTTTTAGGAGAAGTAAAAAAAAATCACGTTTTGAGAGCACGCAAATCAATATGAAATTGAGAAGAGAAATATTTGACATTTCTTGAAATAAATAAATAAAAAGGCTTAACACCGACTTTCAATCGCAGGAATTGACTTACCTTACCTGAAAAAGTAGAACATCAAATATATAATTCGGATAAACTAATTCGGCCGATGAACTTTTTGCAATGTAAGATTAAGTTCAAAAAAATCCCGACTCTACGTTCTTACGACTATGGTAATTTTTATTGTATGACTTTAAGTTGAGAAAGGTTTTTCGTATTACGCAACGAAATATTTATAGAATCTCGAAAAACTGAAAGCTTTTTCGTAGACCAGGGAAAACCAATTTGTAAACACACCTATCCCTTTTTACTTTCGAGAAAAGGGTCAGAAGAAAGTCTAATCACAAAATGTGTTCGTAAACCACAGAGATGTTATAGAATTTGCTAAATAAACTCCTAACCAGTTTTACCGGAAGAAAAATCCTACATAAAGCATATCTGCGAAAGCCAAATCGTTTATCCCATCTGTACACATTGAAAAAGTCTCGTGAGCGGGAAATGATTTTCGCAATCTACTTTCGAACAAAAGCAGCTTAACACCGATTTCCAATTGCAGGAGTTAACCACCCCATTCTAACCTGTAGAGTTCTAGAAATCCTTGAACATAAGTTTTTGCTGTTACTCTGAGTAAGCGAAAACCAATTACAGTTTAAATAATGCCGCCATATTTTTAATAAAACAGCATAGAAAATACAACTACTTCAGAGTTGAGAACAGGTTAAAAAAGAAACATATATTAGACAAATAGAATCTTTACTAAACTCGTTCTGTCGGACGCGCATTGTCTTTAGTTTTTGGTTTCACAACGTTTCGAACGGTAACTATAAACAAACAAACAAACAAACAATAGTATGCTTTATTCTCGCAAGAAAATTGTGATAATTTTATGGACAAAGAGAAATTTACCTTAAAACAAAAAGAAAAACAAAAACAATGAAAAAAACGTAATATTGATAAAAAAAGAAACTAGTATTATTTCTGTAACTTAGGTATCAATGTTGAATATAGTATAAAAGTGTGTTTTTAATAATAAATTAGGTTAAAATTACTTAGATATCACAAATGATATAATACTATAAAAAAAAAGAAAAAGTGTAAAGCGAAGATTGATTTTACTGAATTTTACTGCCATATGTACTGACAGACATATATGACAAATCTAACTGTAACACCAGTGGCGTCAGATTTTTTATGTGAGCTGTCGTTTTCGAGATATTCAAATAAAAGTTTAATTGTTTTTTATTTGTGTTTTATTTTGTTATTATTAATTAAAAGTTCATTTTAGTTTAAGTTCAAGTTTTATAAACAATATTTTATTTCTTTAGTTTGCCTCTAGCTGCTCAGTATAATGCTAATGTTGAGGCACAAGGGGTGTGAGTTCGATATTTTAGATAAAGATTTTAAAATGGGCGCCAAGTCTAGATGACCAAAAAATAGAAGATATATATACTAAACACTAGAAATGTACTTCAATAATTTATTTTAATTTCTTCCTTTTTTAGAAGATATCTAAAAAATACAATCTGCCTTATATGGGCACAACCAATCTGCTTTATTTTTACAGAAATAGACAAGCATAAATAAAATCTGCCTTACCTTTGCAGATGCACTAAAAGGTAAGTCATAAAGTAAAATTAGAAAACTTAGTAGTCCATGTGAAGCTCAACAATGAAATTTAGAAAAGTTTAATTAAAAGATAAGATGATTTAAAATTCAATATATACGAAAAAATAATATTATCAGTAATGATCTACATTAGTAGTTACATTAATCAAATATACCTTATAATCAAAAGAAAGCAACAATAAAACAAATTTAACTGAAAATGATAAGCCCTGAACAAAGTAAGGTACGATATAAGAACAGCAGCAGTTATCCTTACATATGTCTGAAAGCCATATAATAAGAAAATAACTGTAGGTGGTTTAAAATGATATGTATAAGCCTTAAACAAAATGGAAGGAATCGTAATTAAAATATATGTTAAGTATTTTATTAAGATCAAGAAATTTTATTACTGAAAATTAATTTTAGTATTAAGATAGAGATGAGAGATAAAATTATTAAGGCAAATTAATTATCATTGAAAATAAATTAGGAATTAATATATATTTAAATTTTGACATATCTGCAATTGACAATAAAGTAACTATAAGCCCGCAAATACAATCAACCAGTTACCGTCACATCAAGGCATTCTAGAGAATCTGTATTAAATTTGTGTTGGAGAAGAAAATGTATACAAAGTATATTTGTAAAATAATTAAATTTGTTTTAATGAATTTTAGAACAAACAATGCTGTGCAAATGATATCGATTAACTGAAAAGTCCACAAATTAACTAGATAGAAATATTAACATAAGAACACTTATATCTATTAGTCAATAAGCAACAGTAATCAGAAAATCAATGCACTTTAGAGATACTTTATTTATATTTATATTTAATTTTAACTTGTATTTAAAAAATTAAATGTATAAAGGTAAGTACTGGATTTTTAAGTAAATAGGTAGGTAAATTTAATAAAGGTATTCGAGAAATGAAGATAATTAATCACACAAAAATATCTTATTAAGGACTACTAAATAACAAAAACTGAATTATAAGACATTCACCTTTTTGGCAATCAGTACAATAATCAAGCTCGTTTTTCGACGGAAAGATAAAAATAAGATATCTATGACCTTGTATCAAAGTTTAAACAAAAGTTTCAAACGTTTAGCTAGCTAAAGAGAAAATTATAACTAACAAGTATAAAATCAATAATTGACTTTTTACTGATTTTAAACAAATTCTCAAAATTATGCTTGATAGGCCTAAAATTTTATATACTTATGTTAAACTATTTTTACCAAAATGACAAATTTAAATTTAATCTGGAAGATAAATATTTCAATTTTCAAAGGACCTTATAATTAATAATTATATACCTAATTAAATTTCAAAAGAGACCTATATTAACTCCTAAGAAGAAATGTACTTTAGAAAAATATTATACAGAGTGCTTAAAATATAGTAGAGCTAATAAAGATATAATAAATCTAGACACTAAAGATAAGTAGCTTTACAAAATCTGGAAATTTACTTATTTTTCCCGAATTTCAAAATCTTTTGCAAAATATAATTTTACAGGTATAATAATATTTAAATTTTGAAGAAAAATGCAAAAATATATTACATATGTAATCTAAATATAAGCCAAAAAAATATATTACAAAAGCGAAAAATGTTGGAATTTCAACGTTTCAAAATCACAACAAAAGGCAAAAATATATTACAAAAGGTACTTAGCTTGCAATTCAAAGTGGATATTCCAGGGAGTCCGCAGTCAGAGCCTCCAAAACGCTTCACAGCAAAGTGGTCAATTACCACGGAGTGTTCCCAACTAAAATTCCCAATCCGACACTTATATTTGCAAGCAGAATCCTCCACCGCAAAATGGATCACAGATTCCAGGAATGGACAGGAGTCTCCACCAAAAAAACTGCTAAGCTACCTTAGTGCTGCTTTTCTCTGAATCCAAATATCACATTTTATAGGTTGTTCAAAAGATGGTCATCATAAAACTCCAAGAAGGGGCGAAAAGTAGGGGAAGAATTAAAGAAAGTAGGAAAGAGTGAAAGAATGAAAGCCCGAAAAAGAAAAAAATATCCTGTAATGGTGCCACGTGCAAAACCTAAACATTTCGGGAATAGTCTATCAGTTTTTTATTTACCTTGCTGCTTAAATCTCATTTAAGGTACACAAACTTTGAAATTTAAATCCAGCACATGCTGTATGCAAAAAAAATCACATAACTTCCAAACGTTTGTCTTACGACAGCTCATTTCAGGAACACAAGATCTGACCTCTACAGATTCAAGTTAAGAAGAGAGGACGCCTTTCTCACTTCAATTGGTTTTATTGACATAGATTCATAAAAAACTGTGACCTCACAAACAAGCTAAAATCTCAATTAAACGACTCGACCAACCAAATACACATGCATTCCGGGTTGCCGAAATTTGTCGCATCTAGAAATCAGACTGCTCTCGCCAGGGTATGACTAAATTTGTGTCCATGTTGAATGCAATTTAATGTTTTAATTATGAACAAAATTAAAATTTTATATTATTTAAAGAAACCTTTTCGAATGTCGACTTTTATGAAATATAATAGAGAATTTGATTAAGTTTAACTAATTATAACGAGCGTGTCAAAATGCTTGTTACACTATGACACAAACTTATACATTTTTAAATAGCACACAACGTATATTTTTATTTTATATTATTCATTTCACAATAAACTTCTCGAAAATATATAATAGTATATACTTTTCTATTCGAGTCGCCCAGTAGTTTGCATTTTTTTAGAGATAGACTCTGTTTTTGGTAGTACGCTGAAAGAACAAAAGAAAACTGTTGTCATGTTAAATAAATCACTTGTCAAAAACCTCCAAATATTTAATCGCGAACGACAGGATAGGTTTGGGTTTAATATTGAATTCAAAAATAAGGTATCGTATCTACCAGAGCAGCTTAGATACAGATCGGTATTTGCAAATACTGGAACTTATTCTACCGGAATTACTCGATGATCTGCCTTGGGCCTATTTACGCGACATATCGACGCTTAAGAAACAATACCTCGTATCTCCATTTTTGCTGAATTTCAGTTTATTATATTAAACCAATGTACAGTCCAATATTCAACTGTTCCTAATAGCTCGTATGTCCAAGACTGATACATACCTTTAAAAACGACGTAAAAAAATACCTCGTATAACGCGGAATAACAAAATATCTCGTATCTCCACGACCTTCAGAAAATTTGGAGATACGAGCTATTTTGGCGGGAATATTTTGCACGTGGAAGGGACATACGAGTTATTTTGCCAGTCTAAATCGAACAGCTGGTGAATCGGCACTTTTGCATTGTTTGTTTTTAAGTTTTTAAGTTTAAAAGTGACACAAATGAAGAAAACGCTGATAATATGTTTGATGTGTTAGGTGTATGAAATTTGACGTAATTAGAAGTATGTAACACTATTTGGGCATTGCCTGTTATGTGTATTAGTGGTAAATAAATAACGTAGAACAGGTGTAACACAGGTAAACACAGGTTAGAGCTAACAATCGTAATTCGTAACTACGGTAACTTGTCACTGTCAACTTATTCACACTTCAAAAAGCTCAATTAAACCAATTAAATCACTAGTATTTGGTCGTGTTATCTACATCAAAACAACAATAATTACTTTTTTCTAGGAAGAACACACAATATTCGAAAAAGCATTGAACAGAGTTCATCAAACAATCAGACCAACCCAAATGACGAATTTATGGATACTTGCAATGCAAATAACTTTGGAGTAATACAAGGCCAATTACACGACAGACCAAAATGCGATGAACAGAATCCAATAACAGCGAACGAACCAATTATTCTAGAAATGGATAAAGATTTTTGGAATGAAATGGAGTTAGGACTATCTCAAGGGCATGATAGTGATTCTGAAGATTCATTACCATTGTCCAGACTCGTTAACGCCATAACTAATATACAAGAAGTTATACCTGATAAAGCAACGTATTTTGATGAATGCAACCAAGTGGTTACCAATGATGAGCATGTTACCAATATACAAGTGATATCTAATATTCAACCGACAGTACCGGAAGCCAGTAATATTCAAGAATATGATAGTGATCCTGAAGATTTACTACCGTTATCCAGATTTATTAAATTCACCTCTGATCAAACCGATAATAGGATTCAAGTTATATCTGACATTCAGTTGACAGCACCGAATGTCATTCAAACTTAAAAGAAAAAATAAGGCTGTATTGGAAGATTGGATAGTTAACAAGAACAGAAAATTAAGAATGAAAGGACAGCAATATCTTGGGTATAGAAGACCTAAAAATACCAAAAAAGTTTTCCATGACACAACAAGAAATGCAAGAAAATTTAAGGAAATCTGTAATTCGGAAATGTGTGAGAAATCTAGTAAAAGATTCTGTCATGAAGTAAAAGAAGTGGAAAGAGTGGCGCAACATCAAAGCTTCTGGAATGAAATGGACTGGGAGCAAAGAAAAGTCTTTGTTTCATCCCTAGTTGACTGTCACGTTGCCACAAGAAAAAGGACGGGAGAAAATAATTCAAGAAGAAATTCAACTTTGATTTACCATTTAAAAAGTGGGGGAACAAGGAAACAAGTCTGCAAGAAAACTTTCTTAAACACCTTTGATTTAGGTGAATGGTCAGTTAGGAGCTGGGTCACTGAAAAAAAAGATAATGCTGGAATTCACATGAGTAGAGAGAACAGAAATGCAGAGAGAAGTGAAACATTAAGAAAAACTAAAAAGAAGGAACAAAAAGATAATCTGATAATCTACTTGGACTCAATCCCAAAATTACCATCTCATTATTGCCGGAAACAAACTGATAAACTATACTTGGAACCAATGTTTACCACAATGACGCAATTTTTTAATCACTATGTAGAGTACTGTAAAGAAAACCAAATATCACATTTAAGTAGGCAAGTATTCGATACAGTTGTATCAGAAAAAAATATCTCTATATTCCAACCCAAGAAAGATGCATGTGACATCTGCATAAAATACAATATTGGAAATTTGAAAGAAGAAGAATATAGAATGCACCTCGCACGAAAAGAACTAGCAAGACTTGAAAAAAATATTGATAAGAAGAAAGCTGAAGAAGGTCAATGCATTGTACTTACTGCAGATGTACAGGCTGTTAAGTTGGCGCCCTTTTTTAATGCGAGTGCCTTATACTATAAAACTAAGCTCTGCGTTCACAACTACACAATATTTGATTTAGCTACACACGATGCTACCTGCTATTGGTGGAATGAATCGCAAGGTGAGCTTGTAGCCTCTGTTTTTGCTAGCTGCCTCATTGATTACATCAATAAACACAAGGAGTCTGGAAAACCTATAGTCATTTGGACTGATGGATGCACATACCAAAATCGCAATTCTGTGATTTCAAGTGCCTTACTTATGTTCTCAATAAATAACAACATTATAATAGAACAAAAGTATTTAGAACGTGGGCACACTCAGATGGAGTGTGACTCTATACATGCAGTGATTGAAAATAAGTTAAAAAACAGAGTCATCCATCTTCCTTCAGATTATATTGCTGTTACAAAAGAAGCACGACAAAATCCACGGCCTTATGACGTGAAATACCTGTCATTTGATTTTTTTTCAGATTATGCCAGCAATAAACTTTGTTCATCAATCAGGCCAGGTTTACTTACAGTCAATGAAATACGATATCTAAAGTATTTACCAGAAGGTAAAATTATGTGTAAGTGTATTTTTTCTGACGACTACAAGGATTTGCCCCATAGAATAAAAAAATTGGACAACCAAAACCCAAATTTTATACCGCCGAAATTGTATAAAAATCCGATAAAAATAAAAAACACCAAATGGCAACACCTCCAACAACTAAAAGAAGTTTTACCGAAAGAATGTCACCATTTTTATGACAGCCTTCTACATCAGTAGATTCTTCTCCTGTCGCCAGTCATTTCAGATTTTGCTTATATTCTATGAGATGAAAACTTGTCTTTACATTTGTGTTAAAACTTTAGTATTGGTTTATTAAACTGCATTTACGTTATTTTTGTCGTTTTTATTTTTCTATGTTAATACCTCATATCATTATATTATGTAACCTAATAAAAAATAATACCTCGTATCTCCATTTAAAAACGAAAATTAATATTTAAGGTTGTAATTATAGTTAAAAAAGTATTTTTTAATTCAAAATATATAAAAACACAAGTCCAATCATTTAAATTTAAACATTTATGTAAGTTATTATGTTTTTTGTATCTCTTGTAAAATTGTCATTTCGGAGATAAGAGGTATTGTTTCTTAAGCGTCGATATATTGTCAGCAGAACGGAGCACCTGCTCATAATTCCGGTAGAATAAGGCAGTATTTGGAAAATAATATTCTTGGAAAATGAATAGGGACCATTGGTCCTGTAAGATGGTCGGCGAGATCGCCAGATCTCTCGGTTTTGGATAACTTCCTGTGGGGTACTTTAGAAAACAAAATATATAGGACAAGACATGACACCTTAGCCGATTTAATAAACGCCACAAGAAGGGCATTCAACGAAATGCAACAACGGCCGGTTAGTATTTTCAACGCCTTAAGAAGAATACGGAAATGTAGGCTTTGTGTAAGGCAAAATGGACATCATTTCTAGCAATACCTCTAGGATATAGATTTAGTTTTCTGTTTATTTTAGTGGTAGGGTTAGTTTTTGTTGTTGTTGTTGTTAGTTTTCTGTTTAGAGGTATTAGAGGTAGAATTATTAACATGTTCATTTTATTCAGTTAATAATAATTTTCAAGATTGATTCACGGGTTTAGCAGCGAAAAACAGGTTGATAATAATTCTTTTTGTTATAAAACCGAGTTTTCGGTTCGATTTTGAAGGCAACAGGCTAACACTATAACAATGTAAGATAAATCATTATATGATAGTTATTACAAATCTACTTACATTTTACATTATAATTATTGAATTATTAATATGCTAAAATTTGAACATTTCTTTTAAAATAGTATAAAACAAGGATATTCAAGATAATAATTTATTGTAAAATTCATTTGTTTTGTAAGCAATCCCAGCCTACTACCAAAAACTGAGTCTATTTTTAAAAAATGCAAATTACTGGGCGATTCGAATAGAAAAGAATACACTATTATATTTTTTTGAGAAGCTTATTGTCAACTGAATAATATAAAATAAAAATATACGGTGTGTCCCATTTAAATAATTTAAGTTAGTGTTACAACTCAAAAACGACAGCTCACATAAAAAATCTGACTACGCCACTGGATTCTACGTTAAAAACCGTACCAGAGCCAGTTTTTACCTTTTCGATAAGTTAAACCTTAGAAGAAGAATAAAAATAGAGTTCATTATTTACATATTTAGCCACTGCCAAAATTACTTTACAGTTTAAGGTCGACCGTACGACGATGCCAAGCCTAGCCAGGAACTCCAATGTTTATACCAATTTATATTACGGTAAATATGTTTAAACATGATGCAATAAAATTTTCATACAAAGAATAGTAATGTATTTCCAGTATTAGTTTCTAAGCAGTATAAAGAAATTACTTTTATTGCAAAATAGTAAAATACAGACTAAAATACCCAGTCTCAGATCAGATGTCACCAGAAATAAAAGTTTTAGTTAGCTATGGCAAACCCAATCGACAACTCCACGTATTAGACCATCCCACTGTAGTATTAGACCATCCCAATTTCATTGATAAGGGATCCTTATAGTAAAAAAGTATAATGGTCTACAGTAAAGATTGTTACAGGTTCACGTGACCGGCGTGGCCTTAAAAACAATAGCGGGTCGTAGAACTACAATAAATTTTAACATTAAAGAAACTAATTTGCTAAAAAATATTTTATTAGATACCAAGCTTTTCTTAGCGTCACTACTGCATGTGTTTTAATGTATAATTGTGTATTTGTTGATATGGTTCAAATCTTCTAATTACATGTCGCCTTACTTTAAAAAGCAGCGTTCTAAAGGTACGGTGACATTAGAAGAACATTAATTTTTTAAATATTTAATAAGTTTTATTTACTTCATCTTGGATTGCGAAACTAGGAGCTTTTGTTGACCTAACTATGGTGCGGCAATGTGAGTTTGTAAAAAAATGGCCGTTTAAGTTTGGAATTTTCTTTTAATCACTAAGTAAACAGCAAGATTTCCTTTTCCAGGGGACATGTCTAATGGAAGATACCTTATTCACTTATTTTGGGTCACATAACGTATTGACCAATCCGGTTCAGTATAATAGAACGTTTATTTCGTCGGGGGTCATGTGAGAATCTTCAGAAGCAAAATAATACAAAAAATACTCTGAGGTGATTTTTTGCCGATTACAATAGTTTTTCCTATATCAGAGAATTAAAATAATTATAGAATATACATTGACTATATTAACGTGATTTATGAATGAGTTGTAATCTCTACTTTAATTCTTACTCTAAGAGTTAAACAACAACCGAAATACGAGGGGGGGGGCAAAAATGTAATGTTTTCAATTTCACACTGTATCTTAAAAACGAAAGGACTATAAAAATTTTGTTTGGGAGATCTTTTGTTTTACAAAAAAGTAGCATCATGTCGCGAAAACCGCAACCCTCTATCTTCACTAATAAGAGAGATAAAGACCCCATAAAAACAACGAAAACGAGACACTCTGTACATATTCCTAAAATAGGGCTATCTAATAGCCAGAACAACAAAATTTCCAATGTTCCGAAAAATGTGGAAAACTGGGTAGTTCATATTTTAATGCCCTCTGAGAGATATGGTTAGATTTCAGATAAACAAAATTTTAAAGATTATACATAGATAGATTTTGATGAATCATCCAACGCGCCAAAGGAAATCTCCGACCTATTTAGAACAGTTTCCTCGAAGCTAAGCGAGGAGTATGTGATGTAGTTTTATTACTCTCTTCTCTTCGTTATCTTGCCTTTACGTTCTAATGTCAGTGGTTATTATTAAGGCCTATATTCTAAGAGTTTTCTACGAAAGCGTTGAAGGGCCACATTTTTTTTTATTTTTATTTTCGTAACAAATTCCGACTTCTATCCCGGAATTCCGACTTCTATCTCGGAATGCGTTGTAATTAATACACGACTGCTTATAAGCGCAATCACTTTTTTATATTCTTTTAACGTCAAATGAAGCATTCATTCTAAATGAAATTAATATTTTAATTATAGGGATCAGGATGAAGCTAGGTAAAACTACAAGAAATGTATTACCTGTGCATAAAGTCCAAATTAAAAAATAACGACTGGGTCGGTTCCAATGGCTTGAATATGGTTGACATGAAAAATAAAATCTTGTACTTTGCTTTATCTTTTTCATAGATAGTAGAAATAATAAAACGCTATTTAGTAAGAACATCTATTCCATATTATGTTAAAAGGATGCAATAGCATAAAGGGGGTGTATGCATTTTCAGATATATGTTTTTTTTTCAGATTTTAATATATGCACTGTAGAGTGGGGGCATATGTCTCCTCGCTCTTCATCAAGGCTTATCGTCATTTACTCCCAAGTATTGTACTTTTCTTTTCCCAATTTACCAACTATTTACTATTATACATAAAATTTAAATATAATTATTGTTGTTTTTCTTTTAGGAGAAAAGAAATATATTTGTTTAAAAAAATATCTTTTTTTGAGTAAATAACTAGCACCTATGAAAGGTTTATGCATCCTTTATTAAAGCAACTTATATTTCGTTAAACGATTATTCATTAATCTTTATTTTTCAATTCGGTTAATGTTCATTCAGATTAAATTTCATCAAAGTATAAGAGATTTTAGGTTGACTTTTTCCAGTAAGGACAGGAACATAACTAATCAGTTACATTCTATGTATGATACAAAACATAATAACTAAAATAAAGTCAGAAAAACCAAATTTCCCCCAAATAATACTCGAGTTAATTTACTAGTTTTAAAACGCTTTTATTAGTTTCATTTGATTTTCACCCACTTTATAACGCCAGATTACAATCGATGATCATGCAATGATTTGATAAGTTTGTCCCATTATCCTGAACAAGATCGTCAGGATAAAAAAATTTCATTTCGGAGAGGGACCCTGGGAAATGGCTACCATATAAAAGGAAGGCAGAAGGCGCGCAAATTACCCATTTTCGACACGGGGAGGTAGCGAAGAAGAATAAATTATAGTTTGACAAACCTAAAAAACACGCTCTAATAGAAAATGGAACTAAAAAGAAAAAAAAAATATAGTGTAAAAAACTAAAAAACACGCTTTAATAGTAAATTGAACTAAAAAGAGAAAAAAAATAACTTTTGTAAAAAAGCGTAGGGTGCTTTTATGCCATATATTCATACTGACTTTACTTTCATAAATTATACCGATAAAATATGTATAATAACTGATAACAGACCCACGCTGTTTTCACAATGACATTAATTTTCTTGTTAATCACTTTATTCTCGTCCAAAGGATTTTTTTTAGTTCAGCTTACTATTAAAGCGTGTTTTTCAGTTTTTTAAACTATAATTTGTTAGAATTCCTCCACAAATGAAGATATTAATATTTTATGAAGTTTGAAAACAAAAATCTGTAACACGATTTCAGCAAAAAAATTGTTAGCAAATCACATCCTCATAAATCAAGTTTCCGTTGTAGGTCTTATTTCTATCTTTGTTGAAGGACATCAATCTATCAAAACAGACTACAGGAACACAGTGAGAAGTTAATTGTAATTTTGATTGTTTCTTCAAGCACCTTATTTTCTTTCTTTTTGATTTATCTATTCGGTAAACGTCTTTACAAATAAAGCGCATTCTACTGACAAGGTACAACTCAATGATCGTAGTTGTAAATTTTTTTCGTGTTGATCACACCCAACAAAAGCAATGGGTATTTCTTTTAATTGGTCCAAAATATCAAAATGTGTACCTTGATATACGTGGTTTGCTGACAAAATATCTAATACAGTAAACTTCATTACTGACTATAGACTCTTTGATTAACATTTCCAGTTATTTACATTTTTTATAATTTATAAAGTTGCATTACCCGTTTTGAACCTCTTCTACTTGTCATAAAAGTTTGTAATAGACACATCATTAATATATTGGAATGACTCGGCAGGCCGGGGTCTTCTACCCTTAAGGACCCCACTGCCACTTTCATGCATATTATACAGTGTGTATCAACCAAATGGAATAAATTCGATAATAAATAAATGGGGGCGTGTTCGGAAAAACGCTTGGACCCGTCGATTGGTATTTTTAGTTGCTCATTTTCTCCAATAAAAACTTTTTATACAGGGTGTGTCCTGTAACAGTGGTCAATGCCAACTTTCTTATTTCAAATGCAACACCCCGGATATTATTTAATTTTTGGATTCTTTAGGAGATTCTAAACATATTTTATGTTCAATGTCCTATACCTATCTTCAACTGTTTCGGCAATATTAAGTGTTTTCAAATTTATTTTTATTTTATTTATTTCGAATTTATTATTATTCATGAAAGTGGCTCTGGTTACTGAACTATTTATTTGATTACAAAAATTCGCTACAACACACTCAATACTTATTTACCATTTAGGTCTTCATATTAAGAATGTAAGCAAAAACCATTTTAGCGTTACTTTTTATTGATATGGAACAAAAAGAGCCAGTTTTGTTTACTTTTAAGTTTTGTTTACTTTTGTGTAAAATGCCTGGCCTTTCTCTTTGCAAGACAGTAGTTTTCAGTGTCAGTGTCATAGTCTTTTGAATTTCGTTAACTGCATAATACCTAATATCAGAAAACCCACATATTTCTAGTCGACAAGCCGCCGCAATGTTCGATATTAGCCATTCGTCGATTATTCGAACATTAAAAGAAAATAAAATGCATCCCTATAAAGTGATACCAACTCAGGAGCTCATGGAAGACGATTATGATAGGAGAACTTATTTTTGTGAGCAAATGATGGCTATGTTAGATAACAATGTTATTCAATTAGAACATGTTTTGTTTTCGGATGAGTGCACCTTTACACTTCACGGTCATGTAAATCGTCAAAATTGCCGCTATTGGTCTAGGGAAAATCCTCACTGGATCAGCGAAGAACATACTCAATATCCTGAAAAGGTTAATGTTTGGGCAGGACTGGTTAGGGATCATATCATAGGCCCCTTTTTCATTGACGGCAATTTGAATGGCGATAATTATTTAGCACTGCTCCAAAATAATGTCGTGCCAACTTTGACAAATTTGTATCCGGATCCAGCAAACCTACAAGTTCCAGCGAATATGATATGGTTTCAGCAAGATGGAGCACCGCCCCATTACCAAATTAATGTCCGGCAGTACCTCAACGGAATATTTCCAAATCGGTGGATAGGGAGACGAGGATCGATAGAATGGCCAGCGCGATCCCCTGATCTGACGCCATTAGACTTTTTCTTATGGGGACATATTAAAAATGTTGTATACAAAACTAAACCCCTCGACTTAGCTGACTTAAGAAGACGAATAACGCTTGCGATTAGATCGGTCACGCCTGAGATGCTAAATAACGTTAGAAGAAATTTCTATTTAAGATTAGGAATTTGCCAAGACGTTCGCGGCGAGCATATTCAATAGTTCCTAAATTAACTTTTTACTTTTGTTTATACATTATGAAGAAATAAATAATTTTATTTTTTTAATCTTAATTTTTGCATCAAATTTGAAAACACTTAATATTGCCGAAATAATTGAAGATAGGTATAGGACATTGAACATAAAATATGTTTAGAATTTCCTAAAGAATCCAAAAATTAAATAATATCCGGGATGGTGCATTTGAAATAAGAAAGTTGGCATTGACCACTGTTACAGGACACACCCTGTATAAAAAGTTTTTATTGGAGAAAATGAGCAACTAAAAATACCAATCGATGGGTCCAAGCGTTTTTCCGAACACGCCCCCATTTATTTATTATCGAATTTATTCCATTTGGCTGATACACACTGTATATTATTATTAGACCTATTGGCAACAACTTCCAATTTTGACTATTTAGTTTTGTCCGGGACCTGGGACATAATATGAAAATATTACTTTTCTCATTCAATAAAATTTGTTTCAGTTTTTTAATCCTGCCACTTTTATTCTTAGAGTTGTTATTTCTAGACACATTGGTAATTAAATTAATTGAATTTTTCCTACTTTATTAAAATTAATTTGAATTTTCTACCCTTCCCGAAACCCGCTGCTACATTAATTCATAATATATATTATTTCCAGACATCGGGGTAATAGCCCCCTATAAATATTTTGGCTTGCACTACCATCCGAGGGAGTCTTCTTGGGGTAAAATATACTTTTTTTTCGTATTTATTAAAATCTATTTAAGTTATCTACTCTTTAGAGATTCGCTGCACTTTTTATTTATAGTTGATATTATTTATAGATATGTTGGTAAAAGCATCCTATAATTAGTTTGGCTTGCATTGCCGTCCATGTTGTCTCTACAAGGGATAGAATTTACTAATTTATTTATTTTTTCCTTATTTATTAAAATTTGTTTGTCTTCTACACCTTCAGGGTTTAGATTTTATCATACAAGACACTATTTCTAGACATTTTCTGCAATTAATATTTTAGACAAGTCATAAATGTCTTTATCACAAGGATAATTATTAAATGTGCAGTCACTGGACAACGCACCCAAAGCAAAAATTGGAACATTTATGTATTATACTACTAGAAGTCGAAATTCCGAGTTAGAAGTCGGAATTCCGAGATAGAAGTCGGAATTCCGAGTTACAAGTCAGAATTCCGAGTTACAAGTCAGAATTCCGAAATAGAACTCGGAATTCTGAGATAGAAGTCGGAATTCCGAGTTACAAGTCGGAATTCCGAGATAGAAGTCGGAATTCTGAGATAGAAGTCGGAGATAGAAGTCGGAATTCCGAGATAGAAGTCGGAATTCCGAGTTACAAGTCAGAATTCCGAGATAGAAGTCGGAATTCCGAGATAGAAGTCGGAATTACGAGTTACAAGTCAGAATTCCGAGACAGAAGTCGGAATTCCGAGATAGAAGTCGGAATTCCGAGTTACAAGTCAGAATTCCGAGATAGAAGTCGGAATTCTGAGATAGAAGTCGGAATTCTGAGATAGAAGTCGGAATTCCGAGTGACAAGTCAGAATTCCGAGTTACAAGTCAGAATTCCGAGATAGAAGTCGGAATTCTGAGATAGAAGTCGGAATTCCGAGTTAGAAGTCGGAATTCCGAGATAGAAGTCGGAATTCCTAGTTACACGCCAGAATTCCGAGATAGAAGTCGGAATTCCGAGTTATAAGTCAGAATTCCGAGATAGAAGTCGGAATTCTGAGATAGAAGTCGGAATTCTGAGATAGAAGTCGGAATTCCGAGGTAGAAGTCGGAATTCCGAGTTAGAAGTCGGAATTTGTTACAAAAATAAAAATAAAAAAAATGTGGCTCTTTTACGCTTTCGTAGTTATTTAAAATATTAAATGAACATCACTCAAAATAATTATCGGCTTTATTGTTTGATTCGCCAAACAAAAACCGCGATTATGACTCTAACACAAGCTCAAATATCTCGCCCAGACCAATACACCCTCTCGAGTTTAGGAACTTGAGCACAAAAAAAGTCCATTAAGCTAAATAAAGCTGGTCCGACAACACACAAGACCGTGAGAGTCAACTTCTGCGATTGGAAGTCGGTGTTAAGCTTCTTTTGTTCGAAAGTAATTTATTTTTTAGAGTGCTAGAATCGTCTGCCGCTCGAAAGACTTTTCTATTTGTACAGAGGCGATAAACGATTTGGCTTCTGCAAATATGCTTTATATAGGATTTTTCTACCGTGTTAGAATTAAATCAAACGACGATGTCTTTACCTCAACGTTTATTGAAGCACTCTTATAATATTCATCGCTTATTTTTATCGAGATTATATAAAGCTGATTATTTATCAATAATATTTTCCGAAACAAGCATCAGTAACTATACTTCATAACTAATGTTGAAGAATATTAGCAAAAGATGAATAGAAGTGGTACGACTGGTTAAGTTGCCTCAAATTGTATTTTATATGTATCACTGGGCGACAAAAAAAAATGTTTTGTTGTAACACAAATCGGGATAGCATAATCTAATAGAATGGACCTATCCAAATACGAAAATGACAAATGGAAAGTTGTAGCACGAAGGGTTTTTTTGTTAGAGTTGTAGAACCATATCGAATATTACGATACTTAATATCTATAGAAAAAATGATTTCAGAAAATTCTTAACCCTGTTTATTGACTATGTTTACAGTTTTCGCCTATTAAACATACGATACATCTAAGAGAAAAGCAAACGAGAAAAATATTAACTTAAAACACTAATTAAACTTTATTTTTTGCGTCTATGAGGTATTCTATCTTCTCTCTTCAAAAACCAACAGTAGTCACCCATCATGGCTGGATCCCATCGTCCTTGGTACCGAATTTCCATTGTTCTGCTATCTTGGTGAAACCTTTCACCCTGCTCGTCACTAACAGCTCCCAAATTTTTAGGAAAAAATGACCGAGGGAAATGGAGGAAGTGAATTTTTAATGACATTCTGGCACCAAGCGTTTTATAAACATCTAAGAGTTCATTAACTAATTGTCCATAATTTTCATCCATATTGTTGACTAAAAATCCTCTTAGTATATTAACACATGAATTTCATCCTCTGAGTTCCTGCCTGGTAAGCTTTTCCGTAAAATTAACATCGTCCAGCAATTTTCTGATTTGTGGCCAAATAAAAATGCCTTCTTTTAATTTGGCATCACTTAACTGGGGAAAGACTTGACTTAGGTATTTAAATCTATCACCATCTTTATTCAAAGCTTTCACAAAGTTTTTCATCAGCCCAACTTTAATGCGACGAGGCAAAAGGACATTTTTGGGATCAAGAAGAGGTATAAATTTAACATTTTAAAATCCCGGTTGAAATTCTCTTCTTTCTGGCCAAATTTTTCTTACATAATGCTGATTTATTACACGACTGTCCCATAAACAAAGAAAACAGCAATATTTTGTAAATTCCCCCTGAAGTCCCACTAAAATCGCTATAACTTTTAAGTCCCCACATATCTGTCATTTATACCTCTTGTAGTTTATTTTATCCAAAATCGTTCGCATAATTTCATAATTTTCTTTCATTGCAACTGAATCGGCAACTGGTATAGAGGGTTTTAAATTTTCATTATGCCATAACACAGCTTTTAAGCTATATTTAGATGAGTCTATGAATATAGAAAACGGGGAGAATGTTCAATATCAAGTTCCTGCATTAAACTGTCTATATCAGTACACCTGCACAACGAATTTTCCATACTGTAGAATTCAGAAAACATAGCATTTCTTTTTCTGAAATTCGTAATTTTTGTTTCTTTGGCCAATAGGTTCCATTCCTAAAGACGGGAACCCAAAAGTTCTGACTGTTGCTTGGATAACCCCAAATCACTTACTAAATCATTTAATTCGCTTTGAACAATCAAATGTGGATCTGTGGTAAAAGTGGGATCGGTGCAGTGTTCTTCTGAGCTGCCTGATGATGCGTTATCTCCATTATCTCCCAAATCAATAGCTTGCCAATTTAAAGAGGCAACCGGTACTGGCAAATTTGTATTGTATTGTGCTTTCCCTTTTTGGAATAACCTTCAGTCTTTGTCAGGCAAAAATAACAATCGTCAGAATGATTGGGGGGTTCTCGCCATACGATTGGAACTGCAAAAGGCATACTTTTTCTCTTTCCCTTCATCCACCAATGATACAGTACAACTAACACAGCACACATGGGGAGCCCACCGCTTATCTTGATCCCCAATCAACATACCAAAATATTTAAACTAGGTTTTCGGAGAATGACCTGGCTTGTGATTTCACCAGAAATTCCACAAATATAGCAAAATTTGTCAGGAGAAATTTTGCAACTTCGACGCGTGTGAGTCGACATTCTCGTCTTCACATACACTTGCTTATCGATACACAGGGAACCACTCAATTCAAAACTCAACACAAAAGTGATGTTTAACGTTTATTTTATGTCTAATGTTGTAAACAACAGTCTAGATAATTTTTCCGTTGTAAAATGGACCCATTTTAGCCGCTCCACAATAAAATTGTTTACCTGTCAATATAAAAGGTTCTAATTCGGCTATTAAAAACTGGTACGTATTAGGGCTTTCCGAATTTTTTTTTTTTTATTATTGGGAGGATATTTCTATTGTGAAAATAATGAGCTGTCCTATGTTAGAAAAATCTTGTCGGCCAGTGAATGCGACTTTTTGAATGTAAAAAATTTTACGATTTTTTTTCGATCCAAAAAAGGAGGTTTTGGCGCTCGCAAGAGACTTTTTTCAAAGGAAATATTTAGGAGAACAAGAACCTAAATGCATTTGTGTCGGAAAAATGGCGAGAAAATTAAAATTTTTAACTGAAATTTTTCGAAAAAGTCATACAAAATAAATTTCAGTCACTTTTTCTTTTTTATAAAAAACAGTAGGCATCTTTGTCAGAAAACTAGTTATGGCACCGGGAAGTGCTTAAAAGGCTACACAAAACGGGTCCTAGACGATATACATGTGGTGCTCTAACGAGGTGAAGTTTGAACCAAAGTTCCCAAGAATGGGTACATTTTTTAACATTATGTTGTATTACAAGGAAACTAATATATCTAATTCCGTAGGATATTTTTTTTACGAAACAAGATGTTTTTAGATACGCCGTGATTTTAAGTTTATAACTTTAACGCCGCGAAACGATAAGTGGTCTTGGCCTAGGATGATAATGAAATTTACAGAGAAATTTGACATAGCAGTTCTGATAGATGTCCCGGCTGAATTTTGATTTGTTTAAAGCAAATATTTCTCAGATATTTTTTATCGCTTCGTATAGTTGTGCATTAATGCGTTAAAGAGTCGTTTTTACGATTCGTATTTTAAACTTACGATTTTAAGTGTATGTGAATTTTCATTGTGTTCAGAGAACTCTCTTGTGAGAACCAACCTGTGTTTTTTAACGAGAATTTGCCTTGAGTTTTTGGAAAATCTAAGAAAATATAAACCTGGTTCGAGGCATCTCCCAGGCAGTTTCTGTGAAGTGACCACCATCTCTGTTTTATAATGTGTTCGATTATTAATTTTTTTTTGTAAAACAAATCGATGTTTTGCAATTGTATTTTAACAATATGATGATTATTATTGTGTTTTGAACCATTTTTGTTTGATTAATAGGTGTACGTTTGTTCTTCCGAAGAAGTTATCGTCTTTTAAAATTCTCATTGTTTTCGTTACTGATTAACTTATCATTTGAACTGTACTATTAAAGTTTGTACAGGGTGATCAGTTAAGGGTATCGAGCGGCCATATCTCATAAGATATTGGTCGTATAGAGTTGAGAAAAAAAATCATAATAAAAGTCGCCAAGAGAAATTGCTGAAAATTATTTTCGAGTTTGTCAAACGTCCGCTAGAGGGCATAACAACCAACACCAAGTAGAAAAATTGGGTTTTTACAGAATTTTGCCTAATGAAAATATATCGATGATATCATTTTCATATTTAGTGATCATTTCCCTATACTTTTTGTCTAAAATGTTTTGTTCTATATATCAAAATAAAGCGGTGGGGGAAGTTCAATTGTTTTTTCAAACAAACTAAGATGTCTATCGTTTCTTTTGACTGATTTTAGCAAACTTAGGCTCACATGAAAGAGCATAATTTGCACTACAAAACGCTTATTTGGCTTTGAATTTTTGACTTTTGCTGGCGTCGCTAGATGTCGTTAACTGAATTAGTAGCATATTTTTTAGTTTTTTTCAAAAAAAAAACAAATGTAATGGTATATTCATTTTTACATATTTTAAAAGGGGATAAATTTCTCTATAATTTAATGAAAATAATTTATCATCTACCTTTTTTTGAACCGTTGATATTGACCAAAATATTATGTTATTTTATTAAAAAATGGCACGCCACTGCTTTTTGTCAAAATAAAAATCATTTTCGTAATCACTTATTAGTTGCTAACAAAAAGAACCTCTTGATTTTTTTAAGATTAAGTCATTGTTTGAACTGTACTATTAAAGTTTGTATACTTATTACCGAAATGGATAAATTTTCGAGCTTTTTGAAAAATCTTAAAATCATGAATGTATATAACATGTACACATAATTAGCTTTTCAGAGTATTTTCTTTTAATATCTGGTCAGATACGTAAATGTACCCATTGCACCGACTAAATTACAAGGCTTCAAAGACAGACATATACAGGGTGTTATAAATTTGGGGTAAGAGTATTGGGATCTTGGAAACGGTAAGTGATACAAGGACGGTTAAATTAGGGTAAACTTCCGTAATTTAATGTCGGACAATAATTAATAGACAAAGTTGGAAAATTTCAAGTCTTTTCGAGGATATCCGTAAATCATCTGTATATTGCATTTGAAGAGATATTACAAAATAAATGTTACATCTCTATAGCAACTTTTCCTTATCTACAAGATGGTGTTTAAATAAAAATGTAGGCGTTAGATCGGAAAACTGGTTACGACACCGGAAAGTACTCAAAAAGGTATACACAATGAATGGTTTAGGAAGGGCTTTGGAATATATACAGGGGTTGCAATGAAGAAGCGAAATTGGCACTAACTTTTAAACTGCTTAAATTTTTTAAATACGGTTATCAAAATTTTTTGTAATTTTTAGAAGAGTTTATTTTAAAAAAACATTGTTACAGCTCTCAAAAAACTTTTTTTCCTGTACTTAATTTTTTGCCATCTGTCAAAAAAAATATTTTACCCATAACGTCTGAACTGCTTAAAATTTTTAGGATTTCACAGTTTCTTGTAACTTTTAATGTTGTAATCTATTTTAGAAAAATATTTTTGCAATTTTTTGTATAAATATAAATAAACTGTTAATTGAGTTTATATCATCTGCTGATGAAGCTAACTTGATTAGCGAAACGCGCGTCAAGAACGTAACGAGTTGTGGTGTAGTGTAATTAGAACTCTTGTATTTTGATCTATCTTCCCCCACAGGTTTCAGTGTTAAGACAAATCTATTTATTTAAATAATTATTTGATTAGTTTTATCCGATTTCACATAACTTTTGGTGTTGACATAACTGTTAAGTTTTATAATTTTTATTGGGTCATTTTTAAAATCTTTTAGTGTCCTATTTTGCGAAGGGCTTTTAGTTGTTATGCGTTTTGTGACTGAAAAATATTTGTCGAATTATTTTTTGGGAATTTTTTTCATAAGCACATAAAAGCGTTTTATTGTAATATAAGCAACTTGGATATCGATCATGTTTATTTTAAGTACTTTTAAATCTATAGAAGATGGCAGAAATGATATACGGGTGGCGCAAAAAGAGCTTTTTGGTTTAAAGTCGCTATAACTTTGTTGTTTCAAAGATATGTTTTATTTTATTATCATACATAAAAACTATACGAATGGTCTCGGAAATGGAGGCAATTTCCTGCTTCTACCACATATTCCATGCCTTTTCGCAAAATTTCAGATGTTATGGTACGGATTTCATTGCGAATATTGGTTTTCAGCAGGACCATGATCTTTGGGTTATTGACGTACAGCGTCCTTTCAAATAGGTCCAAAGAAAACAGTCGGGGGTGGTCATATCTGGTGAAAAACAATTGAAATCGCTTCTACGCGAAATAATGCGCTCATCGAAAATGTCCCGTAACAGAACCATTATGTCACTTGGTGTAACCGGTGTATCTCTATCTTGCTGGAACCACAGTTGTACAGTACACAGTACATAGTTTTGCATAACTAGCCTCAAAAAAAAAAATCTCAACATACTCCGATAACAAGCAGGTTTGATGGTAACTGATCACCTTGGTTGTCAAAAAAATATGGACAGTTCAGCTTGTAAACAAAGCCGTTTAAATGGAAATGGGCTTCATCGATCAAATTGTGGATGAAAGCAGTATTTTGGGCCAGTTTCAACTCTTACACTTTATCTTTTATCAGTGAGCGGTGTGGTTTACGATTCGTTTGCTTTTTGTTAATTTGTGATTTTGGGTGTTTAACGCCGGTTAAACAACTCATAATTAAAAAAAATAAACCCTATAATATCGTTATTTGCGTGGTTGTGTTGAGATTGTGTTGATAAGGAGGTAACGTAAGGCAAAAGCCCTTACAACAAGGTAGGCAAATTTGTTTTGTATTACCGAGGTGTTGTTTAATAATAAGAAATATGCGTTGTCTCGTATCGGAGGATTCCGTGGTTGTATCGAATTTAATTTAATTTTAAATATTAAGATAGGGTAATAATTCATAATGTACACCTTTCACAATATTGTTTTATCTTTGTTTGAAACACCTTTCTCGCGACGACCTGATCTAAAAAAACGGCAAATTTTGGAGAGTCGGCCAACACCAAAAAAAAACAGTTTTTAGCGAAAATAGGGTGGGTGGGCAAACTTCGCGAAAGTTCCAAACTTCCTGGTGTGATACTTATAAATGGATTTGCGGGAGTTCATACAAACAGAGGTTATATTATTGGCCGTATATTTTATTGGGTAAAGCAAGTTTTATTTGTGTTTAATGTAAGATAGTTTGCGTCACACCAACTTTTTATGCCAGAGAACAGTGTATCAAGATCTTTACTTACGACAAGTCATTTATATTCAAAATAAGATATTCATGGTACTCAAAGGATGGTTTTTAGGGACCTAAAAAAAAGTTTCTCGTAGTACCAAAATGCAAAAGAGCACATACAAAACTTTATAGCTGTAGTACGATTAGGGCAAAATAGGGCGACCATTCAAGATGCATTAAGGGAAAACGTCAGTTTAAACCAAATTTTATATAACAAAAATCGATTATTAATTAGTTAGAGAGTCATTAAATCGCGGCAATTTTAAAGAGGTTTACGTAGAGAACTTACGGAACATTGTGAAAAATATCAATATTTTTACATGTCAGTCTAAAACAATACAAAATGAACTCATTTGTTGTAATGATGTAATGTAATATTTAACAGATTTTATTAAAAATGAAATCAGTGATAAAGAATGTTTTCTCTCCAGTGTTTTAGTAAAAATCCTCTACGTTGTTCCCTTTTTGCAATAGCTAGTAAAGAATTTTTGCTATTGGCCACTAAAAGAAATTGTTTTGCAAAAAAATTCCTTTCATTAAGTTGAAATAGTCCAAAAATTCCCATTTATTGAAACAGACTGTATTAGATCATCAAAATCAAATATTGCGAATACGAGGATGAAGTAAAGCCTCTTTATTGGAAATTGATGGGTACTCGGGGTATAAATTGGGTATCGATTCGCAGTCCAGGCCGAACAGAAAATCGTTTAAATACAATGGACATTGGAGATGTAGAAATGATAATTATACGTGTTTGAACATTTCTCACCTTTACTTTTTATACCTATTTAATTTAATTTATTTTAAATCTCTATCATAGTCATTAGCAAAATAATTTTCTTTAATTGTAACAATAATACTAATAATAATAATAGTAATAATATTAATAAAAATACAATTTCTGTTATAAGAAATTCGAGGTCCTCCATGAAGCTATGGCCCGACATTTTACCAAAATAATGCAGTATCCGCAGACAATTCCCGCATTCTCCATGCTGGGCACTGCAACTCTGCTACCCAAAAGCAATAGAACAGAAGACCCGTCCCAGTACAGGCCCATCATCGGTTTGCCCACCATGTAGAAGATCCTAACAGGATACATTGCAAATCCTATCTATTACCATATTGACAGTCATAATCTATTAGTCGAGGAACAGAAGGGACGCACTACAGGCCATCAAGTTTGTGAAGAACAACTTATCATCGACTCTGTGGTACTAAAGCAGGCACAGAAAAAACAACGTAATATAGACACTATTTTTATTGACTACAAAAGGGCGTTTGACAGTGTGCCACATTCCTGGCCTATAGACATACCTACTACGAATATACAAGATTCACCCTATAATCATCAATTTCTTGGCAACTATCAAACACCGGTGAAGAACAAACCTGAAGATCTCTAATGGCGATCAATCCTCTACCACCGATGAGATAGATATCAATAGGAGAATTTACCAGGGAGACTCGTTAAGTCCACTTTGGTTCTGCTTAGTGATGAACCCCCTCTCTACGTTGCTCAACAATACAGGCCATGGCTTTAACATTAAAGCCAACAGACACAATTCCCACACCATATCCCACCTTCTGTATATGGATGATATTAAGCTCTATGGTGGAAACTATATCCAACTAAAAAAGCTTATTGACGTGACATACACCTTTTCAAAAGATATCTGGAATTTGGAATGGAAAAATGTAAAGCCTTAAACATTGTAAAAGGCAAAGCCATTAATGATGATGTAGCACTACCGAATGAAGAAATAGTTCTAGCGATGAATCAAGGAGAGACCTATAAATACTTAGGGTTCCAACAAGCTGCACTGCTCCAGGATAAGCAGTTCAGTTCCAGCAGTTGTACGAGGCGGTTGTGTTTTCGCTCGTATATTGTTTTGCCGGTACTTGAACGTTTGTTTGGTTTTGGTTTGAACTGTTTTGATTTCAATTTGTTTTTTGTGTGCTTTGACCCGATCATCAGTTCGTCGTTTGCTATAAACTAAACTTGACCTTGTTTACCCGGATCCGGTTATTAGTTATAGATATTGTTTGTGCGTGACATTTAAAGATTTTGATTTATCAACTGGAAATATTTACATAATATTTACATAAAATTTATCTACATCTTTTTTTTAATTTTCACTTTTTTTGTTCCTTTGAAAATTTAAATTTTTTATTTATTTATAAAATGGCTGAATTTAAGTGCGATTCTTGCCAAAAAATCGTTTCGGAAAAAGACTGTTACAGAATTCGCTGTAGTGGGGAGTGCCGAAGAGATTTTTGTATGGTCTGTACAGGACTGGATAAATCCACGACAAAAGTGCTCTACAAACAAAAATTCAACAACATAAGATTTTTTTGCACTGTTTGCGACTCTCCAACTCTGAAATATTTGCATGATAAAATATCAGGTCTCCAAAAGACTCAAATCTCTTCAGAATATCTCGAAGCCCTGGGTTCCTGCTTAAAGAAAAACAACGACATCCTTCCGATCATTGGCGAAATTTACGACATCTTACTCAATCATGACTCCAAATGGAAGATACTGCTAGAAAAAATTGAGGATATTCACAGCCTCCATTCTGGAATATCTGACAGTATACAAGAATCCTTATTTAAATCCATTAAAGAAATTAGGCAGGATACTTTCAATCTATCATCTATTTTAATGGAATCTCAAAATGAATCTGTCAAAGTCCAGGTGCATGATTCATCGAAGGAGCAGTTGACTAAAGAGATGGCTGAGCTGAGGCATAGTGTAAAACAAATGGCACTTACCCTGGAGAAGCTTGCTGATAAGCCTAAACAACAATCAATAAAGAAGATATACACCACCGCAATATCAAACCAAACCGATACAACAGATGTCCAAATGCCTGTCAATAGGTCTCCAAAAAAAGCTGTTTCCTTCCAGCCCAACAAAACACCCATTATAGAGAAATGGCATTATGTAGTGGTATCCTTAATTCCGACCACGTATAAATCAAATCAGCTTGTACACTACATCAAAGAAAAATTAGGAACCACGAATTTTGTGCGTTGTTTTCCTATGCTTAAGAATGCAGACACTTTGCGCTCCGATTTTAAAATTGGGGTGCAAAATAAAGATCACTTAATTCAGCTTAAGAACGCTAGTCTGTGGCCACCTGGTACCATAATTGATCCTACCAATGATTCAGTTTCACCAACCCTTATCCAAACGCCGCCCACTTCCACAGCCCATAATGTCTCATCTTCTAGTCATCAAGATGTCAATATAGATATCCCAAAGAGCCGGGAGCTTTCTCCACCAAAGCCTCAATTATTGGAATCACCAGTGACATTTGTGCCTGAGGAGGATAAGTCAGTCATGATTGGCTCTGACAGGGAGGCCATAGCAGCTTGTAGGTCATTGGCACTGGACGGTTCTAAATTAAGCATGGAGAAAACTGCAAGGAAAGATGATTTTTTGCAGTTTGATCCAATGACTCCACCAAGAGTGCGGCTGTCCCAAGATTCGGATAAAGCAAATGGTCGCTATATATTAGCCAGATTAAGGGATCCTTCCTTACTAAAGACCTTAAGGCTATTTCTTGCTTATCTACACGACCAGCCATCTAGTGTGTGTTTTGAGGGGCATACAAGTACTAGCATTAAATTATTGCTAGCTTCAGAAGGCCTTCCCAGTGACAAGGACTCCCTGCGCAAGTTGTATTATCGCTTCCACGATGCCTATGGGATTGGTTCATCTGAAGTGGACTCAGACCTTGCAGCGTATAGATCTTTCTACTCCTCGGAAAAAATTTTACGGCTCCAAAAAATTCGTGAAAGTACTGGTAAATATTATTCTAGTGGTTCACCATCAAAAAGTAAAAATTTTTAGTCAATATGACGCGAAAAGAGGATTTAGCACCCTCTAGAAAATTGACCAATAGTAATTTTAATCTTTTTTTTCTTAATATTCAGTCCTTAGGACACAAAACAGACGAATTATATCTTTTGTTAGAAGAGCTAAATTTTCCAGAAGTCATTGCCATCACTGAGCACTGGCTAAATATCAATCAACCTGTTTTTATTAAAAACTATACCACAATTGCCAGATGTAATAGAACTAATTTAACTCATGGATGCACCATGATAATGTCTTTAAACAACGATTTTTCCGAAATATCAAAGTATAATCATTTATTATCTGAAAAAGTATTTGAATTTTCTATCGTTTATCACAATACTTATGACCTTTATATTATTTGTATTTATAGAACACCTGATGCTGATGTGCAATTATTCTGCCATAACCTTCTAAGTTTGCTCGAGTCCCTTCCTGTAAAAAGCAAATTAATCTTATGTGGCGATTTCAATATTGACCTTTCCAGTGTGTGTGCTGCTCAGGAATGTCTTCAATCCATCTTTGAGTCATTAGGAATTGCCATGCACGTCAACTCACCAACCAGAATTACTAAGACAAGTGCCAGTACTATAGATTACGTTGTGTCTTCTTTCGATCCTAGCTCCGTCGAATGTAATGTCTTAAGTCCAGGTTTCTCCGATCATGAAGCAATTTTCACAAAATTTTCAATTACATCCAAAGCCAAAAATTCCTCTAGACAAGTAGGCCGTATTTTTTCGGTTAGAAATTTCATTAATTTCAAACACCTATGTCAAATAACTGACTGGGACTCTCACACTTATGATGTCGACACTGAATTTTCTCGTTTTATAAAAACTCTAACTAATATAGCTTCTGAATCTTTTCCTCTTAGGCCTATCAAAAATAAAAGAAGTAAACCCTGGTCCACTAAAGGTTTACGTATATCTTCTAAGAACATGCGGTCACTATCTCATTTAAAGAAATTTTCGGACAGTGTCTTTTTTCATAATTATGTAAAATCATACAGAAAAATTTATCATAAGACTATTAAAGCCGCCAAAGATATTTATTACAATAATAGACTTTCTAACGCCAAAAATGTAGCTAAAGAAACCTGGTCTATCGTAAATGATTTAAGAAACAAAACTCCTTTATCCAACACTATCCTTACCTCTCCTGAGGACCTAAACAATTATTTTGTAAATGTAGCCAAAGATTTGACTAAATCCGTATCTCAATCTAATGACCCAATTTCATATCTCTCTAATCATAGGGTAAACCTGCACAGTTTCTTCTTTTCACCAGTAGTTTTATCAGAACTTCGCAGTACAATTAATGATATCAAAAATAAATCTTCCTCGGGAATTGATGGGCTTACTTTAAAAATGTATTCAAGTCTGCCGGAGTGCACTCTAGAGCATCTGACTGCTTTGATAAATATGTCTTTCCAAAATGGTACTTTTCCAAGCTGCCTTAAAACTGCAATAATCATACCTCTTCATAAAGGAGGTGTTTCAGAAGAAGCTTCGAACTATCGCCCAATTGCACTTCTCCCTACGCTATCTAAGATCATCGAAAGACTGGTTAAAAAAAGGCTTTTATCATTTCTGTCTAGATATGAAATACTTACAAAACATCAATTTGGATTTTTAAGTAACAAATGCACAAGCGATGCCATGTTTTCCCTTCTTAATACAGTTTACTCCAGCCTAAGCAACCATCACGCTACGGCAACAATTTTCTGTGATTTTTCCAAAGCTTTCGATTGTGTGAATCATAATATATTAACTAACAAGCTGCAGTACTATGGATTTAGAGGGGCTCCTCTCGATTGGTTTAAGTCATATCTTAGCAACAGAAATCAAGTTGTGAAAGTTGACAACAGGATGTCTTCTTGTAGACCAATGGAATATGGAGTGCCTCAAGGCTCGGTACTAGGCCCTATCTTGTTTCTTCTGTTCATAAACGACATGGCTAATTTAAACATTAGTGGAAAAATATGTCTCTCTGCGGACGATACCAGCTTTACGTGGAGCCACCCAGATGTCACGGACCTACATAGGATTGTATCTAATGACCTAATCACCATTAAATCCTGGTGCGATTCTAATCTCCTATGTTTGAACATCTCTAAAACGAAAGTCTTGTCTTATAAAAACACGCTGCAACCTTTTGACCTTAATGGCACCACTATTGATGTCGTAAACTCTGTAAAATTTCTAGGGCTTCTTGTAGATGATTCTTTAAAATGGGATCCACATATCGACGCTTTATCAAGGAAGTTGGGTTGTGCTTGCTTTGCGTTAAGATCTGTTTCCGAGGAGCTTAGCTTTTCTACCTCTAGAACTGTTTATTTTGCTCTTGTTGAGTCGCACCTCAGATATGCTATTCCATTCTGGGGTACATGTTGTGCGACTCAATTTGATCGAATTTTTATACTACAAAAAAGAGCTGTTCGTTACCTACTGAGACTTAACAGTAGAACTCACTGCCGAGATTTCTTTAAAAGATATAAAATACTAACCCTTCCTTGCGTATTCATTTTGGAATCGGTTTGCTTAATTCGTAAGCATGCACCTGCTCTATTAGAGAGACCTTCTCACAACTACCCTCTCAGAAACACTGAGCACGATCTCTATCTTCCAACCCCACACTCAGAGTTAATTAAAAGATCAGTAATCTACAATGCAAAAAAAATGCATAATCACCTGCCATTTAACATCAAATCCATAATATCTCTGACTTCATTTCGCAAGGCTTTGAAATCATTCTTACTGGAAAGCGCCTTCTACACCGTGAACGAGTTTTACAACACATAAATTTATCCTTATGAACCCCTAGTGTGATAGTTGCCATTACCAACCATTTTTACCGAATTTTGTATATGAATTTTTTTAATTGTTTCGTACTTTTTTATTTTTTATTTTTTACTTTGCTTTTTTATTTTTTTTTACATTATATTTATGAAAATGTTTATAACATAGTACGACTGACAAAGTACATTTCTAATGTACTTCTTTTAGGATTCTATTATATTAATATTCTAAATTCTTGATTTAAATATTATTTTTCTATAATATTTATGATGTGTTTTTGTTTTGTTTTGTTTGCTAATTTTGATGTTTGTAAACTATTTTTTTTTACAACAGCTTTGTCCACAAAATTGTAAAATTTTCTTGACAATAAAGCATTTATTTATTTATTTATTTATTTATTTAAGGAACGACCAGACTGAAAGATCAGTATGTTCAAGGAGTGCGAGTTCTTCTGAAGACAGAATTGAACGGCGGAAATCTAATTACAGCAATTAACACCTATGCTGTGCCCGTGCTGATCTACAGTTTCGGAATCTTGAAATAAACTATCACGGAACTAGAAGCACTACAACAAACTACTCGCGTAATGATGACCAAGTACAAGTCACACCACCCAAGGCAATCAACTCTCCGAATAACCTTACCACGAAGAGAAAGTGGAAGATCCCTTGTTCACTTGTCGAATTCGCACTCCCGACAACTGAAAACTTGGGAGATTTCTTCACTAACAAGGCACAAACATAAAGCCTTCATCGCATAGTGACCCTTAGTGACAACACATACTCTCCACTCAATATCGCAAGTGACAACATAATCCTAAAGTCACTTTCAGGCCCCGACAAAGAAGAACAGTGGGCTTAAGTGGCACTGCACTGCCGAAATTACAATGACTTAAATCAGCCACACATAGATAAGGAAGCATCCAACAAGTGGCTAAAGGATAAACAACTATTCCAAGGGATAGAAGGATTTGTGATGGCAATACAGGACCAAGTTATTAACAGACGGAATTACATGAAATTCATTATCAAAGACCGGTCCGTTGAATCCGATAAATTTTGAAAATGTAACGAGAGATCAGAGACTATACAGAATATAACATCTGGTTGCACTTATCTAGCAAACACGGACTATCTCCAGTGACATAATCATGTGTGTAACATCATACACCAGAAACTTGCCAATAAATAAGCGCTCCTCAACACCTTTGCCTTATAATAAATACCAACCAAGTTCAGTGCTTGAAAATAATACCGTCAATTTGTACTACGACAGGGCAATTATCACCGACAGACGGTGACGAATAATCGACCTGATCTGGTACTGTTAAATAAGGAAACAAAGACAGCTTATTTGGTAGATGTCGCTGTACGCAACAATAAATATGTGTTGGGTAACTATCAAGAGAAAAAGGCCAAATATGGGGAGCTGGCCATTGAAATACAGCAGATGTGGCGACTTAATAAGGTTCATGTGATACTGTATCTTAATCGTATCTTCAACTGGACTAGTTCCAAAAACACTAGAAGCGAACCTGAAAATTATAGAACTGCATACTAAAACCTTCGTCGACATCTAGAAGGCAGTTCTGCTTACACAGTGAAAAAACAAGACAACACATAGAACTGATAGAAACCCTCCCACTCCTTTTGATGCATGCATCCGACTTGGGCTTGGAACTCAACATTTTCTGAGAAATTGATAATAATAATAATAATAAAGACGGAATTTAAAACCAGACTCACAAAGCTACTAAAAACAAAACTGAATTCCAGAAATCTAACGAAAGCTATTAACACCTTCGCCATACCTATTCTTACGTATTCGTTTGATATCATTAAATGGTCACACACAGACATAGAAAACATTCACATTCTCATACGCTCTGAATTCACTAAACACAGGAAGTTACATCCCAACGCATGCAAGGAAAGACTCACCATCGAGAGAAAAGAAGAAGAAAGGGGAATTATAGATATACAATCGCTAAATAAAAAACAAATTTACGAACTCAGAAAATTTTTCCACAACAAACAAACTAACCTCCACAAGGCAATAGTAAACGCAGACAAGAATCTCGAATCACGACTAGAAAAGATGAACACCTGTTCTGAAAAAACCCTTCACGGAAGACACAGATACCACATAAAGCAAGACCATATACATAAAAAGCTTTCATATACGTGGTTACAAGAAGGGCAGCTGTTCCCCGAAACAGAAGGCTTCCTGCTTGCCATCCAGGACAAAGTCATAGCAACCAGAAACTACTGAAAGCACATCATCAAGGACACAACCATTGAAGACGAGTGGTGCAGGAGATGTCACCAGCAGAGAGAAACGATCGATCACATAACTAGTGGATGTAGAATAATGGCCGGAACTGAATACACCGCGAGACACAACTCAGCAGCGAAGGTCGTTCATCAAGCATTAGCCACAACATACAAACTAACGGAGAACACAGACCCTTACTACCATTATACATCAACATCTATACTTGAAAACGAAGACTACAAGCTCTACTGGGACATTGACATCCACACAGATAAAACAATCTCCGCAAATAGACCCGATATTACCTTTCAATCCAAAAAAAGAGAAAATCACTTATCTAATTGACATGGCTGTCCCCAAAGACGAGAACATCCAAGCGAAATACAGTGAGAAGATCGCCAAATACACCGACTTGGCAATGGAAGTAAAAAGGCTGTGGAAACAGGAAAGAGTCATCATTGTTCCTCTCGTCATATCAGTAACAGGTTTCACCCCAACAACGTTTACACCGCGTTTGGCTCAATTAGGACTTAATACAGACATTCACAGGAACATCCAGAAATCGGTCATTTTGAAAAAATGTAGCATAGTTAGATCATTTCTTAATACACAATAGTTGTTTTTTTTCCATTTCCTTTTTTTTATTTTTTGTACTGACTTGGTATAATCACGTCAGTATAAAATACAACCACAGGAATACTGTGAGACAAGAAGTCATAAAAACAATAATAATAATAATCTTTATTTAGCGTAAAGCACACTTGCAAAATTACAATAGAACAATTACAATATATGTATACATAAACATAATGTGCTATACCTAAAAAGACGACGTTCATTCCTTAGGTACACGAATGTCACCAAAGAATGGTCTTCCACTCAATCCTCAACAACATAATAAATAAATTAAAAAACAAACAAGAACAACAATTATTTTTACTTATAAAAAATAGAATACCTAAACAGAAAAGGAAACGTAATATATACAACTGCATTAACTACATTTAAGGCTAGCAGGCGCAAAGAAATTCAGTCCTGTTTACTCAAAGGAAAATCTTTTTAGGGCTTTTTTAAAGTTTTCTATAGATTTATCTTTAAATTCGGCGGAAATACCATTGTACAGGGTGTCCGGATTTGGTTGCAAAAGCAGGGTAACTCGCTTATTTTTAAAGATAGAACCTTGCGGTTTTCACGAACCTGAGCTAATTTTTTGTGAAACTCATGAAGCCGTAAACAAAATTTTCATCGCCTTCTTCGTTTATGAGATACAGTGCGAAATAGAAAATTTTGCATTTTGGGATCCCCCTCGTATCTCGGTTATCCTTTAACTTAACGCAAAGGGAAAAATTGCTACTTACGCAGTTTTTTACGCTGGATCCAGTGGAGTAGTCATATTTTTCATTTGAGTCGTTATTTTTTAGATATGACCCAAAGTTGTGTTTTTTAAAATGGGACACCCGTATATTTGTCCAGAAATTGATTTGTCCTTTTAAAAGCTTCTCAAAACTATATAATAGTATGGGTCTATTTTAATAAACAATAAAAATCCAAATTTTTATAATTATCATCCCAAATTTTGCAGTAGGCCATGCAAAACAATGCTGCCTTTTATTTAAAGTCGTTACCAATATCTACACCCTAACAATAAATCAAAATAAATATGTGATTAAATCTATTTATCAAAATATGTATTGATAATTTCGCACCAAAAAAGTACCACCTACCTAGATCTATGTAACAAACGAACAAAACGGTAATAAATTATTATGTAACAAACCTTTCAGCAAAAATCAATTGTCGTATAAGAACTACAGTAACCAAGGAAATCAAAAGAACTGTTCAAACTGATTTCCATTTTGTTCTATGCATGCCTCGCACAATTTTCGTATTCGTTTTAGGGAATTAAGCAAAATAACGGGATGATTTTGTAAATAGCGAAAATTTTCCCTTATTGCATTTCCTAAATCTTGGACATTATCATAGTGGTCTTTGTAAATTCTATTTTCTAGATATCCCCATAGAAAGAAATATAAAATCGACAAATCTGGGGACCTAGGGGGCTATCTTATAGGTCCATTTGTTTCGATCCATTGATTGATAAAATTATTGTCCAGAAATAATCTCGTCATTCAAGAATTGTGTGCAGGAGCACCATCCTGTTGAAAATAAATTTCGTTAATTTGCGCGCTAGAGGAACATCGTCAAGTAATTCAGGTATAGCTGCCTCTAAAATTTCTATATAGCGATTGGCTGTTAGATTTCCCTCAAATATATAAAATTTTATTAGTGTAGTGTTATATGAAGTAGGACACATTTAGATCAAACCCGCCCTGCTGTCTTCTGGGAAATAGTTGGTGTTGATTTTCCTGGGACCAGAATCTACTATTGTGCCTATTGAGTATACCAGAATTACTGAAATGTGCTTCGTCTGACCATATAACCTTCCTTTCAAAATCTCTAACCATATCGCATCTTTCTCGAAACCAGTTGCAGAAGACTACCCGACGCTCTGCATCTCCTGGCTGTAAGTGCTGCACGAGCCTGAATTTGTATGGGTGGTATTTGTGTTTTTTTAGAATTTCTTGAACTCTAGTTTTTGGAATCCCTATGCTCTTTCCACTGGCCCTACAAGAGTTTGTAGGGTAAGCTTCTGCATTAGCCAAAACCGTAATTTCCTCAGCCTCCCGATTTTCTTTATTATATGTTTTCGTACGAGGTTTGATAAATGATCCGTGATTAAGTAAATTCTTTTTTATCCGATAAAAAGTGGATATATTAGGTTGCCTCCTTTCTGGATATCTAAATAAAAATTAAGCAATAGTATTTCAACATACCTAAAGATTAACTATTTACCTGTTAAAATACATCTCAGAAGCCGCTTCAACATTTTCATTACTTAATATAAAACAAGCTAACATATAGTACTTTTCATAATTTTCAAAAGTTTGGTTTTCTTCCATAATAATACAAATATATTTTTACACAATAAATAAATAAAAAAAACTAGCGCTATATTTTATATACGCGTACAAAATTGGGAAATGTCATTTGTTTCCAAGAAAACAAAAGAAAACGGCATCGTTTTGCATGGCCTGCTGCAAAATTTGGGATGATAATTATAAAAATTAAGATTTTTGTTGTTGTTTATTAAAATAGACCCATACTATTATATATTTTTGAGAAGCTTTTAAAAGGACAAATCAATTTCTGGACAAATATACAGGGTGTCCCATTAAAAAAAACACAACTTTCGGTCATATCTAAAAAATAACAACTCAAATGAAAAATATGACTACGTCACTGGATCCAGCGTAAAAAACTGCATAAGTAGCAATTTTTCCCTTTGCGTTAAGTTAAAGTATAACCGAGATACGAGGGGGTCCCAAAATGCAAAATTTTCTATTTCGCCCTGTATCTCATAAACGAAGAAGGCTATGAAAATTTTGTTTACGGCTTCATGAGTTTCACAAAAAAATAGCTCAGGTTCGTGAAAACCGCAAGGTTTTATCTTTAAAAAGAAGCGAGATACCCTGCTTTTGCAACCAAATCCGGACACCCTGTACAGTGGAGATATCGAATATGAAAAAGATCTTTCAAAGAAGCTGGTTTTATGAGCAGGTGGAGAAACAAATAGAAACATAATATTGTGATACAGAACGGAGTCTTGTTTACATTATTAACCAACTCTCTCTATTTTGTGATACAGAACAAACAATAATGTTGTATTCTTTGAACTCTTTTAGAGTCAACAGCGGTCGAGCAAGTATCATACACAGTATCGCCATGGTTGAAAGAGGACAAAACCAAGCAGTCACATAACATAAGGCCAAGTTTTCTATTTAACACTAGTCGTAAATTATACAACATTTTTAGCTTATAAATAGCTTTTTTAACGCATTCAGAAATGTGCTTGTTAAACCGCAGTTCGGTATCCATCCAGACCCCAAGATTCCTGGCCACGTCAACAAATTGTACACTTGCGTCTCCAATTGATATATCTATGTTGATCATGTGAAATAATATCCTTCATTCGACCGAACAAAAGTCCTATACATTTTTTTTTGGGTTTAACGACAAGCAGTGATCTTTGGAAATCTTTGCAATTTTTTGAAGTTCGTTGTTGACAACTCCACACCCAGCAATAAATTTATCGGGAAAGAATGAATGCAGCAACTGGGTATCATCTGCATACATTTGAAGTTTTGCGTTTGAAACATGCTTGTGAAAAACAGCAGTGTAGACTTATATAGCACAGATCCCAATATTGTCCTGAGGCACACCCGTTAATATGCCTCTTAGTTTGGAATATCATTAATCGATATATACCCTGGGCTGTCGCCTTACAAGATTAGAGTGAAGTAGATCAATAGCCTGATTAGTTGGTCCAATATATCTAAGAATCCGGCTTGGGCTTGGAACCCAACATTGTTTGTCGATTTCGATAATAATAATAATAGCTTTTAGGCCGGGTGCAGATAGCCGTCATTTTGAGTACTTACGGGATCTATAGTCCGACGCACGGATCTTGGGCTGCTACGTCTAAAAGGACTGGTCGGTAAAACGCATAAAAACACATATTTTAGCAATTTTTATATCTACATACTATGATCTGTCATAGTTCTCAAACCCAACATTTAATTACTCGTGATTATGAGTTTCGCCACAGGTCGCTATGTGCTGCTCCATGGTAATAGAGTGTCAAGTCCGGCGAAGATTTCGGATGTTCTCTTCATAACGCCGGTTTTGCTCCTGTTGGTAACTCTGGTGGGGTTGTGTGTATTAATCTTGGCGCTAGTTGTACTCGTCTTTCAACTAGTTGACTGTACTAATGAAGACCTTAAGTCAGAAACATTCCTCCATAGTTGGCCAAATTTCATTACTTCACCGGTCGTCTACTATATACCAGTTCTTGCCGGGTTAATATTTTCCTACTTTTGAATTAAGCATTAAATGTAATACGGAAAAAACTTATAAAATTATCGTTCGAATACAAAATGGCGACCAAATAAAATGTTTAAAGAATCAACGTAAAAAAACGAGGGAAATTTCGGGCAAAGGAAATTTACCGAGTTTGTAAATTAATTTTATTATCTCCTTGTTAGAATACGAAGGGGATGACGTTTTTATCTGCGTAGCAGGTATAGACATTTTTTTATATATAAAAAAATGTTAATTCTTGAAACAATATTTAGAAACGTTCTTTCTAAATATTGTCTCAAAACTTTTATAAAACCTAGTAACATCTTCATCAACGTTTTACAGTTACATACATACTGCCAGTTGTGATTTTTTTAATAAAACACACCTATACTGGAAATTTGCTGTTTTTAATTTAAATTTGGTATTTTTAATCTACTCAAATTTCTTACATTTACCCCTTAAACGAAACATCAGTTTATAGGCCACATAAATTATCCGAAATTAAACCTGAGTAATTAAAACTTTTGTTCATTTATTTTCTCGGAAACTTGTAAGTCTCCACGCCCAAAATCACGCGATTACCCCTGATGATTTTCAATCGGGGTTTTCTTGCCCTTTGCCTGGTACTTAATAGCTGTGAAACAAGATATTTTCAAACAGGCAACTTCAGTAACTTAGGTAAGCTGGAGTGATTAGCCCAAGTTTCGCGTTTCACGAAGTTTTACAACTTTGCTTCCACTAACAAACATTTTACCTTTAATTATAAATAAGATGTTTCTGTTCCGGTAGGATAGAAAATATACGAGCGTTTAGATTTCAGTTGAAAATCGAGCTAAAGAGACAAACAGCTTTTGAGTACTAAGATTGTCACACTCTTTCTCTGTTTGATAGCAGAGAGTATGTATTTGTTTTAAGATAATATAAATCTACACTAAGTGGTTGATTGAAAGAGAGGCAGTAAAGTTAGCGTGCAAATCACCGACTGCTCAGGGAGATTGGTTCGTTTTCTATTTATAAGGGAGCCAAGAGTTCTATACCAGTTAAGATAAGATAAGATAAGATAAGATAATATATTTTATGTTAATATACAGAAGTACTTACACATGTCATAAACAAAAAAAGATCAGACTAGTATATAACAGAACACAAATATATAGTATTACAAACTAGATACATACATAGACATTAAAAAGTACAAAGCAATTAAAACAAATAAAGTATTAGTAATCAACTAAAACTGACAGTATTCATTAAAACTATAGAATGACCTTTCTATCAAGAAATTTCTGATTTTATTCTTGAAATCCCTTAAAGGTAGAATCCTATAATAGTCAGGCAACTTATTGTAAAACTTAATTGCCAGATACCCAGGGCCATTCTGGCACCTCCTCAAACGACAATAGGTGGGGACCAAGTTGTTTTTATTACGAGTGTTGTGCCCATGAACGTCACCGTGCACTTTGTACAAACCCTCATTCATTTTAACATATAAAAGGTTTTCCATTATGTAGATTGAGGGAAGTGTAAGAATCCCTTGTTGTACAAAAGAACCCCTACAATCCTCACGGTAGCCCAAACCAGATAGAACCCTAACAGCCCTCCTCTGCAAACCAAAGTTGGCCCCATGCCAACAGGGCATATGTCATAATTGAGTGAAACATGGCAAAATAAGCCGTTCTTAATATGGGAGTTCCCACACACTCGGACAGATTGCGCAGCGCAAACAAACCACTCTTGAGTCTACCAGCCACAAAGTCTATATGAGCATCCCATTTTAATTTAGGGTCCAGTAATACCCCCAAAAATTTCACGTAAGACACATCTTTATTTTCATTTCCAATGTCTCTCATTGAGAACAGAACATTCTTTGTTTTGGCATGGTTCAAGAGCAGCCTGTTCGCACTAAACCAGCTCTCCACACTCGACTGTGCTGCAAACATACCCCGCCTTGCTCCATCAAGAGTCCTCGAGCCAAGAGAAATAGTGGTATCATCAGCAAAGAGAGTGTAACACCATGGATCAACCCCTTGTTGAAGGGGAAGATCATTTATGTATATCAAAAATAAAATTGGCCCCAAAACCGATCCCTGGGGTACACCAATGGTGACCTCTCTCCCCGACGACACCTCCGCCAAGACTCTCACCCGCTGTTCTCTGTACTCTAAATATGATTTTAGGAGTAGAATGCTATTTGGATGGAAGTTATAACACTCGAGCTTACGGAGCAGGATACTATGGGATACACAGTCGAATGCCTTGCTCAAATCGCAGAACAAAACAGCCTCATGGTCCAGATTTTCAAATGCCTGCAATATTTTATCAATCAGATCCAAGACTGCCAACACCGTGTTTTTATCTGAAAACCATACTGGCATGCACTGAAACATTGATTCTGCTCCAGAAAGTACCATTCTAGCAGCCATAGCCTTTTCAATAATTTTTGATATTATAGGCAACAATGAAATTGGTCTATAGTTACCACAATCATTTTTATCTCCCTGTTTAAAAATTGGGATCACTATGGTCTTTTTTAAATTTGAAGGAAAAACATTTTTTTTAAACATTTCATTTACCAATTTTGTTAAAGGTATAGTAATAATATTTTTTATAGTTCTTATCATACTTAGGTTAAGCCCATAAATATCACAACCGGTCTTATTTTTTATACTGTCTATGATGTCACGCATTTCATTTATTGTAATTTCACCAAAACTAAAACAATAGCCAGACAATTTCGTAAAGGATCGATGTTGTTATTCACAAATTAGAGATCTTGTGAGCAATATTACAAAAATAGTCATTAAAAGCATCTGGTGGTATATCCCCCACACCCACATTCTCCCTCTTCCGACCAGAGTTATTATTTATAATATTCCATACGGCGTTACTTGTATTCCGAGCTGTACTAATAATTTTTTCATTTGCCCTAATTTTAGAATCTAATGTTCCTTTTATACATATTTTTATAGTCTTTGTAAGCCTGACAATTTGCAGGTGTCGGATATTGCCTACTAACCTCACCCAGAAAGTCTAGGTGTGAACGCATTTCGCGCAGACTACTATTGAACCATGTGATGTTATTTGCTTGGTCTGATCGAATAGTGAAAGCTCTCTAATGTTAGATGCCTGATGCAAAATGTTAATAAAATTATTAAATTTTATGTCTAAATCTAGATGGTGATTTTCTATAAATTCAAAAGATTTGCCCTCAATGATATTATCAAAAGCATTTAATCCCTTTTATGTTATTGGTCTGCAGATTTTCTTAGAGGTAACATAAAGGTTAGTAGATGTTGGCAAATCTGCATATTAATTGAGCCTTATGGTCAGATATATTTGCTTCTATAACAGATGTCCCAAAATCCAAAAAGAAGTTTATAAATATATTATCCAAGTTATTTAAAAGACTGTTCTCTTAAAACCAAAACTCTCTAACATATCACAGAGAGAGATAGCAAAGTGCACATTGAAATCCCCCGTTAGCACAACCCTCCTGTTACATCCTAAACTGATTAATGTTCAAGTCCCATGAGGAAGGTGGCAAAATTACCTGTAAACATTCAAAATATACAGATTAAAATTTTCTACAAATACACCAGAAATCTCTATGCATTTTTCTATATTAAATTTTTTTAAAAAATTTTTTAAAAAAGATATATCTCTAGTCAGAAGATTATTTTCCGTGAATATTACACTACCTCCGCCAGGAGAGTCAGTTCTAGAGAAGTGGCTCACTCATTTAAATCCACTAATGGTTGTTGAAGTTATTTCATCTGCTGATAGCCAATGCTCGGAACAACACAAAACGTTGATGTTTTTGTCACAAATAAATGCCTCCAGCTGTCCAACTTTCTTTTTTAGTGATCTCAAATTTATGTGAAGAATATTAAATTTAGTTGTTTTTACCTCTTCCTGACAATCCCCTATGTGAACACTCTCAAATCCAATCAGATTACACCCATCTTGGTTGCCAGTCTGTGAAAAAAACGGTTTACTTCTGTATATTTAGGCCAAATTTTAGGATCCATAGCTTTTTGTAAATTTTCTTCCTTTATTGTTATTTTGAATGAAAGTATTCAGGATATTTAGATTTCTGCTTACACATATAACTTCCGGAAACATTGGCTTCAGATATGCAGCAAGTTCATTGCTTGTTGTCTTAGGGTCCAGCTTGTAAACATGCAGGAAAGAGAGTTTAGTTACTCCCTTTAAAGTGATATTTGATGTGGTTTCCAAACTGCCACAGATTGTATCAGGTTTGGAATTGTTCGAAGACCGATTGTTTTCTCCATTTGTTGACCGTCTTCCTCGCCAGTTTCTTTTTTTTGGTACTTCCCATTTGCCCTCAGGCAATCTTGGTTTTTCAATATCAATTGTCGCATTTTGTGGTTTATTTTCTTTTTCATTTTCAGAAATTGACGAGATAGTTACATTGGTGACATTATTTTTAAGGTTAGAGACGGTGCGTCAACTTTTTCCTTTTGTACTACCTCCGTCGGCTTGTTCCGTTTGTTTCGTACAATTTTGTCAGGGTTGTCCTTTCTTGACGGCCTTGGAGTCGGCGGCTGAATGTTGCCACGCCCGCGTTCGTCTACAACACGTGTCTCAGAAGATTTTGAATCTCCCGCTGAATCGTTAGCGGATCCGGATAGTTTCCTGTTGTCAGTTTTTCCGTCACGGATTTGCGAGGTTGTCGGCGTTGAAGTTTTTTCTTTGGAGTTTAAGGGGCTGATTTTATTGTTGAGTTGACAGTTGACTGTTAACCGCTCTAGATGTTATGAGTACCACTCCTCAAGACCACTAGGATAAAATTAATTAAAGTTAATAGTGAAAAAAAAGCATATTTAACAAATAACATTTATTAACAAGTTCAGTGCTCCCCAAAATATTTCCAGAAATATGTATCTTCTGTAGGTTATTTTATATAACATATGAAAGCAATTGGCCTTAATTAAAGTTTTCTTTTTTTTTTAAATAACAATTGACTGTGTAATGATCCCGTGTTAATCAGTTTTCATATCTCATATGCTGAGAGAAAAATCTAAAATATATTCAAAAAATGATCACTATCCAAATATTATATCAACTGTCTAAAACGTTTTATGAACATAGCTAAAGAATCACAAAACAACAAACTAAATATTCAATAAAACCTGAAAATTAAGTAATAAATGAGAAAAGAAATTTTCAATCAGCTAATGACAGGTAAAAGTAATAGACTCCAAAATCTATAAATGTTTATAAAGAAAATCTTTAAGTTGTTTTAATTTACCAAACAATTTGATCTAACAGTAAAAATTTATCAAAAGATGCAAAATAATCAAGCAATTAATTAACTTCATTAATTCAAATACAATTAACAATAATAGAATAAAAGAAAAGAGTATTATGTGAATCTAAGAGCAAGCAAATAACAAGAAAAATTTATATAACTAAGTTTCAAATCCAATCACCAATATTACCTAACAAATTGACACCATTGTTTTATATCAAAATACCTTTCTAAAACAAGTAAATACAATAAATCATAAATATTATCACATATTCCAGTAGTGTTACCTGTCTATAACCCATCGTATATACCTTGTATAAACTAACTAGATCTTATAAGTTAAAATTTCAAGATGTGATCACGCTTTACAACAACACTTTATCTTAAAGTATATTATACTATCAAATGTTAGCAGAAACCTATAGACTATTGTGTCATAAACTTATACTGTGATGTTCTGTATCTTAAAGCCTACTATACGGTCAAATGTTGACAAAAACCTATAGATTATTTTGTCCTAAACTTATAATGTGATAGTTGAGTATCAGCATGAGTTATAAAGTAAAAATAATCTTATTGACAACACCAATAATCATGGTTTATGCACACCAGCAGTAGTTAGAAGTTTATATCAAAAAGTATACTCTACACTCAAAAGAAATAGAAAAAGTCATAAAGTTGATCAACAATAAACAATAAACTCAATTCAGCACAAGGGATGTTAAAATTAAGATACTTATCTAAGTGTCTATCAGCATCGGTGACTTAGATCAGCAGTCTATGATGTAAGTGTCATCGAAGACATTTCCAGCAGGAAAACTGGGTACGTACACGCTAAAGTACTAAGTCACAGACTTCTGCTCCACTTATAATAACACATCCCGGTTCAAACCCTGGTTAGGAGAACAGGAACAAGAAGTAAAAGAGGAGGGAGAAGAAGAAAAAAAACCCTAGAATAGTACAAACGTCTAAGATTTACACCCCAAATAAAAGTATATAGGTCTGTTTAACAACTCAACACCCAGTATACCAAATAAAGAAAATAATTCCAAACAAAAATGTATAAATATTTCCCAGCTTGACTTCATTTAAACCAATTTACCCAAATTACAAAAAATCTTAAGTCATTCTATTATAGCCTCGTACATGTCTATTACGATACATAATATTATCAACTACAACCCCTTAACATTATATACAAAATATAAGCAACATATCTATTAATTAATACTAGTATAGGTACATTATAGCCCTTATAGTGAATAGTAATAAGAATCCACCCTTAAAATCTTGTAAATATCAATGCAAAATGTCATTACTCCAGTATAAGTAAGCTAATATAAGATATTACAGATAGAAAATGTAAATCACTGATACAATATTGTTCAATTTTGCCAAATTGGTTAAAGCAGATAGCATGTATTTATATCTTATAAGGTTGTTTCGGTCTTCAAAGAAATATGAAAATTAAAGTGATTTTTATAGATATATAGGCCTCTCGCCTAATTATAACATATTCCTGTAATAGTTGTATTGAAACACACTTATTAAAGAAAACAAATTCTCCCCATTGTATTTACTATTCTTTACTTTATGCAAACTTAAATAACAATTGGCTTATGGAGGTTACAAATAGACCTTTTTATATTGCAGAAATAGCACATATCATAAGAAAATGAAAAGTACTATTGAATACATTGTTTGCTACACAAATCATAGGGCAATCAAAAGTGTCTTCATAGCTCTTAAGTTCAATAAGTAAAATATCTCTGTGGCCTTGTATTCACTTTTTAATAAGAGAACTAAGTAACAAAAAAATTAATCCCTTTTTTATATATAAACAAAAATATCTTAGTGATAGCCGAGAAACTATATCTAAACTAGAGGTTAGAACATAACCTATAAAAAATAATATAGCAAAATACAAGAAAATAGGTACAGGGACAATATATCACATTTTAGTGAATATAAAATTGGGTTATCTTACCTTATTTGATGGTAAAGGGTTTCTTATTAGTCATTTCGTAAAGTTTGTCCCATCAAAAAGATATGGTAGGTGGGCAAGTGCAGTTACATCCTCACAAGAGAGTAATAAAAGGTTCCTCAACCAAAAATATTAAGGTACAACGTAATTAAATACATATAGAAGCCTTTTTAATTAAGTTGCCGACGTAAATTTCAAAAGATGGCCTGGATTAAAACAGGATCAATTCGCCGACAAACTTTCACACTTAACCTTCACCATCCAGAGAGACAAGAAGCTCAACCTACCTCTCCACCAGGTCAAGGTAGCAGTAGCGGGATGACAATCCGCCAGTGGTGCCACTTTACTAAAATCAAACTGACCAAATCTGGACAATAGATCAGCCAATCCCTGAGCTCGATCACAGGAAAGAAAAAATATTTAAAGAAGTAAAATTACTAATTGAACAAAACTAAGGCGCCATCTACACGAAGACTAGTGCATTGCCTCAACATGAAGCGGAAGATTTCGCTAAGCAGAGACCGCGAGCACCTTACTACATCGATAGGAGACTTACAGTACCGGATTTACGGATTTTTATGAATTAAAATGTAGTGACGAAATTAAGATGTTACAAGATCAAATATTAATAGATATTTGGACCAGCTGGTTACGGGCAGATTTATTGGTGCCATTTCAAAAAATTATATCAAATGGTCACTCAAAAAACTCAATCGTTTTTAATTGTTTAACTATTAATATGACGCTGTTTTTGACAGTGCTGGTGGATTGTCGTTTTTGGGAGTCTAGGCTAACTGATTTTTTGGGGCTCTCTAATTTTCAAATACCAATGCCAGAAGTACCACAATTTTACTAGTTTATCTCTATATCACACTTAATGCTTGCACAAAATTTGAAAATAATTTAATAAACAATCCTTTCAGGCTTTTTAATTATTTTTTATCAAATAAATGACACGTTTCGTTCTTGCGAGCATCATCGGACCTACAATATTAGAAAGACTTCATATACTATATATACTATTGTACATTTAAAAAATAATATTAAGGGTTAAGCTATCTTAACACATTTAAAACAACAAATCCAAGTACATAATAATAAGAAGAATCCTTTGAGTATTGAAGTACTGATAGTTGCATGTGCTTCACAAAACTTAAAATGAGCCGATGTAGTTGAGTGTGCTAAAATAAATTATCTTATAATATAATACATCCTAAATTGGATAAAAAATGTTCAGGACACAGGGTCCGAACAAGGAATAAAATGACTCATTGGTTATTTTTTATTCCAACCAAAACACACTGGTGTAATCTTTTCTATAAATTGAATTTACTCCCCATTGTAAACCAAGCTTAAGGCCTTTCATGGCAAAACTTCTAAGAAATCATTTCCCGCTAAAATTTCTTCCCCTACTACTACGCCTTAGCGAGACAGACGCGCTAGCGCGCTTCGGGTTAGGACGAGTTTTTCATCTGGCACTGCCGGAAGTAAAAAGTAAGGTGTGTGCAGCTTGCTCGTTGGACAGTTTGGCCTTTTTCTCGTTTTTTTCACAAGTTTCTAGTAGAGAAACATACGTTTTTTTGGTGTTTTCTTGTACAGATGCAAGAAAAACTCGTCAGATCAAATCAGATAGGTCTTCGATGCAAGAAAAACTCGTCAGATCTAATTAGATAGGTCGGCGACCCTGTTTTTACTACTGTTCAAGTCTCGCAAAGGCAGGTTATGGTGACGCTCCTCTTTTGTCCCCTGTAACTACCACTGGATTGAAGTTCACGATTATTGCAGCTAATAACAGCTACAAGATATTTAGTGACTAGATTACCCATCCCATCTATACTCAAGACAAGCTATTACTCTGTAAGTTAATATATTTCCATTGTTTTTTGTTGTGTTGTGCAACTGTGTCTAACAAATTTACAACAGATTAGACTATAATCGCTTCTTACGAAAAAGACAATTTAATACAGAAGTTTTTAAAATCAATTACCACAATAATTCAATCAGACATTTATTCTCTATGTTTATTATATCAAACTTAACCTTTCAGGAACTGAACGAATAAACAGTTTAAACGAGAACTTGCGATATAGTAACCTGTGATAAAACAGTACACTTTTTAGCTTCTGTCTGGCTATCTAACAAGACAGCGGTCCTTCTAATAAAAACTAATCAAGGTGTACTTTAATTTAATAAATAATTACTCCTCTGAAGGACCAGGTTTTCTCCGGAAAACCTGGGACATCCAAAAAATACCAACCAATATAGATGTATAACATTTTTTGGTAATATTCCCTTACAAATGGCAAAATGGCTCTTAAGAAACATTTAGTTAAAATTAAAAAGAAGACTGATAGATTGTCAAAATCTGGAGTGTATTCGTTTAGTTGTACCGACTGTTCTGTTGTATATATTGGCCAGTCCGGGAGGAAGATATTTACCAGAGTACAGGAACATGTAAACCTCTTTAATAAATATAAAAATTGGGAAATAACGGAGACTAAATCTGCAGTTGCGAACCATGTATTAGTTTCAGCACACACAAACTTGAAATGGCCATATCTTAGGAAGGAAAAACTTAATCAAAAAATGCTCAAAACACTTTCTATAAAATGAAGAGGGAACAAATAAAAGCGTATTATTCGACCTTTATCTGTAACCCCTTGGGCAGGGTGAGATACACCCCTAAAATCTTAAATAGAAAGGGAGGTTGAGTGATACATCATCTTAAAGCTCTTGAAAAATGCTTTCCAATGGTACCATAGAAAGTTTTTAGTGAAATTCTTCTGTGTTTATTAAAGGAAACAATAAATTAAAACACAATTGTTAAATGTTTTATAATTATTTAATTAAATGTTCAAAATGGTTCCCGTTGTTTTGAAGACAATAATAAAGACTTTGTTCAAATTCTTCGCGTACATTTGCAAATGTTTCTCTGGATATAGCATGGCATTCCTGAACTATCCTGTCCTTGAGTTGTTCTATTGACTCAGGTTGCGTTTTAAACACCACAGATTTAAGGTGACCCCACAAAAAAAGTCAAGAGGTGTTAGGTCCGGGGATCTAGGTGGCCATTCAACAGGACCTCTTCTTCCAATCCATTGATTGGGATAATTATCATCCAACCATTGCCTGACGGGAACTACATAATGAGGAGGTGCTTCATCCTATTGAAAATGTAGTAAGCGTTCTTCTAATGCTAAATTTCCTGGTATGTCCCTCTGATTTTCTAATTCCCGCACTATTAGTGGTTTAATAGACCTCTGTAGCATTTCAGCATACATACATGTCGCCATTTAAATTTCTTTCTATAAATATTGAGCCGATAATTACGTCTCCCAATATACCAGCCCAAACATTAATTTTCTGGGGGTACTGGGTATGCCCTTCTCTAAATACGTGTAGGTTCTCGTCATTCCAGTAACGACAGTTTTGCTTATTAACATGTCCATTCAAATAAAAGGTACATTCATCACTGAAACAAATATTTTTAACTAGTCGAGGTTCTGCCGTAATTCTATCGGTCATTATTTCACAAAACTGGATTCTTCTATCCGGGTCGTCGTTACCAAGTTTTTGCAGTATGCGCACTTTATAGGGATGAAACTTATGAAATTTAAATACCTTTCTTATTGTTTCACGGGATAAGTCAGTTGCTACAGCTGCTTGACGAGTTGATAAAGTTGAATTAATTGCAAACTCCCCAGAACTTCCATTTGCGCTGCTTCGTCAACTAGTCTCGGTTGATTTCTCTTTTTATTCGCGACAGAGCCAGTTTCTTGAAATTTGGCTACTAATTGGCAAACATACTCCGGACTTACATTTTGACCTGGATGCTTTTCATTAAATCTTTGGGCTGTCCTTAAGAAACATTGATCCTGAGAACCATAAATGAAAATCATTTCTACACGTTCAGCTTTGTTGTACACCATTATTTAAGATAAGTGCTGCTTTTCGTTTAAACTGAACCAAAAGTCAACTGTTAAAATATCAATACTAATAGTACAAGTTACTTTTAAAGTAACTATTGTGATAATAAAATGCGAATATTCATAAACAAATAAAATACCAGGCTTAAAATGTTTAGAATTCTTAAGAGACATGCTAGGATATCGGTATCAATCATTTTGAACATTTACTTAAATAAAAATAAAAATGTTCAAAACTGTGTTTTTATTTATTGTTTCCTTTAATAAATACAGAAGAATTTCACGAAAAGTTGCATTCTATGGTATCATTGAAAAGAATTTTTCAAGAGCTTTAAGATGATGAATCACTCGACACCCCTTTCTATTTAAAATCTTAGGGGTGTATCTCACCCTGCCCAAGGGGTTACAGATAAGGGTCGAATAATATGCTTTTATTTGTTCCCTCTTCATTTTATAGAAAGCGTTTTGAGCGTTTTTTGGTTAAGTTTTTCCTTCTTAAGATATGGCCATTTCAAGTTTTTAAATTGTCACCCTGTATATAATATCTTACATGAGTGTTCCAAGGGAAGGAAATTAGATTTATTAAAAAAAATGGAAATAATTAAAGTCAAGAAAAGTCCAGTTCTCACCTGTGTTAATGACGTATTTAATTTTGAACTCCATTTCATCTTACAACAGCGTAAATAATAATAAGCGTTGTTTTTACAATTTTACCCTTATTTACGGACCAGTTATGTGACAATTAACATTGAACTGTATTCTTTTAACACGCTTAACTACATGGGTTCATTTTAAGTTTTGTGGAGTATATGCAACCATCAATACTCAAAGGATTCAGTCTCTTTTTATTATTATTGTACGTTTAAGATGTAATATGTGCTTTGTTGTTTTGTATTTTATTATTATTATGCACTTGGATTATTTGTTGTTTTAAATGTGTTAAGGTAGCTATTATATTATTTTTTAATTGTATAATTAGTATATCAGGTTTTCCAATATTGTAGATCAACGGCGCTTGACCCGCATTTTCCAATCAATTTACTGAAAAATAAAAATATTTTTAAAATATTAAGCATTTTATAATCGACATTTTTATTATAAAAATGTGGTATGTTTTATATAAATTCACAATATTTACTTAATAATACCACTATTTTCTATCAAAACTGGTGCATTATATACTCAAAAATAATAATGACTTAAAAACCTAGCGCGCTGAACACCTTTTCATAAGAGCGACCAGTTGAGGCATCACAATCACCAATAAAAAAATTCCGCATCAGAATCCCCCGCACGCCGGCTTTTGCGTTTAGGTTTGTATATGGCAGTTGTTATGGCAACGCAAGGGTGAATATCGGTATGCCAATTAGAGATGGGAGCGGCCTAAACTGCTGCTGAAGTTCTGCAGGTTAAAGATATAGCTACAGAACTTATAAATTAAAAAATCTTATAAATTCATATTATTTCCCCTAAGTATTAAAAAACGATCCAAAGCTATGGATAATTAACCTCATAAAAAGGTTAAAAAACAGCAATTTTGGGCGTGACACTCCGAAAAAATTTCGCCTGCGGCGCAGTCCCCCTAACTACCTACGCTTCGCCCGTTCTTATATCCCCGAGCCGCCACTGCTACGCCAATATGCACCTAGCTACGCTGCGCTTTACCCATGCCTAAATCCACGAGCCGCCGCTGTTGTAGATCCGATGTTGCTCGCAAGAGTTAAACAATGTTTTTTTTGCTTGGTTTTTGTTTACTAAGCAACCTATCATGTACCGGGTTACTTCGTATAAACTGGCACCCCCCGTAACTTTTTCATTTTTTGTCGTACAAAAAAAATAAAAATACTAACATACAGAGGATTTTTTTTACGTTATAAATCTGCATTGTAGTTTCCAGTAACTTTTCATTTATACGAGGAACGACAAAAAGTACAATTTTTTTAATGGAATGCCCTATAAATTTTTCCTAAAATGGAAGATCTTTTTTTTCTGATTCCAAATATATAAGACAAATTGACATTTGATTTAGCCGTTTTCCAGTTATTTAAATTTAAAAATCAATTTTCATTATAAACTGGAAAATTACTGGCTATAAAATATCGGCTTTTTGAGCAGTTACTCCCCAGATAAATCATAGAATGAAAATAACATATCTTTGAAAATCCCGTAAGTTTAATATCCCACTATATACGTAAAGCCCCATAAACCACCACAAAAGAAGAATTTAAGCTCAACTATAAGAATCAAAACTCTGACGTAGACTAACTTTTAAACTTCCCGTAAAATACAAGCTCAGCTATTACTAGATATACCCCTTAGACCAACCGCTCTTTAATTTTATTAGTCAGGACGAAACGAATAAAGCTGTGGATGGTGAAGCTTAAGTCCCTACTCTATACTTTACGTTCAGAACTTCGTCTTAGAAACACGAGGTGTCACCCATGATAATTAAAAGTGAATAAATAGATTAAAAAAAATGATATTCCCATCAATTCTGCGTCTTAAGCCTATACTAACTTATCCACATTATGGGCCCGAAAAGTCATGGCGAAAAAAAGGCACGAAAAACCCTTTCAGTTTATCTTTTCTGCAGGGAAAATTATGCCCCAAAAACATGGCTTTTCGGTAATGCTCCTATTATAAAATACTCTATTGTATTTTCAACATAGTAAATTGACCATTCATTATCATTGCATCGAACCAAATAAAATGTTTCAATTAACATTTTTAACGAGTTAAATTAAACGGACCGAAGAAAGGTTATCGTGAACCAGGGAACATATGGGATCCATAAACCCTCGAAAAGGAAGGCATAAATTGTAACCTTTTAAGAAAGCTGATCCATATATCTGTCTATACTCTAGATTGTAGCATTTAAGTTATAAGATACTTATCTAGGGTTTTAAATGCTCGAAACTAATATTAAATAAATTTACTTATAATTCTTGTGAAATAATCAAGCTGATTAAGTGTGAACGTGAGAACCAACAGTTTTAGTAACATATTGCTTGAATTATATTTAGAATATATAAAAATTTATGCTCTATACTGTGATTATAGTCTATTCTGTTACATTATCCATAGGAGTTAGATCTGGACTATTTGAAGGCCACGAAATAATTCCATTTCTTCCAATCCACTCGGTTGTAATTCTCATCTAAAAAAGTCTTCACGTCACGTACCATATGTGGTGGGGCACCGTCATGTTGAAAAATTATGTTCATATACTGCCTTAATGGTAAGTTTTCTAGCATTTCCTGTAGATGAGTTTCCAAAAATTCTTGATATATTGGTCCAGTTAATGTTTCTTCGAAAAAATAGGGCCCTATTACCCCATTCTTCAGCAGGCCGCACCACACATTAACTGTTCTCCTACCTTGAAATTGAACTTCCCTTGTGAATTGGGGATTTTCTTGTGCCCAGTAACGAAAATTTTGTCGATTTGGTAACCCACTAGTCGAAAAGCTTGACTCATCGGTCCGTAATATATTTTAAAAAAAGTTTCTTTCGTTATTTATTCTATTTAACATAAAGTTGCAGAAATTAAGTCGTTGATTCTTATGCCTTTGAGTTAATTTTTGAACAGTATGATATTTATAGGGCCTAAATCCATATTTTTTTAAAACCTCCCTAATATATTCACGTGAAGTTTCGTGATTTTCCGTCTTATTGTTTAGTTCCCTCTTCTTTCTTTGCAAATTTGACGTTGTTCTAAATTTGGTGAAAATATTCTGGATTGTCGATCTTGAGGGAATCGTACCGTCGGGATGATTTTCCATGTAAGCACGTCGCGTTGCAGAAGCATTATAATTATTTCAGCATACAAACAAACAATTTTTCGTTTTTCTGCCACAGAATAAACCATTTAAAAAAATATGTCAAAAAGAACTGATTTAGTTCTATTAACAGTGATTTAAATGTCAAAGTCATTTCAGAAACATTTGTTAATATTGTTTATTTCCATAGCCAACTGCTCAAAAAGCTGTTATTTTATAGCCAGTAATTTTACAGTCTATAATGAAAATTGATTTTTAAACTGAAATAACTCGAAAACGGCTAAACCAAATGTCAACTTGTATTATATACTTGGAATCAGAAAAAAAAGATCTTTCATTTTAGGCAAAAATTTACAGGGCATTCCATTAAAGAAAATTGTACTTTTTGTCGTTCCTCGTATATATGAAAAGTTACTGCGAATTACAATGCGGATTTATAACGTAAAAAAATTCTCTGTATGTCAGTATTTTTATTTTTTTTGTACGACAAAAAATAAAAAAGTTACGGGGGGTGCCAGTTTATACGAAGTCACCCGATACATGTCAGGTTGATTAGAACACAAAAACCAAGCAAAAAAATACATTGTTAAAACAGGTATGTATATATTTCATCACACGACTCACACTTACTTTAGAATAAACGTACAACAAAATATACAAAAATAACATCATTAAATCAGGTACAAACGAATGGTAAGATCACCTGGCTAGACTAACTACATAACACTTAATGTTCCAATATCAAAAATGACAGTTTATGAACTCGTCCAGCTTATAGAATGCTTTACTTTTAAGTACCTGTTTATTGTTGCTAAAAAAGATTTGAACGTCAAATTTCTAATTTCAACTTAATTCAAACTAACCGCTTTAAAATAAAAAAAAATATATACCTCGGTTTTGGCTTGTTAGGTTAGTTGGGAGTTAATTTCACTCATTTTGAATTTCAGTATTTTAATTTTCATGGGAAAACCAGATAAATATGTTATAATTTGTCACAGATAATACAAATACTTATCTGTTGGTGCAGCTTTTCTTTTTGCTTTTCTTCTCATTAGAGTAAATTTGTGTTTAGTTAGGAACTGTAGATAAAATATTGTGAAAGGTCCATTTATCTACCCTGATTTAGTTGACCTTTGTCCTATGCGCTTCGGTAAACTATCTTAATTTGCCGATACTAATCATCGAACATTGTTGTAACACTTTGCAGCTTGTTAGGTAATACAAATTGTTCCAAACTATTAATATAGCTCCTGACCTCCAATGAACTACTAAATCGGGACATGCTTTAAGGGGTCGTATCCGAGGAAATTGTTTTCAAAATAAATTAGACACTTTAGAAAAACGACAGGCGCTTTTCTTTTGGGGAGTTGAGGAAACAAAGATATATTCTTTAAATAGTTAAAAAACCAGCTACTATGGCTTTATGACAATAAATAAAAACAATTTATATTTTCAAGATAGACCAAGCCTAGTACACTGAAAAGTAATTAAAAGATTTTATTTATCTTCACTTGTATGTCAGTTAGTTAGTATTTTTGGGTCAAATTTTGTAAGAAACTTTTGAAGTAATTTCCGTTATCGGAATTGACCAAAATTTGGTATACATACATAAACCCGATGAAAATATAGTATTATGGTGTCCAATGTAAATGTCTTATACAGGGCGGGTAAATAAAATATAAGAAATACAAAACAATTTCTGTTACCGGAATTGAAATGAATTGACTAACCTAATATATATTAGGGTGTTTCGTTTAAAATAGCGAAGTTGATACTCATTTTAAGTCCTAACTATGTTAGGACTTAACATGGCTTCACGGTCAACGGAACAAAACCTTTATTGTAAGTACTGTACTAAGATTAGGTTAATAGCAGCAGATATTTGGTTTCTAAAAGCATGCAAGTCTTTTCCAGTTTTCCCTAAATTTATTTCAGTCAAGATCCCTAAACAATCACCCGTTACTGGGAAGGTTGAATCTTTTGCCAAACAAAAGTGGCTAGATTTAGAAATTAAAAAACTGTATAGCAAAGGAAGTATGCTTGAAATTGAAGCATACGGATTATTTAAAAAACTCACTTATAAACTTAGTAACTTAGAATTTGAACAATGGTTAGATTTTCAAAGAAAAATGTTCGTAACTATAACACTTAAAACCAAACTGAGAAAGTTGAAACTACAAAAACAAATTTGTTCGGAAGTCGAAAACATTGTAGAAAACCTTTCTTCTCAGTCCTTTGATAATAGAGAAATCGCCCTTTTGAATAAAGGTTTGAATTCTGCAGAGCCTCCAGTAAAAAATTGTTTACCAACTATTACAGCGAATATTGAAAGTTCTATTTAATACGTGCCAGAGTCAACTAAGGGATTCATTAGAGAGGCTTGCAGAAATCAAATCTCAAAAAACGTTGTTAACAACAAGTCAAAATATGTTTCTCGTAAAAATACTGAAGTTATCCAGGGACTGAAGGAAAAAGAATGTTTTTATTTAAAAGCTGACAAAGGAAATAAGGTTGTTATACTAGACAAAACAGATTATCTTGAAAGAGTAGACCATTTGATTCAAACTGGTCCCTACGATTTAATTGAGAAGAACCCGTTATCAAAAATGATAACAGAAGTAAAAAATACCTTAAAACAGTGTAAAAACCTTGTGTCCGATAAACTAAAATTTAAACTAACACATAGTAACCCACAGTTATCTAAACTGTACTGCTTTCCCAAAATCCATAAACCTGGGAAGTCCATGAGACCTATTGTTTCCGCTGTTGGATCACCAACGTACAATATTTCAAAATGGTTAGTAGAAAAATTCAGCAAATTAAATATCTCGTACGATAACTTTGAGGTTACTAACTCGTTAGAATTCTTAGATAAAATTGAGAATGTTCACTTAAAAGAAGGTGAAATTTTAATATCTTTTGATGTAAGCTCATTGTTTCCTAGTGTACCCATACCACTAGCTTTAGAGTACCTAAAGGAACTACTTAAAATCAATAATTTGAAGAAAGAAATTATTGATGAATATTTACTTCTTACAAAATTATGTATGAATCAAATTTTTTTTTAGTTCAACAATAAATATTATAAACAACTTGAGGAAACTTCGATGGGCAATTGCTTATCTCTGTTCCTTGCAAATTTGTTTATGGGTAGATTAGAAACTCAGTTCAAAAAAGAACTTAAGTATTTCCCAAGGGTGTGGTATAGATACGTAGACGATATATTTGCTATTTTTGATACTAAAACAGAAAATTTGGACACTTTCTTAGAAACATTAAACAATAAATATTCTTCTATTAATTTTACGTACGAAAAAGAGAACAATGGGCAATTATCTTTTCTCGACACGTTAGTTATTAGAAATAACGATAAATTAGAATTTGATATTTGTAGGAAATTTACTAATACTGATAGGTATATAACATCCGACTCATTTCATTGCCGTCAGCACAAAATGGCAGCATTTCATTTCGTAACTCACTGATTAGTCAATTTTCCATTAAGTAAAGAACGTTTTAACAAAGAAATGAATCGAATTAAAAATATAGCTAAAAGTAATGGATACAATGGTAATTTTGTACATAAATTAGTAAATAGACATAAGCATAAGAAAATGTTAAAAGATGCCACTACTCTTCAAGCACCTGAGGCTCCCAATAAGTTTATAGTAATCCCATATGATACCAGATATACGAGAGGTCTAGAAAAAGTATTTAAAAACGTAGGTTTTAGAGTAGGCTTCAAAACGGAGAACAGTTTGAAAAATCTCCTTGGAAACACTAAAAACAAAGTCGACTTGAAGGAGAGGAGTGGCATCTATGAAATTAGCTATAATGACTGCGATCTAAAATATGTTGGGCAAACTAAACGCTTCATAAACATTCGTTTTAAATTAAAAACACATGGCACATTTAAGAAACGGAAGAACAAAAAAGTCAAGCGTTGCCCAACATGCTTTAGAAAACAATCACCAAATATGAATAAATAATCTTAAGTTGATTAAAAATGTATTTAATAATAGATTATTGGATGCATTTGAGAGTATAGAAATAGTTAAATGTGGTAAGAAAGCACTAAATAAAGACAGAGGGCCTATTCCCTATAGTGCCCTCTATTGTTTACTTGACAACGGTGCAGTCGGGCGCAACCAAGTGTGACCACATTTACCTATAAATACTCTCGGTTAGGATAAGTTACTTTAGTTTATATCATATGCTGATGATGCTAACTTGGTTAGCGAAACGCGCGTCCAGAACGTAACAAGTTGTGGTGTAGTGTGGTTAGAACTCTTGTATTTTGATGATACTCATTTGTTAACTTTTCAATCAAAACAATAATTTCGGTTTTTATAGTTTAAGAAAAATAATAATCCAGACTTGTTATACATCATTAAAAAGCTTGAGGAGCTTTTTTCAAAAACGCAATAATACATATGGCGTCCGTGTGAAAATATAGTTTATGTAAATATCTCGATAACAAATGAAGCTAAAAAAATATGTTTACCTGTTTTAAGTGCCTGTAATAAAAATGTCGTAATAATGTATCAACTTTGTTATCTCAAAAACCACAAAAGATACCTTATTTAAATTTCAGTTTGATTGAGTGTAATAAAATTTTCTAAAACTTTGCTGATATAATCAACCTCGTAGGTATAGCGATTTCCGAGATAGCGATACACGTATGTTAAATCTGGGACAAACTGTATATACAGTATAATTACGATTATTAGATCTGTTTATAAACGATCCGAAATTAATTTAAATAAAACGCTAACGGCTTATAATTTTACAGCCAAATTATAATCTATTATAGTCAATTAGTGTAACGAGAAATATATATTTGATGAAAACATATTGCGTTTGTATTTATTATAACATCTATTATCAATTATTAACTATTGAATAATATAATTCATTTAATTGACCTTTGACAGAATTGTGCAATAGAAAAATTCATGATTTGCTTACTCTTTAAAGCCATCAACTGTTCTATAACATGTTGCCATGATGGGTGGCAAATTGCAAAAAAGATGTGTGTAATTTTATTATTTTCGTTTTTCTAAAGCTTTTGAGATAGAAATGGGGCTAGTGAAGATTTCGTCTTTTAGATACTTCACGACGTCTCTGGCTAAGATTTCAGGCATAGGCCGAGCTTCTAGCCATTTGCTAAAGACATCTTCTACTTTAATAATAATTTTTTTTCTGGGTGTTTCTGTATATGGATGTAGTATGTCTATCGAAATCATTTGAAAAGAAAATTCGGAGTTCTAGGGTGCATTGGGGCATGAGGTGTTGAGTTTTACAGATAGAATACGGGATCCAGTTCTTGACATAACGTGATATATCTTTAGACATGCGTTTCTGATAGTACAACCTCTGAATATGATGGGTTGTTTCCTCTACTCTAAGGCAGGGTGGTTATGACATATATAGATAACCTTAGGTGTTTGATATTTAAAGGTTACTAAGGCCTTTGGTTATCAATGTTTTGTAGGAACGTATCTATGCTATCTTGCGCGCTTGCAGAAATTATTAGATCGTTGAGAAGCAGAGTGCTGAGGCCTAATGGCATTAATTTTAGGTTGCTCGGAAAGAACGTCAGAAAAATAAATATTTTTCGGGCTTAAAAATGGACTTTGAGGCAATGTTTCCGGTGGAAACCACCTCCCCAAATTGGGGTTAAAATCAACGACCTCATCAAGGTCTCGACTCGAGTAAGTGAACGAGCTCATTTTGCTTCCCAGGGACGTGTTCTATGGTAAAATCGAAATCCTGGAGCAAAAGTGCCCAGCGAGTCAGTTTTGTTTTGGTATTTTTGAATTTATTGAGCCAGGTTACAGCACGGGAATCAGTTCTTAAAATGAAATGTGTATCTGCAAGATAGCTTCTGAAGTATTTTATCGCCCACACAACACTGACACATTCCTGCTCATTTAGGTAGTATTTAGATGAAGAGGGTCATAATTTGTCTGCGTAGCCCTCCTGATAGAGCACCGCGGCCATACCATACACATTACATGTGTTGGATTTGCAAATGCCTCTTTTGCTTGAGGAAAAGCTAGGTCATGGACTTCAGTCTACTTCCATTTGTTTGATTTTCTTAAAAGTTGCGTTAGAGAGGCGAGTGTAGCTGACGAATTTGGCAGGTATTCACGTAACCAATTGCACACTCCTAGAAAACTCTGAAGTTGTTTTTCGATTTGTGGTTTTTTAAAATTCGGGATTTGAGTTATATGTTTTTGTTCTGGAATATTGTTCTCACCACGGCTAACTGACATTTTTCAGCTGATGCCTTGAGATTGTGGGTTCGTAACCTTTCGAAAACTAAACGTAAGTGTTCTAGATGTTCTTCCTTCAGAAATATTGCTATATCAAATTATGTCATCAAGGTAAACTTGAAAAAAAAATTGTGGAGATAGCCGACTAAGACTTCGGTGGTCATTATCTTTTGAAAAGTGGTTGCAGAGTCTTTGAGACCAAAAGGCATTACCGTAAAGCGGTAAGCTACTCCTTCCGGTGTAGTGAAAGCTGTATAATCTTTAGAATGTTTGTCCATTGGAATTTGTCAATAACCGGCTTTAAGATCGAGCACGGAAAAAAAATTGACACGGCTTAGATCTTTGAGAGCATTCTGTATTTTAGGAAGAACTGGGCTCTCATCTCGGGTAATAATGAGTTCACGATAGTCTAAACAAAACCTATCTTTCTTGCCGCCTCAAGGACGAGAGGACTAGAATAAGAAGATTGTGTTTGTTCAATCACTCCTGGCTCAAGTATTTCGTCAATGCATTCATAGTAAATACATTTTTTACGTAATTTTAAAGGATAACATCATTTTGTTATCCTTTAAAATCCTGTTAAAAAGATGTTTCAACTCCTGTGGCTGACTATCGCTCACTTCTAGTGGTTTATTCAAATTTTTAGATTTTCTATGGACTGAGCCCAATAAATGTTTTTTTGTCCATTTTGTCCTATATATAAGCAATTATTTTATATTTACACGCTCCTCTTTTGACAAGAAAGGACGCCCTAGTAGCATATCCTCACAAAGGTCTGAACTGGCTTGAAAGCCTTCTGTGAAAGAGATAAGTTTGTCCATTCGGATACAAAAAATTTTTCTTTAGTAGTCATTAAATTTATGCCTGCTCCTGTGTCTAAAAGAGCCCTAATTTGTAAACCATTATAAATGACATTTAAAATGGGATGTATGTTTTTAGACACTTTGCAAATGTTCGAAACTGGGTATTAAAGGAGATTGGTCTTGCCTGCTAAAGGGACATCCATAGTGTGTTGACCAGAACCAGAAAGAGTGTGTATAGTGGTATTTGGTTTATGTGTGAGTGTTTGTTGATTTTTCAACTAACGTTCCAGTATGGCATATTTAATCCTGTCTGGTTTACCGTGTATGTGTGTGATGTTTTCTCTGTTTCTGAACTCTCCCGTTTCGCACACTCCTTCATATCAGGTGTGTCATTTGAAACAACGGATTAGTGTTTGTTAAATTTAACAACAAAATGGTATAATACAATTGTAAAAGCATAGCGTGTTTAGGGTTCAAAAGAAAGCAAGTAGCTATTTGTTTGGTCCTAAATAATAAAGCGCACTGCCAAAAATATTTAAAAAAACACGAAATTATTAACACTTTTTGCATTATTTGTTTTAGAAACCGTCTGTTTGATGATCCTACCAGAATCTCTAGACATGACATATACCTTCCCATTTCTTCCACAGAATTAATAAAAAATGAATTATTTACAATGTCATGAAACTTTACAATCATCTTCTAGAACATTTAAAAACTATCCCTATGTTTGCATTCTTTCGAAAAATAAAACTAAAGTGTACCTCATTGAAAGATCTTTTTACTGCGTTATTGATATATATTAGAATGAATAAATCTCATTAAAATGCTTTTTAATTATTTGTTTACTTAAATCTTTTTGGGTGCCATGATCCAGCTGCTAGCATAGAATTTAAAAATCATTTTATAGGGGAATGAACTGTCTGATAGTCCGTTAAAATTAATTATTTTTATTACGTGTTAAGGTTATGCATTTTCTTTTTTTTAATACACTTTAATTACTATATTAGTTCTGTACACTTTTTGTTTAACTTCAGTTATTTTGCTTGTATAAAGATTAAAGCAAATAGAGTTTAAGGTCCCGTAATTTTAACTTCAATATGTAATGTTTATTTCTTTTTTGTTAAGGTCACTAACCGCTTTGTGGCAATGTTATGTCCTAACGAATGTTTGTAACGTATTTATATTGATCTATTGAAAAATATGATCTTTTTCCGCTTAATTTTTCGTTTTTCATTGTTCAGTTTTTTTTTCTTTTAAGGTAAATTTCGCTTTGTCCGTAAAATTATAACAATTTTCCTGAGGCATTAAAACATATTTTTGTTTGTTTGTTGTTTATCTATTGTACCTAGAATATTTATTTATTTTACTATAAGCGATTTATTTCAGAGCCAGTTGAAAATCAGATTTCCGTCGTGTATACCACGCCACATGAGATATTTTACATATAAAAGGATAGGAAAAGTGATTATTGACGCCTACATTGCATTAGTTTTTAAGAATGGAACTGCATGTTATTTATACTGAGGTTTTTATATTTGTAGTCATTTCTTTATGTATACAACACAACATGTTTATACAAAATAAAACGAAGAAAACAGCAGTTTCATGAACATTTCCTATAGATTAGCTCCAGTAAAATCCCAAACATCTCTTAATTCTTCAGTCATGTGAAAAGTAACATAAACATTCTAAAACTGACCTCAGTTTGCCTAACTAATGCTAACTTGAAATTCATATACATTTGAATGACACAAAAGAGAGATATCAGGTAATTCTATTTATGTTTCAAATTAATATCAGCTTTACTCGTATGAAAGGTCCAATAGAACGGATTTGTCACAGCACACTGTTCGACTTAAATCAAACATCCGTTAACTAGAGCCATATATTAAGCAAATTTATCTCGTCCAGTTCTAATCTAGTTTGCCTCGATCCGTGTTAATGAATAACCTAATATTTGCCTTATACTCTGTATACAGCCAGACCACTGCTACTCGATGGATCAGACGCAATTATTCAGGAGCATGGTGCAGAGTATGCAGGTCATGGATAATATTGAGTTTGCAGAGAGTTTAGATCAAAAGCAAATTAGTCGCCCGCCGTCTAGAAAAGAAAACGGAATTGCTGTGAAGCGGATTATTATTGGATAGAAACGAACTTTTCAAAGTTTTTAACTTTGAATTTTAATAAGTTTCCTGCGTCTTACTTCTAAGGAGTTGAACTGCATGTAAAGCTTGGAAAAAATAATTTAAAAAATGGACTTAGATCTGTTTTCTCTCAGCTACGTAGTGGCAACTTTAATACAAGAACTCTAGCGATACTCTGACATTAAATAGTTTTTTTTCTTATTTTGTACAGGGTATCCAAAATATTTTTATTCAGGTGCGAAAAACCCAAAAGAATGTTTGTTTGTCAATCTAAACGCAACAAATAATCTGAACACATTTAAAAATACCTTTATAGATGGCTGCAGAGTATCATTTTTTTCATATCTAGGTTACATGTCAAACAAACTGACACATTTTAAAATTTTGTAATCAATTCTATTCTATTATTTAATGATTTGAATCTGAGGGTTTCAAATCGGGACTTCGCGGCGGCCATGACTATAAATACTTAAATTAAATTGCTCATTTAAAAATGCTCTTATATCTTCTCCACAGTGGTATGCAGCATTATCTTGTTGATAAACCAAATCTACACGAATATGTTCCGGAAATCATTGAATTTTTCCATAATTTGCCTTTTAATTTGCTTTATCAGATGTTTATTTATCTCAGAAAAGTATTTTTTTTTGTTATGCGTTCCCGCTGTGGAAAACATCGCCTCCTCTGTCCAGAAGATTTTATTTAAAATCCAGCCTAGTCTGATAATCGGCTTCACTTAAAAATTGAACTGGAAGAAACCTATATGAGGATATTTTGTTTTCTTTTAGTACTCGATGTATGCTGGTAATGGAAAAATTTAAATCTCTTTATGCATCTCTTAAAGAGTTAAAGTTAAAGCAGGAAATTCAATGAAATATAATAAAACCTCCTTTTGAAACTCTGCAGAAACGACTAAACGGGATTTTTCCCTTTTTCTATATTTTAAAACGAGCTGATAAGTCACTGCAAATTTGGTCAAAAAATTTCTTGCTTGGTATTCTTGCCGTGGGAAATATTCGGCGATATTCTCTTAATGCAAGTGCTGGACTTTTATTATTTTCAATGTAACAGTTATACAAATTTAGTTGCTTTTCACTCGAATAGCCATTTAGCCATTTTTTAAAATAGAACAAGTAAACGCCGATACAACATTCACTGAAAGTCATTTTCAACTGAGAGCCTGATGCAGTTGAATATAATATGCATGAAAACTATCTACTTTTGGAATTCTCTGAACCTTTCACTTATTCCAACTTCTTCTCCCACACTTGCCTGACTAATGTTTGGATTTTCTGTAACTGTCAGCAAAACTGCTAATTAATTTTTTAATTGTCATTTGTAACAGTTTTTATTCTTTCCTGTAGTATACGCTCTCTGTTTCAAGAAAAAGCTCAAGTAGTCTGCTAATACCTATTTGTTCTGGATGGCGTCTATCGGGGGGAAGCCGAGCCGCATAAATTCTATTTGCTAGAAAACAATTTTACTCACTACTCCCCAATACAAAAATAGTTTCAATAAGGCCTTCCTTTGAAAAATTCATTGTTTCTTTACAAAATATTCGCCAAAGTTAACTTTACTTCTTATTATTTGACAATAAGTAATGTCAAAACCATAATTTCTGTAAAATAAAGAACACGCTGTTTTTGCATGGCTGCCTTTTTTTATACTGTCTTACTGATAAAATGGATACATTTATGGTATCTGCTAAATATCTTATAAACAGTTCCAAATTTTAATACATTTGTAAATACAAAAAAGCATTGCACTTACATTCTGCATTGAACGCTGAAATAATGTACAGGGTGTATCATTTGAAACTCGTAAGAAAAACGGGTTCGAAAGTTGTCAATTTTGGAACCGAATTTTTTTAGGATTTCCTATCACTTCTATCTGATGCCCAGTCTGCATCAACAAACCCTACTAAAAGACCATTGTCCTTTGAAAAAATTAGTGACAAATTTTTTTTGCAGATATTTAATACTCGCTTAGCAAATTTCCAGTTATATTCAGTGTAAGAATTGTTAAATTGTGATAAATAGCTGACAGAATATGTCAAATCAGTGTCTAGTTAATACTGTCAGGTACATTAAACTACCTATGAGTCTTTGGTAAGGCAACTCCTTGTCATACTGCTTTTTATCTTCAAAATTTGAACTATTAGTATCTAAAGGCGTACATACACTTTTACAACCTGTCATGCCAAACCTTTTTAAAATCATATTTATATAATGCTCTTGGTCTAGGCTAATAAAATTTTCGTCATATTTTATTCTAACACCCAAAATTTCTTTAGCCCTACCAAGATTTTTGATATTAAATTCTAAACTTAACTTATTCTTTAAAATGTCTACATTTTTAACGTCATTACTAAATATAAAAAAATCATCAACATATAAGGTCACTATTGTAACATAATTTACATTTACTCTTTTTATATACAAGCATGGTTCATACTTTGATTTAACATACCCCAATTTCTGTAAGAAAATATCAATTCTGGTATTCCATGCGCGAGAGGACTGTTTTAGACCATAAACAGCCTTTTTTAGCAAACAAACCTTATTCTCTAACCCCTCAGCTACAAAACCTTCAGGTTGACGCATATATACTCTTTTATTTAAAACACCGTTTAAGAAGGCAGTCTTAACATCAAGATGAGTAATATACAAATCTAAATTAACTGATAATGCTACTAACATTCTTAATGTACTAAATCTTACCACAGGTGCAAATGTCTCTAAATAGTCTATACCTTCCTTCTGGGTAAAACCTTTGGCTACCAATCTTGCACGATAAGTCTTATTGTCCTCACTATCACACTTTATTTTATATACCCACTTGCTCTCTACAACTGTACCTTGCTTTGGAATGTCAGTAAGTTCCCATGTGTCATTTTCTTGAAACGATTGTAGTTCTTCGAGCATCGCTTTCTTCCATTCCTCTCTATCTGGGCTTGATAGTGCTTCTGACAGTGTGACGGGTAAATCGTCTACACTATAATAGTCCTCAGTCACGTTAGGGCACATATATGTCACATAGTCATCAAATTTCTTTGGTAGGTACTCTTGCACGTTCTGATTTTCTGGCAGGTTCCACAGGCACGTTAATATTTGGACAAATGTATTTTTCATCACTGTCCTTAGAATTTGTGTCACTTCCTGTAGATTCAAAGATTTCTGATTCATTTTGGCTCTGTTCAGGTTCACATTGAATCCCCACTGAAAATGAAGACTCCTTTAAACTTTTATCCTGAATCTCTGTCTCATTTTGTTCTTTAAAACCAATGTCAAGCTTTAATGTATCTCGCCCTTTCTCAAATATAACTACATCTCTACTCGTACACACTTTATTTGTTATAGGATTGTATAGCCTATACCCTTTCGTAGTCTCAGAAAAACCAACTAAAATCATTTTTTCTGATTTCTTGTCCCATTTTCTTCTTTTTTCTTTGGGTATATGAGTTATGGCCGGACTGCCAAATATTCTTACATGTCCTAATTCTGGTTTTTGATTAAAAAAAATCTCATATGGTGTTTTAGCTAAATTTGATACAGCTGACCTATTTCTTAAGTAACATGCTGTATTTATGGCTTCGGCCCAAAAACGTTTATTTATATATTTTTGTCTTTTATTTGATTCAACTGTCCAAACCTGCTTCAAAAAGTAAACACTTAGCTTTCTCTACTAAAGAACGATTCATCCTTTCAGAAACCCCATTCTGCTCGGGTGTATAAGGATTTGTAGTTTGATGGATTATACCCTGACCTTTTAAATAACTTTCAAATTCCTTACTTACATATTCACCACCATTGTCTGAGCGCAAAACTTTAATTTTTTTATTCACTTGCTTCTAAACCAAACTTTGAAACTCTTTGAACATCTTGAAGACCTCATCCTTTGTTTTCATAAAGTATGTGAAGCACATTCGACTAAAGTCATCTTGGAACTGAACAAAATATTTAGATCCACCTATGGAGGTTGTTTCCATGGGTCCTGCAACATCTGTGTGTACCAACTGTAGTAATTCTGTTGCCCTACAACCTTGGTGTTTAAAAGATTCACGGGTTTGCTTTGCTTCACAACAAACTTCACAGTTTTTTTGTTCTATTTGTATCTGCCCCGAATATTCAACACCTCCTACCAAACCATCTCTCATTTTGTTTAAAGATCTAGAGTTAATGTGTCCTAATCTCTTGTACCAAATCTCTCCATTGACTACTATTTGCCCAGCAAACAAGCACTTCTGAGATGGTTCTATTTTGTAGACACCATCACTCAGGAAAGCCATAGCAACCAAAACTCCGTATTTGTTGTATATCTTACAACAGTTTATCTCAAACTTAACAAGGTTCCCTTTCCTCATAAGCTCACTTATAGACAACAAATTTGTTGTTAAACTAGGGACAAAATAAGTATTTTGTATTTCAACATTATGAAAGTTGTTGCCCACTTTTGTGAAAATCTCAATATCCCCACAGCTTTCCACTGGAACTTGAGTGCTGTCAGCCACCATGATTTGTTTAAGGATTGGTTCCCTTTTGTTGTTAATCCAGTCCTGCCTGCAAGTCAAGTGGACACTTGCCCCAGAATCAAGGTACCATTCATCATGATTGAACTTTTTACTAAGAAAAACTGCTGTAAAGGCACTTTTTTGTTCATCTGTTTTACTAGCATTCCATTTAGGACATTTTGACATATAATGCCCCGGCTGCTGACATTTGTAAAAATAATTTCTCTCTTGTTATTTTTTTCGTGTTTTGATTTGTCGTCGAAATTCCGACGTCCACTCAGCTGATTCTGTCGTTTTGGATTTGACGTTGACTTTCCTACAAACGCGCCAGCTGACGAAGTATGGGTGCTGCCGTCTTCTTGCATATCTAGAAGTTTCGACCTAATGGCATCAGTGGCAATATCGATCCCACTGTGTTCAACTGCCATTACCATAGGAGTAAATCGATCCGGCAATCCCGCTAAAAGCAAACTTCCGAGAAATGTAGTATCAAGTTTGAGACCAGCCCTGGAAAGTTTTTGTGGAGTCTCAATAACCTGATTCACATAATTTTCCATTGACGAACAGTTTTCTAACCTAAAATTAATGAGCGTTCTCAATAGAGCAATTTTTCTGGTGACTCCTTTGTTTTCATACAGCTCCTTTAATTTTTTCTAGACTTCTTGTGCTGTGCCTGCTTCCCTAACATGCACGTATAAAGAAGGATCGAGGGTTAACACAATTTTCGCTTTTGCTTTTGAAACTAACGTTGTATCAGTTTCGGAACCATCGATACATTTTTGCAGTCCCTCCAAGATGAGAAAATTTTCCATTGCATACGACCACTCTTCGTAGTTTTCTCGACCTTGCAACTTGGGCACACTCGACAGGTAACTAACGGCCATTTTATACTCACACGCACACGACTGTACTGTCCATGAAAAATAGAGCCGACGAGCCTTTTAAACCCCACAACCAACTAGCAATATTTCAAACACAATAGTTCTCGCACACAACTGTATGGCCTGGGCCCATAACTTGTTGAATATTCTGTGGGATTTCGTGGATATATGCGGGATGAAATAAAACGACATGCGTCCATTGGAAACTTGCAAAAAGACTAACTTTATTCATAGAGCAGAAAATACAGTGTTGCAAAAAACATTATTCAAAAAACATACAGAGGGCGCAAATAGTTAAATCATGTTATTCAACATAGATGGCAGTACTTATATTAATTTGAAATATTTTTACAACACCTAATTGGTATATATAGCTGTGGATGTCTGACACACTATTGCAGGACCCTGTATAAAATAGATAACATTACTGTACCTATTTGGGCGATTTTGTGTAACTATTATAATTTTTTTAATTATTTAATATTATATAAAGAAACCCAAGGGAATAATCTGTCCTTCAAGATTTTGAATTATTTATAATAATAAATACAATTGTTATCCATTAAGAATATTAAAATTTGACGCCGCATGTTTTGCAAACAGCAAGATATTTTTCTATCAAAAGTCTACATGTATATCATTTTAAAGTGGACCATAAATTATTAACAATCTAAATATTCTTTGTAACAGTCAGCTAAATTTTACTACGAGCAACGTCAATTAAGGCCCTTAAGAAGTTGGAATATTTTAAAACCTCGAAATATAATTTGTATCCTATGAATCCTAGAACGCCTTTGCTCTACGGTTTACCTAAGGTACATAAGGAGGGAAACCCTATCAGACCCGTGGTGTCTTTTGTTGACTCACCCTGTTACCGTTTGTCTTCGTGGCTAAATAAAGTTTTGAGAGAGGTTACGGGTTTTCAGAATACTTACTCCACAAAAAATTCGGTAGATTTGGCGCAGTACCTCAAAAATGTTGACATTCCGCATGATGCAATATTAATTTCCTTAGATGTAAAAAATGTGTTCCCCAGCATACCCCCCAACGAATGTATTAAATTGGTAAAGAGTTTATTAGACAAAACTGCCCTACCAGCACTAGTAAAGGAGAATCTCGTTTCTCTGCTCTCCACCGTACTGAACCAAAATTTTTTCAAATTTATTGGCTTATTTTTTAGACAGTTAACGGGTCTAGCGATGGGTTCCTGCCTTTCCCCTTTTCTTAGTGAGATTTTTATGAGTGATTTGGAGGCAAAGATTATGAAAAGCCGTTTTGCAAACCATCTATTAGCTTACAAGAGGTACGTAGATGATATATGTATCGTGTGGAAAGGAAACAATCAGGAGTCGACTGATTTTTTGAATTTTGTTAACTCCCTTCATAACAAAATAGATTTTACTCTAGAGATGGAGAATGAGGGTAGATTACCTTTCTTAGATTTAATGTTAATCAGGAACAATACCAAAATAGAATTTGAAATATACAGAAAACAATCGTCTACAGATAACGTTATTCAATTTAGTTCCATTTCTCCTCACTCACACAAGTTTGCAGCCTTCAACTCATTTTTCTATCGGTTGTTCAAAATACCTCTTTCCAGGGAAGCTTTCAATCAGGAATTGCAGATTATAAAACAAATTGCTTTCAACAACGGTTTTCCTATCCACTCCATCAATAGACTTTATTTTAAGTTTTTCAATAAATACAAACTTTTCTTTAAACCAACACTTAAAAAATGCTTCAAAGGTTTAACATTTTTTGGTAATATTTCAATGCAGGTGGCGAAGTTTTTCAAACATTTAGATGTCTCAATTGCTTTTAAAACAGTGAACTCACTTAAGAGGCATCTAGTAATGACCAAAGATAAGACTGAACATCTCTTAAAATCAGGGGTGTACTCATTGGGCTGTGGAGATTGTTCTGCTGTATATATCGGACAATCAGGGAGAAGGATTTCCACTAGAGTCCGGGAACATTTTAGCCTTTTCGGTAAAGATAAAAACACTGATATCACTGAGACAAAGTTGGCTTTTGCTAACCACTTGCTAACAACTGGACACCATTTTTCTATACCAAACAATGTAAAGATACTACACGAGTGTCCAAAGAGTAAAAAACGGGATTTGTTAGAGAAGATGGAAATTACTAGGGCTAAAAGAAGCAGAGTTTTACATTGTGTTAATTATGTCTTCAATCTTGGCACTAATGTTAATCGACAGGAAGATAAAGTATAAACTTTTCATTGGACCTGCTAGTAGAGTAGTGGTCAGTATCTCGGTGTGTCACGCCGGAGGCTCGGTTTCAATTCCTGGGTATATCAATAACCTTTTTTTATATTTTTTATTTATATATTTTTTGTCTTTTATTTAGTTTCTTAACCTCATCTCAGTGTGTATTTTAACATGTGACGTTATAGTTGTTTGATTTGTTCTTGTGATTTTCTGGGGTCTGTTTGAATTTTGTATATTTATAGTGATAGTTTTTGATTGTTATATTAATTGTACGTCTGATTATGCCTGAAAAGGCGAAACACGTGTAACCGCATTATACTCTTTTTGACTGAGACCGAGAGTTTGTGTCTTATTTCTAGTTTAGTCACTTAAGAAGTTTATTGAAAATTAGGACGGCTCGGATAGAACCCAGTTAATTGTAATCCCTGCCATTGTTTGACCTGGGTTTAACGTAAACAAAGAATAAATTATTAGTAGAAGTTCTGATTAACCTAGAGTTAAAAGCCTCGCAAGTTTGATGTTAACATTTAACAATATTTGCCATGTAAATTTACATAGGATTACTTGACCGTCTAGTTAACGTACACTCTCACGTCGTTTAAAACTAGACGTAAAAAATAGGTAAATTGGCCCCGAAACTTCTCTCGTTACAAATTCCTCCAAACACAGATTTTGGTATATGCATATATAATTATGTATGCATAAGATACAAGGTGAAAAGGAAATATTTTAACAACTAAAAGTACAAGTAGTAATTTAAAGCAAGAAATGCTTGTATAACAGAGAGTTAACACTTGGGGGGCTGCTTTGTAGTTACAGACATTTAAAAATTTCCAGATTCATTTTTTTGAAAAGGCTAAAACATTGCATTTTACTCTCTAAATCAGCCATGTCAAACATGTGGCCCGCGGGTCGCATGCGTCCCAGTAAGCATTTTTCTGCGGTCCAAATCAGTTTTGAAAACAGCCAGATAACGGGGCCCGCGAACAAGTTGAAAACCGTTACGGAAAGCGCGCGCCGCTGCAACAACTATTAGTATAATAAAATGTACAATTGCACATAGTGCCATCTATGTTTAGGAGGATGAACTACACATACTCAACCTAAAACCTAAAGCCAAACGTTATCTGGCTTGTTCCATGAAATTCTATCACGCAAAAACACAGATGACGCTATCTGAACATTCTGGAAAGAACTCGAGAAATCACAATCCGTATATTGAGTTCAGTCGTTCAATGTTTAGTCAATTATGAGTCAGTTGCGATAGGGTTTCGAGTTGAGTTGCGCACTTTTTGTTACAACACTTAACAGTACTTATTATAATTTATATTGGATACAGTTTTTAACTTTCAAAAAGACGCGGAAGTAAGAGGAAACTTGTAGATGAGCAACGTATCTTTCAAGAAAAGTGGGAATTTTTTTGCTGTGAGGTGAAAGAAAAATTATTTGTTTGATTTGTAATAGTACAGTCGGTGTCCAAAATTCATATAATATAAAACGTTACTATGATATTCATAAAGCAATGTTTGACAAGTATACAGGCATGGTCAGAAACGAAAAGTTAAATAAGTTAAAATCACGGTTGAAAGATCAGCAGTTTATGTGCTATAGGTCTGCGTACTAGCGAAGTTCCTAGCTAGGCCATGGTACGATCTCTTAAAATCCTTTATCTAATAGTTTTTACAGTTTTAAATATATGTTCTAATTTGACATGGAGTTCTGCCTTTAGTCCTGAGGATGACTTTATATAGGTCGAAACGTAGACTAGAATAAAATTCTGAGCTTCTAGAGATTTATTATTGACCAATTCCAACCAACCCTCCTGTAAAAAATATTTAGCTTTATATTAATTGATGCAAATATTTAATAACATTATAGATGGCTGCAGACTATCATTTTTTCATATCTAGGTTACATGTCAAACAAACTGACATATTTTAAAATTTTGTTATTAATTCTATTCTATTATTTAATGATTCTCTCTTACGATCGGCGCACTGATGAGTCTCGATAGGATGAAAGTATTTGTACAACTACTATGTGTCTATAAAAACTTAAGGTAAGTGACATAATTTCTTATGCTTGGCGTAAATAATATTATTTATATTATGTATCGAAACATTCCGTAGACAGACTAGTCTATATGTTGAGATATGTAATTTTATTAAATATTTGCATCAATTAATATAAAGCTAAACATTTTGATTCAGTTGCGAAAAAGCCAAAAAAGATTTTTGTTTGTCAATCTAAAGGCAACAAATAATCTGAACACATTTAAGAAATTATTAATCTTAATAATAGTGACACCGTCCGAAAGGCTGTGGCAAACATTCAAGTTCGATATACACTGTGTATAGCAGAAAACGGACAGTATGTGGAAAATCATATATATAGTCATTTGTTTGAAATTTTCCCTGTTTTTCTATTTCCATGTAATCTGTTATGTTATCTGTTATATTTTATGTTGCTTATGTTGTAAAATTAGGACTATAGTTATGATATAATTTTTTATTCAATTTCTTGAAAATATTCAAGAAACAATTGAGATTTTTTGTTAAATTGCGATTTTCTCTGTAACTATTGAATTTAGGTATTATATATACATATATATATATATATATATATATATATATATATATATATATATATATATATATACAGTGTGTATCAGCCAAATGGAATAAATTCGATAATAAATAAATGGGGGCGTGTTCGGAAAAACGCTTGGACCCGTCGATTGGTATTTTTAGTTGCTCATTTTCTCCAATAAAAACTTTTTATACAGGGTGTGTCCTGTAACAGTGGTCAATGCCAACTTTCTTATTTCAAATGCAACACCCCGGATATTATTTAATTTTTGGATTCTTTAGGAGATTGTAAACATATTTTATGTTCAATGTCCTATACCTATCTTCAACTATTTCTGCAATATTAAGTGTTTTCAAATTTATTGCAAAAATTAAGATTAAAAAAATAAAATTATTTATTTCTTCATAATGTATAAACAAAAGTAAAAAGTAAATTTAGGAACTGTTGAATATGCTCGCCGCGAACGTCTTGGCAAATTCCTAATCTTAAATAGAAATTTCTTCTAACGTTATTTAGCATCTCAGGCGTGACCGATCTAATCGCAAGCGTTATTCGTCTTCTTAAGTCAGCTAAGTCGAGGGGTTTAGTTTTGTATACAACATTTTTAATATGTTCCCATAAGAAAAAGTCTAATGGCGTCAGATCAGGGGATCGCGCTGGCCATTCTATCGATCCTCGTCTCCCTATCCACCGATTTGGAAATATTCCGTTGAGGTACTGCCGGACATTAATTTGGTAATGGGGCGGTGCTCCATCTTGCTGAAACCATATCATATTCGCTGGAACTTGTGGGTTTGCTGGATCCGGATACAAATTTGTCAAAGTTGGCACGACATTATTTTGGAGCAGTGCTAAATAATTATCGCCATTCAAATTGCCGTCAATGAAAAAGGGGCCTATGATATGATCCCTAACAATTCCTGCCCAAACATTAACCTTTTCAGGATATTGAGTATGTTCTTCGCTGATCCAGTGAGGATTTTCCCTAGACCAATAGCGGCAATTTTGACGATTTACATGACCGTGAAGTGTAAAGGTGCACTTATCCGAAAACAAAACATGTTCTAATTGAATAACATTGTTATCTAACATAGCCATCATTTGTTCACAAAAATAAGTTCTCCTATCATAATCGTCTTCCATGAGCTCCTGAGTTGGTATCACTTTATAGGGATGCATTTTATTTTCTTTTAATGTTCGAATAATCGACGAATGGCTAATATCGAACATTGCGGCGGCTTGTCGACTAGAAATATGTGGGTTTTCCTCAAACTCAAGCATAATATCCAATTTAGTATCATCATTTATTGAATTGGCAGCTGCTTTTTTTATCTGCCTCACATGTCCAAGCTCGCGAAACTGCTTTTCTATTTTACTAATTGTCCCTTGGGATATATGCGGCAAATTTGGAAATTTTTCATGAAATAAGCGAGCAACTTCCACTTGTGATCGTGTGTTATCTCCATAACCAATCATTTGTAGAATTGTTATTTTATGCATTTCTGTTAAATGAACCATTTTTCTGATATTAGGTATTATGCAGTTAACGAAATTCAAAGAGAAAGGCCAGGCATTTTACACAAAAGTAAACAAAACTTAAAAGTAAACAAAACTGGCTCTTTTTGTTCCATATCAATAAAAAGGAACGCTAAAATGGTTTTTGCTTACATTCTTAATATGAAGACCTAAATGGTAAATAAGTATTGAGTGTGTTGTAGCGAATTTTTGTAATCAAATAAATAGTTCAGTAACCAGAGCCACTTTCATGAATAATAATAAATTCGAAATAAATAAAATAAAAATAAATTTGAAAACACTTATAATTGCCGAAATAGTTGAAGATAGGTATAGGACACTGAACATAAAATATGGTTAGAATCTCCTAAAGAATCCAAAAATTAAATAATATCCGGGGTGTTGCATTTGAAATAAGAAAGTTGGCATTGACCACTGTTACAGGACACACCCTGTATAAAAAGTTTTTATTGGAGAAAATGAGCAACTAAAAATACCAATCGACAGGTCCAAGCGTTTTTCCGAACACGCCCCCATTTATTTATTATCGAATTTATTCCATTTGGCTGATACACACTGTATATATATATATATATATATATATATATGTATATATATATATATATATATATATATATATATATATATATATATATATATAAATTAAGGCAATTTTTTTTTCTGCTAAGTCGACGTTTCGCTTCTTGTTTGAAGTATTTTTAAGAGCATTTTATTGCATGTCTAAAAAATATACATAATACATGGATTAGTACTATTCAACAAACATACGCAAATATTTAGCATGTATTATACGTAACAAAACAAACTTTCATAATTCTTAACTATTGAACAATTAATTAATTAAAATATTTTTGTACTCACAACATTTAATAAAACAACTATAGCGTAAATTATTAAAATAAATTTTATATGTACCTTACCTTGGAAACGACAATATTATTTACAGTAATTTTGATGTTCTGAAAGTTTTAACCGATGGGTGAGATCTATATAAATTGCATAATTATAAAAACCATTATCTTGATTTTTTTTTTAATATTAAAAACCTATGTATTTTGGTATACAGTGGATGGCTGAAAACATGTATAATTGTTTATTTACAGGGGTTATTTAAAATGAATTTTAGTGTTTTGAAAATCATTATATTATTTTAGATTATTTTTTAATATTAAATTTAATTATTATTTCATTAGGTTGTGATAAATTTGACTTCGATTTTGTATGTCCTTTTTGTCTTTTACTGCATTCTGATCTTTCTTTATATGAATCATTTCTTTAATTGCCAATTTATGATAATTACTGTCTCGACTTAAAATTTTTGTTTCGGAAAAGTTCAATTAATTTTTTTTCACTTTTCACGTGTTTATGTAAGGCCGTGGAAGCGTTCTTTGCATATTTATTGCCGTTTAACCGATTTTCTAAGTATTGTGTGGTCATACCTATATATCTTTTAGGACAATTTATGCAAGGCACAGAATAAACTACATTTCATTTTTCTTCTTCGGAATTTCACTTTTTAGAGGAAAGTATAAATTTGTCAATAAATTATGTGATTTATGACATATAACTATGTCATATTTGAATCAACTGTGTTTTAATTTTTCTGAGAAACTATCTGTGTATGGCATTGATATGAATTTAGTGTTGTTTGTGATACTGTGTTTGTTATTCGGTTTCTGGCTATTATAGAAATTCGTTTAATTTCTTTTATAGGAAAATAGTTTTTTTAGGATGTCTTGAACTTCTTTCAAAATATCTGGTCTAAATTCTGGAGAAGTGAGAGCAATAGCCCGATCAGAAAGCCCAATTATAACGCTGTTTTTTTGGCTGTTTGGGTGGTGGGAATTAAAATTTAGGTATCGACCTGACCAAGTTTCCTTTTTGTACCATTTTGTTTTAATGTCATTTTTGTTCCTAATCAATGTTAAATCAAGAGAATTGATTTCATTATTTTCTTCTAATTCAAAAGTAAATTGTAGTTTTGGATGAAAGCTGTTAAATTTATTAATGATATCTTGATTTTTTTTGCCTAACTATAGTTCCATCAAAGAAAATTCAAGATCTCATTAATAAATTTAACAGCTTTCATCCCAAACTACAATTAATTTTCTTGATTTAACATTGATTAAGGACAAAAATAACATTAAAACAAAATGGTACACAAAGGAAACTTGGTCAGTTCGATACCTAAATTTTAATTTCCACCACTCAAACAGCCAAAAAAACAGCTATAATTGGGCTTACTGATCGGGCTATTGCTCTCACTTCTCCAGAATTTAGACCAGGTATTCTATAAAAAGTTTCTATAAAAGTCAGAAAACGAATAACAAAGACACCATCACAAACAACATTAAATACATATCAATGCCATACACAGATGGTTTGTCAGAAAAATTAAAACACAGTTTATCCAAATAGGACATAATTATATGTCATAAATCACATAATTTATTAACAAAAAGTAAAATTCCGAAAAAGAAAAAATCTAATGTAATTTATTCTGTGCTTTGCATAAATTGTCCTAAAAAGTATATAGATATGACCACACAATACTTAGAAAATCGGTTAAACGGCCATACATATACAAAGAACGCTTACGGCCTTACATAAACACGAAAAAAGTGAAAAACATGAATTCAACTTTTCCGAAACAAACATTTTAAGTCGAGACAGCAATTATCATAAATTGACAATTAAAGAAATTATTCATATAAAGAAAGACCGGAATGCAGTAAATGACAAAAAGGACATACAAAATCTAAGTCAAATTTATCACAACCTAATCAAATAATAATTAAATTTAATAATAAAAAAATAACCTAAAATAATATAATGATCTTCAAAACACTAAAATTTAATTTAAATAGCACCTGTAAATAAACAATTATACATGTTTTTAGCCATCCACTGTATATCAAAATACATAGGTTTTTAATAAAATAAAAAAAATCAAGATAATGGTTTTTATAATTACGAAATTTATATAGATCTCACCCAACGGTTAAAACTTTCAGAACATCAAAATTATTACTGTAAATAATATTACCGTTTGCAAGGTAAAGTACATATAAAATTTATTTTAATATTTTAGGCTATAGTTGTTTTATTAAATGTTGTTGGTACAAAAATATTTTAATTAATTAATTGTTCAATATGTATAATAGCAGAAATATATAATTTCTGCAGGTGCAAAACGGCCTTCAAGAAGAATTGCTTTCGATTATGTCACAGGGTACCCCCCTGCGATCATGATTTCTAGGCCTCTACCCTCATCAGGCAGGCTTGTACCCAGGGAGATCTAAAATAACAGATTGCTCGATATGACAAAATCGAAAACGAAACGTCTATCATACTGAAACAGTACTACAAGTTAAATGTAACATTTAGCACCACCTATTGGGGCTCCGGTGATTTCCGGCTGCAAACCCATAGGTAATTTAAAAAGTATGCACTAGCACCATCATGCGGAGAGTAGATACTAAAAATCGATAAAAATGCGCTCTCACACATCTTTATCAAAATCAAAATATGACATAATCGAAAGCAATTCTTCTTGTAGGCCGTTTTGCACCTGCAGAAATTATATATTTCTGCTATTATACATATATCTTTATAAACCGGAAATTACCAACCAAAAGCCCAATTTTATATTTTTTCTATTTTTCATAGTGATTTGAAAAATACCTCCGGTTTTCAGAAAATCACGCATAGCCTTAATTATCTCGAAAATTACGCAGAAATCGACTATAGTTTAAATTGGTAACCTATGCTTGTTTTTGACAAGGAAACAAGTAATGGATAGAAATACAGAGTGTCTTATTTAAAATTTTATAGTGGATGTCGTCCTAGCAAAATTGGGACACCCTGTATACGTAAACATTATATTAAAGAAACTTTTTTTCGTATCTATTACGGGTTTCCAGATAGTATAGTGCGTACTTTTACGTGGAACACGGTGTACCATTAAAATTCAATCCATTTTTTCAATTTAATGTTGACAAAATTCAGCTGGTATTTAAATACTTGTTTCCGTTCAGGTAAGCATTAATATCAATAATTTTAACAAAATGACCCTTATCTCAAAAATCATTGAATTTAGGAATTTAATACATTTTGGGAAACTTCTTTGAAATAATTAACAGAATCGGAAAATATATCAAATACAAGGTATTCAATAAAAAAAAATTCCAGTTAATTTTTGAAATAAAGTAAATTTTCAATGTAGCAAATGTCATCCTCGTGTTCATCTCATTTCCACACATGGCTGTTTCAAATTTAAATAAAATTGGTGAAATGACTTTCGAGATATTTAAAGACTTCCAGACTTTTGTTACACTTTATAGCAGAGCTACAAAATAAAAAAAAAACTACTTACAGCTACTGCTTTTAAAACTACACTACAAATCTGCTATCTTCTTTACACATTTCGTATTTATAAGATTTGCGCCGAGACCATACAAAAACTTTTCAGCTTATGTTTCATAATTTCCTCGAAAGATATAATATGACGAGATAGAAAGCAAAAACGCCGGAATAAATTTTCTAAAGCAGTTCAAATTCAACCCTTTCATCATGTTTTATCCTACGCAGACTGCACCCCATTAATTTTTAATTCGATGAAATTATCACACAAAGAATTTCATTACGCTGCAGGCTCTATATTAACATAAAATACGAAGCTCATAAACTCATTAATCATCATCTCTAATAAACAGCGCTCTCCAGAGTTGAAATGAGGGTCTGACGTAATTATTGCCACCGTTGTAAATCTCTGGGTTTGTTTCAAATGTCAAATTATCAGATTGACCTCATATTAATATACGCAATTGTATGTGCAAAGATAATAAATATAATAGCATCTATTCCAAATTGATGTGCAAATGTTTAGTTGTAAAAGGCCTTTGTTGCCTAAAGTATCAAACGAAATTGGTTAACTGAAAATAAATGTTGAAGCATTAAGTATTTAGTTAAAAATTTGGTTATTTGAGATTTAACGCAATTTTTTTGAGCACTCGAAATTAAAATCTAAATATATCAGTAAAAATACAATATACAGGGTGTTACAAATTCAAACAGTTAGCATTGGCATCTCAAAAACCGTAAGAGATATGAGGTTGGTTAAATTAAGGAAAAGTTGCGCAATTCAATGTCAAATTATATGCCGGATTTTTTGAAATTTCTGAATCTCTCGCGGGCCGGATTGGAGCTGGTGAAGGGCTAGATCCGGCCCGGGGGCCGAGGGCTTGCCTATATATGATCTAGATTTTCGGGATTTAGTAAAAAGTGTTAATTTACGTCCTGGTAAAAATAAGATTTACCCTCCCCCACCATATTTCATACCCATTCAAGGATCACCTAAATTTTTTTTTAGAAGAACTATTTTTTAACGGGAAAGGGATTGGTCATCGGGTTAACCAAAAGAATATTTCTTTTGCACAATCATATGCAGTTTTTAAAAAAATCGTTAGGCCAAGTTTCTGTTTTAACAAATGGTTGAATTTACAATGTCATAATAAATAAAAACAAGCAAACAAATAAAGGGTGTTCCATTTAAAGAACAAAATACGGTAGCAGATACTTAGAAATAATAGAAGACATGGCAACACTGTCATGTAAAAACATTCAATATCAAATCAACATTTCATTTCCTATTTAACCAATCTAAATTTCATTCTAATATGTTGGCAACGAAATGTAGAGACAATGCAAGTCCTACCAGCTAATTTTACGTTTGTGTAAGGAAGGGGATTGGTCATTGGGTTAATCAAAAGAATATTTTTTTTGCACAATCATATGCAGTTTTTAAAAAAATCGTTAGGCCAAGTTTCTGTTTTAACAAATGGTTGAATTTACAATGTCATAATAAATAAAAACAAGCAAACAAATAAAGGGTGTTCGGTTTAAAGAACAAAATACAGTAGCAGATACTTAGAAATAATAGAAGATATGGCGACACTGTCATGTAAAAACATTCAATATCAAATCAATATTCCATTTCCTATTTAACCAATCCAAATTTCATTCTAGCATGTTAGCAACGAAATGTAGAGACAATGCAAGTCCTACAAGCTAATTTTACGTTTGTGTAAGGAAGGGGATTGGTCATCGGGTTAACCAAAAGAATATTTTTTTTGCAACATCATATGCAGTTTTTAAAAAAATCGTTAGGCCAAGTTTCTGTTTTAACAAATGGTTGAATTTACAATGTCATAATAAATAAAAACAAGCAAACACATAAAGAGTGTTCTATTTAAAGAACAAAATACGGTAGCAGATACTAAGAAATAATAGAAGACATGGCAACACTGTCATGTAAAAACATTCAATATCAAATCAATATTTCATTTCCTATTTAACCAATCTAAATTTCATTCTAATATGTTGGCAACGAAATGTAGAGACAATGCAAGTCCTACCAGCTACTTTTACGTTTGTGTAAGAAAGGGGATTGGTCATCGGGTTAATCAAAAGAACATTTTTTTTGCACAATCATATGCAGTTTTTAAAAAAATCGTTAGGCCAAGTTTCTGTTGTAACAAATGGTTGAATTTACAATGTCATAATAAATAAAAACAAGCAAACAAATAAAGGGTGTTCCGTTTAAAGAACAAAATACAGTAGCAGATACTTAGAAATAATAGAAGATATGGCGACACTGTCATGTAAAAACATTCAATATCAAATCAATGTTCCATTTCCTATTTAACCAATCTAAATTTCATTCTAATATGTTGACAACGAAATGTAGAGACAATGCTAGTCCTACAAGCTAATTTTGCGTTTGTGTATTTACCCCCGTTTATATTTATTATTAAGTATTAAGCCACTACATAAATATTAATGTTAAGGACTCAATAAAAAAGAAAAATGAAGCAAAGGCCGTATAAAAGTATATTTACAGTGAAACTTCCACACCCTTTCAGAGATACTATTCGCCTCGCTCGAAATTATAATATAGAGCCAAAGTTTTCTAAGTTATGTTTTACGTCTACGAGACTTTTGAAAGTTTCCTTTCTTAAGTGGTAATGCGGACATAATTTCCGTTCCACAAATTGTCTCTTGACATTAAAAATCTGACGAGATTCAGTTTAAGTTTTAACGAGAATTTAACTAATCTGTCCAGTTAAATTTGACTGTCAAATTGATTTTAAGACTCGAAAATTGCATTTTACAGGGAAAGATCAAACATTAGTTGATTACAGACAGCAGGCTATTCATGTGAAGTAGGAGAAGTGCTACCTCACCAGGATAAATAAACAAGCAAACATCTAATTATATTTACTATATATCTCTTAAAAAGTTTTTTTCATTCATTTATTCACCTAATTGGCAAAAACTAAACTGTACATCTCGAATAAATATTTTACTTAACCATTGGCGGCATGTCTTTTTAAAACTTTCAATAGAATTTTATTATAACAACTATAACAGTGGCGCAAACCGCTTTGACTTTGCTTTTTTAGTTTACGATTTTGCTACTTCGTTGCCATGACAACGCGTTCGCGATGACGTCGAGCACATGGAAGAATAATGTTAACCAGCGCATACGACGCTCTCGGTGAATTGCTAACGCAGTACACTACACCCACGTGTCGTTCAGTTTGGGGTGGTTGTTTACTTTTATTTTCGCGGATTTCGCTGCAACCGGTTAGTTCCTTTGCAGTTTACTTGACTGTTTTGTGTTATATTTATTTATGGTGTTGTTACAACTTTATTTAATAATAATAATAATAAAGACGTTTATTAATCTTATAGTACAACTCTCAGTACACTAATGCATGGAAAACAAATAGCTTATATTATAATGATCAAAAGGTCGTTTATACAGCTTCCCAGATAACAGAATCTAGGTGCTGTTGTGACCCAAAAAAAAGAATAATAACAAAAAATATATATAAAAAAAATATACGCACACAAAATACAACAATGTAATAATTTTATACTAAAAATGTAATCTACTTTTGGAAGATGAACAATTCCTTAAAAAACATGACTTTATAAAGAGCACAAGCAAAAAACTAAAGATATTTAAAGATACCAAGACTTTGATTTTTTAAAATAAAAATTATCTAATTGGTCAGTTAGGGAGACCAATTCCAGAAATATATTAATAATACAATAGAAAAACTAATGCAACAAGAAAATAAAAAATGCAGGTGGTAAGAGGTGTGATAGTGATGTGAGATCAAAAGATTTAGGAAAATGAATTCCGCGCATGCAGATCAACTTAATAAAAACTTTTTTTTAAGTTTTTTTCTAAAGGAAAAACACGTTGGAGAAAAATCAAATATCTGAAACCTATTTATGATATTAGCAATTCTATATGAAAACGATTTTTTGAAAAGTTCTTTATGATGTTTTGGAATGGTTAGTAGACTGCGTACACGGAGGTCCCTATTATGAACATTAGAGCGAAATTGTATCCTTTCTGCAAGATAAGCCGGTCTATTAAATTTTAAGACCTTAAAACAAAAACAAATCTCATAAAATAAACGACAAGAGTGCATATTTAGCCAACCTTTCAGTTTGTGCGACACACCCTGCCTACGGCGAATACCGTATACAGGGTGGCCCATCGAAAACGTACCGCAAGGCATAACGGCCAGGGTAATTTTTTTTTTCAAAAAATCCAAAAACACGTCAATTTTGTTTGTGAGGGGGACAATTTTTGCCCTTAAAATGATCGCAAAATTTTCAACCCTCTAAGCGGGGGTGTCATCCCCAAACTTTTTCAAATGGGAAGAGGGGTCAAGTGGTACCGCAATGAAAAGGGCTTTCTATTCTCTATACATTCCCGCTTTGGTTTTGACAATCGGTCAAGTCATTTAGAAAATATGAAGGATTGAAATTTAAAATGTTTATTTACAAATTATCAGAGTAAATGATAAGGATAAATTCCTTCGACCAATTCGCTATTTTTGTCCTGTTATTTTAGATGTTTACTGCTGATTTTAGTGATTTGACATGCCACAACGATCAGGTGCGGTAGTTGCTAGATAGCTGTTCTGTAACTTGTGCGTTTAAATTTCTCAATATCATTAAATTTTTTATCAATAATTATGGTGTACTCACTTGCAGAAAAAGTGGAAATAATCGAACTTTATTTTAAAAATAATGAATGTGGCAATCGGGTTGCGCAGATATTTAATGAACGACATCCTGAAAAACACCTTTCCGGCAAAATTGTTCGCGAGTTAGTAGCAAAATTTCGCGAAACTGGATCCCTTATAAATAAAAAGAGGCAGATGGAAAATCCTGTAGTAAATGAAGCTATGGAGGTCTTTGTATTGGGCCAAGTTGCCATGGATAGTACGCTGAGTACAAGAAAATTAGCCAATGAGACCGGCGTGAATCGTACAAGTGTCTAAAGAATATTGAAAAAACACCATTTCCACCCGTATAAAATTCAGTTGGTACAAGAACTCAACGAAGACGATTTTGATCGCCGCTTGCAATTTTGTGAAACTATTAGTGAACGAGTGGCCAATAATAATAATTTTCTATTCAATGTGAGTTTTTCGGGTGAGTGCACTTTCTTTTTGAACGGTGTAGTTAATCGGCATAACTGTCGGTACTGGGCTGAGAACAACCCCAGGGTATTTCACGAGGTGCACACACAACATCCTCAGAAATTGAACGTGTGGGCTGGTATTTTTGGAAATTCTATTGTGGGTCCTTTTTTTCTTCCTGGAACTCTAACAGGTGATATGTACTTAGATTTACTGGAAAATACCATCGACCCAGCCCTAACTGACATCATCGAAAATAATCCTGGATACGTTGAAGCGGAACTGATATTTCAACAAGACGGTGCACCTCCACATTACTCTCAAAATGTGCGTATTTATTTAAACACTAACTTTCCCGGGCGGTGGATAGGACGAAGGGGTGCCATTGAGTGGCCTCCCCGGTCACCCGACTTGACTCCTTTAGACTTTTTTCTATGGGGACACATAAAAAGTAAAGTGTATAGCACTCCACTTGCCTCATTAGAAGATCTGCGAACACGAATTATTGACGTTTGTCGCGAAGTGACCCCTCAAGTTCTTCAGAATGTTCGAGAACGATTTGAAGCTAATTTGTATTACTGTATGGAGGTCGACGGGCAACATTTTCAGCATTTGCTTCATTAATACGGTAAGTTTTTTTTTATTTAATTCAATTTATGCGTTTTTTGAAAAATGTATTTTTCAAATTTCAATCCTTCATATTTTCTAAATGACATGACCGATTTTCAAAACCAAAGCGGGAATGTATAGAGAATAGAAAGCCCTTTTCATTGCGGTACCACTTGACCCCTCTTCCCATTTGAAAAAGTTTGGGGGATGACACCCCCGCTTAGATAGGTTGAAAATTTTGCGATCATTTTAAGGGCAAAAGTTGTCCCCCTCACAAACAAAATTGATGTGTTTTTGGATTTTTTGAAAAAAAAATTACCCTGGCCGTTATGCCTTGCGGTACGTTTTCGATGGGCCACCCTGTATAAATCTAAGGCAGGCATTCTGAAGCCTTTGAATGCGGCTAGAATCATAAGAATCGATTGCGGGACCGTAGATATTATGACAAAAATTAAAATGCGAGAGACAAAGGGACTCGCACAGCATTTTCTTTGTCGGTCGATTTAAATAGTACCGATGGGCATAAAGCATTTTTAATGTCGAATACCCCAATCGCAATTTTTGGCTGACATGTTCTGTGAATTTAAGCTTACTGTCCAATAAAACGCCCAAATTTTTCGAATTATTTTTAAAATCTACTTTATCGTTGCCAATTTGAATGGTTATATTCTGTAAAAGTGCAGCTCTCAATGAGTCACTACAAAACAACAGTGCTACAGATTTATTAGGATTGATTTTTAAGAGATGATTCTGTGACTCTTGTAAAAGACGGTCTAAGTCATTGTTAATCAAGACGTTGGCTAGTCCGGCATCTTTAGGATCAAATGATAAATGCAACTGTGTGTCATCTGCGTACATATGGCAATCACATCTCTGCAGGCTCTTAAAAAAATTGGCAGTATAAATAGAATATAGGAGGGGACCCAATATACTTCCCTGAGGCACCCCTCGGGTAACATTCAATGTCTCAGATTGTATATTATCCAGCATCACATACTGTGAGCGGTTTTTTAAAAATGATTTAATCAGATTATAAGAACCGACTCCGAAACCCACAGCTAGAAGAATGTCATGATTTAACATATCAAACGCTTTAGTGTAGTCTAGTAAAATCAAAACTGTTGCTTTGTTATTATCAAGGGCTTTATAGATATTATCTGTAATTTCAACTAAAGCTGTGTTACAGCTGTAGCCAGCACGAAATCCAGACTGTTTAGGAGGTAAAATATTATTTATAGTTATGTAAGCAGAAATTTGTTTCTCTAAAACCCTTTCAAGGATTTTAGAAAAAGTTGGCAAGACAGAAATGGATCGCAGTTGAGAAACATCGGAAGGGGTACTGACCTTAGGAAGTGGCAATACCAAGGCGTGTTTCCATTTATCCGGAAAATATGTTTTTTCTATACCGCTGTTTATTACGTGTGTTACGTATGGAACAATATAAAGGCAAAATAGAAGGACAAGGGTTATATTTAATTTATCATTTCCTACTGCCTTGGATTTAATAGTTTTTAAAATATTAAGCACTTCAGCTTCCGTAACATAAGAAAAGTCAAACGTATTTTCTGGTAATTTGGTGTCGGGTTTATTAATTTACATTATTGATGAATCCGATCACGGATGTGGTTTGCATTTTGTTGGAAACTCCATTTAATCGATGGAAGGAATAAGATCAGAGTTTTAATCGTCATCCTGGTTTTCGGCGTACAAATGGTTATGTAGTAGTCAAATATTACAAAAATTGTTTTGATGGCCTTGTTTACTAGTTTCCAATAAATATGAAGGTCTTTACATAAACATGAAGACTTGGCGGAGCATTTAAAATGCGAATTAATGCTAAAAACATTTGTAAAAAATCAAAGCACTATAGCTGACACTTTAAAAGAAAATGCTAAACTATATAAAATACATTTTAACGAAAACGTCCGATTAAATAGACTGTTTATGTGCTTGGTAATTGACGCGTTATGCACCTTGCAAAACAAGAGTCAGTCTTTCGCGGCGATGATGAGAGCAGCGAGTCAATAAATAGGGGGGATGTTAAAACGCTTTTATTAATATCGAGAAGTTCCCAAGAACTAAAAGATCATCACGAAAAAATTTAAAATGTTTTTACTGGTGACTCGAAAACTATTCAAAACGAAATAATTGAATGCATTTCTGATTATTTGAATGGTCATGTAAAAAATGAAATAGTGAACACACAGCTTTTTTCTGTGCAAGTGGATGACACCACTGATATTACGCAAACCTCCCAGTGTTTCATAACTTTAAGATACATTAATTTAGAAGGTTCAATAGTCGAGAGATTCTTAGGCTTTTATAATGTCAGCTCCGATAGAACGTCGGGGAATTTATATTTTCTTTTTTGATCAAATTTTGGATCAATTTGGCTATAAACATAAATTAATAGAGCAATGTTACGATGGCCGCAAGTGTGATGTATGGCCATCTAAATGGCCTTCAAAAAGAAAGATCGCGCGTCGTCTTAACTTTGTGATGCAGCAAAGTTTAAAAATATTTCTAAATGTCGAATTTTTTTTGCAAGCCTTAGTGGTATTCCCTCATTTTTCCATCACTCAGCTAAACGAACGTATGCTCTTACATCTGCGTCTATGAGGCGTATACCAACAATTACAGAAACTCGTTGGTCTTCAAATTCGAAGTTAGTAAATGTGATTGTTCAAGACTGGAATAAATTAAAAGACGTATTTGAATGTATTACAAACTGTGAAAAATCTGATGAAAAATCAATCCGGCTTGCGAGAGGATTTTTAGATGAGATAAACGATTTTGAATTCACGTTTCTGACATTAGTGTTTAATGACATTTTCTCAATCGCGGACATACTATTTGCGTTCTTCAAAAAAAATTGCTAGACATTCATTTTTGCATATCCAATATAAAACGCTGTCGTGAGGCGCTCTGTAAAAAAATAAATAAAAATTTTTTTAATACCATGTTTGATAAAGCAAATTCTATTACAGAAATAAATCATTACAAACGTGAGCTTGCTAAGCTTTCACTTGAAGAAATTAGGGCTAAGTATAGAACCTTTTTTTATGAAATATTGGACCATTTTTTAATGGAAATGACACTAAGCTTTCAAGACTGTGAAAAACTTAGATTTTGATGTTTGGCAGGTTCTGCTAAATTTTCCGAATATAGTTTAAATTTTCCGACTGGTCCGTTTGAAAATTTGTTACAGTTATACGGGGAAATATTTTCAAAAAGTCAACGACTTAAAAATGAGCTTGGTCTTATTTTTGCCAATGACAGTAATTGGAATATATCGCTGCAAGGGCAAGTGAAAAAAATTAATGAAAATAAAAATAGGTTAACCAAAGCATATAAAGTGTTTTCCCTTACTTTGACAATACCGTCGACCAGTTTTTCTTGCTTCGAACGTAAAAACTTACAATATCTCAAGAAAGACTTACTGCTTTAGGCCATATTTCAATTCAAAAGGAATTTCTGGAGGAGGGTAGGAATTTGCTTCTATGATGGATAGGAGAATTGATTTAGTATACAAAACTGTAAGTCGTAGGAAAATATTCTACCCCTTCCACATATGAAAAAAAATCTAGAAAAAAAATTAGTGCGATATTTTCTTGCTTCATTTGCACTTCATGTACTTTTTCACCCGCGAGCCGCCACTGACAGACAGCAGTTTTGATGTTTTCTTATGTAAGATGACGTTCTACCTTATCCCAAAATCACAACGTCATATTAAACAGATTTCGTCTCGGTAACTAAATATGACCATTTGTTAGCGGATAACTTTTTTGAATTTTTTATAGTATACAGGGTTATTCACGCAACCCGTTCATTAAAAGTTTTTGATGATGCCATTTAGATAAAAATTTCAAATTTTGGAATTAAGGTCAGGTCAAGGGGTACTTCCTTTTTGAAATATTTTCAACTTCCTGTCACTTCCGGTTTAACCGGAAGTTGGTATCAACTTGCTTATTTTAAATGGAACACCCTGTATTTTATGATATTTTTGGATCCTACGGAGAATTTTAATGCTATTTTATGTAGCATGTCCTATACCTAGGTTCAAGCGTTCTTAAGATACTTGACTTTGAACTAAAAATGAGCCTTCGGGGTACCAAATTTTAAAATCTCATATTTTTGTAAGTTTTGAAGATATAATCTTCATATTTTGCAGACGATCGGTAAATAATCTTAGGTTTCTATTTTTTTTATTGAATTTGTCTATTTTTATACAGGGTGTCCTAAATTCGGCGGCAAACATTCACATTTTCAAAGCCGCTAAAGTCCGTTTTTTTAAATGGGAGACCCTATAACTTTATGCACTATCAAATGTAGAATTTAATTTTTTACCGAACTGTATTAAGGTTCCCTATACCTATTCGTAACCATTTTCGAAATAATCAGGTTTTTATTAAACTATCATATGTATTTGCTAAATGCTTACACCTTCCCGTAGTAAGCCATGGAAAAACAATTGTTGTGCTTTTCTATTCAACATAACAGCTGATTTGAAACTTTTAAATTAAAATAAAATAACACTCAAAAGCTGATATTCTCAATTTATCTTATATTCGCGGAGAATGTTACAAAATATTGGAGAGAACGTGCCATGTTTTTTATGAAAAATATCCTCATTTATCGCCAATGAACAAGAGAAAATTGAAGAGGATTGAAACGAAATTTTTTCGTTTCGGAAAAGTTAGAGTTATAAAAAATGTAATAAATTGTTTACATTATTTTTAACCATATCTACTAAGTTCGAGACTGTTCTAAACTTGTTTTAGTGAACTTAAAAATTATAGCAATCTAACAATCAACAATAAATAAATAAAATAATAAAATTGAATTATAACAAATGTTCTATATGCTGTCCGTTCATTTGAAGACACATTTCAATTCTTTTTTGTACAGGTGCTGTGGCCCGTTGAATTTGTCCGTTTTCTAATTCGGCAAAAGCTGTTCGTGTCCTGTCCAGTAAATCTTGTTGGTTATTTACTGGGGAAGCATAGACTTTACCTTTGATGAATCCCCATAAATAAAAGTCTAGGGGTGCTAAATCAGGCGATCGCGGAGGCCATCTCCAAGGGCCATTGGGACCAATCCAGCGATCTTCAAAAATTCGAGATAAACTGCAGAGGAATTATGTGTTGGTGCCCCATCTAATTGATACCAATAATTTTGCAGCTCACCAATAGGAATTACTTCTATAAATTCGGAAACCGTCCCTCGTACAACTTCCAAATACTTATCACTGTTTAAATTGTCTTCATAGATACAGTACCGCACCCGATCATTTAATATTAATTTTTTTTTTTTTTTTTTTTTTTCGGTTTAGAACGTCTTACGACGTTGTCCGACGCCTAATTTCCACCTTCTTCGGTCGGTGCAGTCTTCTTCGGATAGGTTTCTTTCACTCATTGCTTTTTGCACCGCTCTTTGCCATTCTGCTTTCGGTCTTCCTCTCTTACGTCTGCCCCCTGAAACCCATTCCATCAGTTTTTTTGGTAATCTTGAATCTGCCATTCTTTTCACATGTCCATACCATGTAAGTTGTTTTATGTTTACATCTTGTAGCGTGTTTCCCTCTATGCCAAATCTCTCTTTTACTGTTGCATTTGAAATCCTATCTCGCCTTGAAATTCCCAGAGAGCGCCGCATTATATCCATCTCAACTGCTTCTATTTTTCGTTTTTGTCTGTCGTTTATTCTCCATGTTTCAGAGCCATATAGGAGTGTACTTTTTATCATTGTTTCGTATATGTTGAATTTTCTTCTTTTTGATATTTCCTTACTCCAGAGTATGCTGTTTAGACACCCGATAACCCTCTTTGCTTTTGCTATTCTTTTCTCGATTTCCTTGTAGTCATTTCCTGTTTGGTCAAACGTTATCCCTAAATAGATATATTCTTGACATTGAAGTATTTGTTTATTGCCGTCTAGGTTAAGGTTGTTTTGTTCTCCATTTATGCAGATATACTTTGTCTTATCAATATTTACTGTTAGACCCCATTTGTTGTATTCCTCGACCAATTTTCTTAACATGTATTCCATGTCTTCAATGTCGTTTGCTGTCACCACTTGGTCATCTGCAAATTGTAGTGTATACAAGCATTCATCTCCCAGTTCTATACCCATTCCCTGTACTTTTCTCTTCCATTGTTTTAATGCTGCTGCGACATAAATTTTGAATAGGGTAGGTGAGATGCAGCATCCTTGTCGTAATCCTTTTGTTACTTCGAACTCCTCATATATTTGTTTTCCGATTTTTATTTTCGATTTTGAATGTCTATAGAGATCTTTGAGTCTTTTTATCAGTGTGATGTTTATATTAGATTCCTCTAGTATTTGCCAGAGTTTGGGTATAGGGATATTATCATAGGCTTTTTCAAGGTCAATGAATGTTATATGCGTTTCAAGATTTCTTGCCGTTCTTTTCTCTATAACCTGTATGAGACAAAACACGTTATCAGTGCATGATCTTCCGGCTCTAAACCCACTTTGTTCTTCTTCTTCTTTGGCTTGGAATTCTTCCTCTATAAGGTCTCGCATAATTCTGCCGTAAAGTCTACTAAGTGTGCTGGTTACTGAAATCCCTCTATAATTGTTGCAGTCCTTTTTGTTTCCCTTTTTGTGTATTGAAGATATGTATGCCATTTTCCATGCTTCTGGTACAGGTTGACCATTCAAGCATTTGTTTATTATGTACGTTATATTCTGTACCATTTTATTAGTTCCATTTTTAAGCATTTTTGCAGATATTCCCTCAGGTCCATTAGCTTTACCATTCTTAAGTTTCATAATTGCATTTTTCACGACTTTTTCTTCTACAGCAACTTCTTCTCCTTGTATGTTAAATATTACTTCTTCTGTATTTTGTTCTAAATATTCTGGTCTTGTTTCAGTAAGTAACTTTTGGTAGTGGTCTTTCCATTGTTTTGGTGTTATTGTCTGTAGAAAAGCTTTATCTTTGCCTGGATTTTTAAGCGCTCAATAAATTTCCATGCTTCTGAACACTTTCTGCCACCTATATATGTATTTATTTCTTGGCATTTTTTATCCCATGTTTTGTTTTTTGCTGCTGCAATAGCTCTTCGCAGTATTATCTTGTATTCTTTATACATATCTAAGTCTTCTTGCTTCTTTGTACTTAGCCATTTGAGGTATTGCTCTTTCTTTTTTGTTACCAGGTCTTCTATTTCACTATTCCACCATATTTTTGTACTTTTACTTCTAGTTTTTATCCCTACAGCTTCCGCTGTTGCTTCGTGTAAACTAGCAATCAGGTTTTCGTAAATTTCTGCAAAACTTTTCTGTTCAGTATTACAAAGTTTCTCATCCAGGCGATTTTGGTAGAGCCTTTTCGTGCTTTCGTTCTCAAAACTATCGAAGTTGTACTGTTTCGTGTCAATCGTTTCTCCATTTTCGTTCTTGTCACTGATCCTCTCGCTGTTGTTGTTTTTGAACGGAAACCCAACTATTGCTCTTACAAGGTAGTGATCGGATCCGCATACTATGCCTCTCATGACTCTTACATCGTTCCAGAATAGAGTTGATTGTTGTTTCGTTATAATATAATCGATAATTGTTTTCAAGTTTCTGGTATTTTGTACCCAGGTGTATCGGTGAATATCTTTGTGTTTGTAGAAGCCATTTAAGATCTTGAGGTCGTGTATTTCACAGATATCTATTAACCTTTGCCCATTATCATTGACGGTTTGTTCTCCGAATGGTCCCACAATTTTCTCATTTATTCGAGATCCAGTTCTACCATTAAGATCGCCTAATAGAACTATTTCTCTGTTGTTACCGAGTTCCGAGATAAGGTCTTCAACCTTTTCGAAGAATCATGATCATTTAATACTATACCGAAAACATTGAAGCTAAACCTCTCTTGAGAACGCGTTTCGCGTAAAGCGTGCGGATTTTCTGCTGCTCAGAAATGTTCGTTTTTTCTATTTGTTATTCTTTCTCTAGAAAATTTCGCTTCATCGCACAGTGGTTTCTCGGAGATTATTTTTGGCCAAAAGTAGGTAATAATCGGGTTTAAAAATATTTTGTGTTTAATTGGTAGAGATTAGGTAAATGACGCTTCAAAATAAACTTTGGTTAGTAAATTACAAGCTATACACATCTGGATTTAATTAGCTCATGACAGGTGTCACTTTTAATAGAAAAATAAACAGCAAAAATAACTTAAAGCGTAAGTTATACTTTTATGTTCTTAAGCGTAGATTTGGCTTAAATATCAAATTAAACTTTTATAACTTCTATTTCCTTTTTAGAATTTTTGAATCACGAGTGACACATAGTAAGGGAAATTAGAGCAATTGGAACTTTTTATTACTTCATATTACTATTTCCCAATTACACAAGCATTAAATTACTTTTTATTAATTTACCATTACGTATTTGTAAGATTTCCTTTAGGTAATCACCTATTTTTTTACCCTTTTTTAAATATTTTTTTTTTCCAAAAGTTACAAAATTTAGCATTAGCTTTCCCTCATATCTGAGAATAAGCTTGTATTTGACTGATTTGAATGTTTTTTGTCCGCATATTTCTTGACGCTTGTTTGTGAAATGGTAAACGTTAGATACCTACCTATTTATAGGGATGGATGTACAAAAAAAGTTTGGTTTCTAAGCTAAATAAAAACATGATTTTTTTAATGTAAAAAAACATGAAATAAAACGTACTATCCAAAAACATAAACTTCTATAACTATTAAGAATAGTAGCATGAAATAGTAAAAAACTCTTATTTTCTATAATCCTGGAATGCTTTCCAAAAAAATTCGCTCTTCTGATTTTTAGGATATAAGATGTAATATTTTGTCTGCGCTTGTCTGCAAATGCAGGAAAAAACACGTGTCGGCGTCCGATATTCGAACGAAAATTCGTAATAATCTCAACTGGTAGGTTAAATTATGTAACTATCAAATTTTATGTGTATGTTTTTTATTAAAAGAACATGTTTTTTTAAACCATTGATGTGTCTTAAATTAACAACATGCAACTATAAAATATTTAAAAGTATATTACGCATATGTATTATTAAAAAATAAACAAAAAATCAATATAAAACATTGATTTCATGTTCAGAATCGGAGGAATCAACATATTTAGGAGCCATAGATGGTAAATGTTCTTTAAATAATTTTATTGTTTCGGGTAAAAACATTTGTTTATTTTTCTTCGGCATTTTCCTTAAACTTGTGATTAGTGGATCAGAATATACCAAAAATGTATTTAAACGATCCTGGATTGTGGCTGTTCTTTATGTTTTTAGAGTAAAATGTTCCCGGTAGTTTTTTAGGTCTTTGTTGCGAGACTCTTGTGCCTCTTCCGACATGATGCCTATTGGTCAGACTGCGGCAGAAATTATGGATGCGCAATGAATCAAAATCTTGTGAATACTGCTGGGCATGTAATACCACGGATATTTTGATGTCAACAGCCCCGCTATCTTATCGGCATATTCTTTAAATTTAGCTTCATCAATTGGAAATCCCGATGACATAGCTTGCAAAATGCACGCACAACGCTTTACACACTCTTTGTCGATATTTAAGATGTAAGCTGTTACTGATGCTTCGGCAAAAAATCTTCTTGCCGTATTCCCGTCATTGCTAGTTCCACTCCCCCCTGGCTTTACTTTATCTATATTCAGTCCCACTTCGCTTTTAAAGCGGATTTGAATGTCTTTCTTTATATCTTTAACACTTGTCTTTTCCCCTTCTGACCTGGCGTGCCATTTTTTGAAGTCCAATCGGCATGATAAGTGTATGAAATATTCTATAAATCTAATCCATGCATGAAGAGTGGATAAACTGTAGTAGACAGGTCACGTGCTTCACGGGGCTAATGTCGTTTTGTGCAGCACATGACTTGTCTACGACATTGGAGGTAAACTAATCTCCAAATTGAGAGCTGCGCAAAACAAAGACAAGAAAAACCTTTTCCCGATGACATTTGGAGGTTACAAATGACAGACATCGATGACTAAGGAATGGAGGCTTTTAGTATGTTAAACTGTAGGTTTTTAATTTATTTAAGTAAAAAAATCTTGAATAATAATATTTTTTCTATTTTTACTGTACGATGTACCGTACTGTAGCAAATATTATTACTGATGAATACCAACATAAAAGCGTTGATATCTCATAAAGCGGCAAAAAGCGGCAGTTATTTTATTTCTCAAAAATATCTTTAGATAATGTTCTACTAAAAACACCATAAATTGCAAAAACGGTGGATGACGGAAACATAAATTTTCTCTACCAAAGAAAAACGTTTTAAATATATCAGATATTTTTAACCACGATTAAAATATCCCTTCAAAACAGCTACTATGAAATAAAAATCAAACATTGAATTAACATTTTAGTTTTACTTACGTTGTTCTGCAGCTTCCATATCAAATTTTATTAATATATTTCCAAATAAACTTTAATAATTACCAATAACTTAAACAATATAATAGAAAAATAATGTGTTTTAAAAGCCCGTTTGTAAAGCATTGAAAAGACGCTTCGTTTTTTTAACTGTAGGTATTCTTTTGTTTCAGTGTTTTTTATTTTCTAAGCCTACTGGACCTTCTAGTATATTTTAATATTATATTTACTTAGGTTAAAGGTACTTTTATATAACCCCTATTGACCATAAATGGTCTCCGGGAAACCACTGTGCATCGGTCCAAAATATTTTTGAAAGGAATTGAGGGTCCTCTTGAATTTTCAAGAACATGAATTCGCAAAATTCTACTCGTCGGACGTCATCACCAGGTCTCAAGGCTGCACGTTTTGGAAGGAATAAGGGTACATATGATGTTCGCTCAAGATTCTTTGGACAGATGAAGAAGAAATTCAAAAATCTTTTTCTGCAGACGGTATTGAACTTTGCGGGTTTGCGTGGAAATAAGCTAATGTGTTTATTACGTTATCCTTGACATTTGTCACTGGTTTCGGAACATTTTTTGTAACTTCAACCTTGCCAAAACGCAAAAAGTTCGTTTCAATCCTCTTGAATTTTGACTTGTTCATTGGCGGCAAATCAGGGTGGCGTTCATTAAACACACGACACGTTCTCTCCAAAATTTTATAACATTCTCCATGAATATAAAATAGATTGAGAATATCAGCGTTTGAGTATTCTTCCATTTCGATTTAGAAGATTTAGTTTATCACTGACAGCTTTCGATAAATAACCCATACTAATCAGCTGTCATATTGGATATTGGATCTCAATTGTTTTTCTATGGCTCACCATTGGAACATGTAAACATTTAAGCAAATACATACGATATTTTTATAAAACCCAATTATTTCGAAAATGATTACGAATAGGTATAGGTAACCTTAATACAGTTCGATAGAAAATGAAATTCTACATTTGATAGTGCATAAAGTTATTGGGTGTCCCATTTAAAAAAACGGACTTTAGCGGCTTTGAAAATGTGAATGTTTGCCGCTGAATTTAGGACACCCTGTATAAAAATAGAAAAATTCAATAAAAAAAAATAGAAACCTAAGATTATTTATCGATCGTCTGCAAAATATGAACATTATATCTTCAAAACTTACAAAAATATGAGATTTTAAAATTTGGTACCCCGAAGGCTCATTTTCGGTTCAAGGTCAAATATCTTAAGAACGCTTGAACCTAGGTATAGGACATGCTACATAAAATAGCATTAACATTCTCCGTAGAATTCAAAAATATCATAAAATACAGGGTGTTCCATTTAAAATAAGCAAGTTGATACCAACGTCCGGTCAAACCGGAAGTGACAGGAAGTTGAAAATATTTCAAAAAAGAAGTACGCCTTGACCTGGCTTTCATCCCGAAATTTGAAATTTTTATCTAAATGGCATCATCAAAAACTTTTAATGAACAGGTTGCGTGAATAACCCTGTATAATTAAAACGCTGATCTCTATGTATTCTGTATTTATAGATCAATGTACAATCTTTCTTTAATTACCTGCTAAATTTGCTAGATAGTCTACCAGTAAAAGGCAGCAAAATTCTATGCGGGGACCTTAATATTGACTATGCTACTGTTTGTGCCACCCAGAAATATTTAGTTTCTATATTTGACTGTTCGGTCTTGCAATGCATGTATCGTCTCCAACTAGAATTTCAAAATACTTTTAATTTAAATGTAATCTATGGAGTAAGAAAACCTCACTAAGTATGCAAAAGAATAGGGATTTAAAAGGATCTTTATTATTATGTCTATAAACAAAGTTTACATACGACTAAAGATGACTCCGAAATTTAGCCAACCTGGACGGAATTTCTCATTTTATTACTGAACAGAATATTCTTTATCGTTGTTTTTTTAATTGTCTCGATTTTCTGTATTAAAAAATCACCCGAGCTTCCTGATTTGTTCGAACAAAGCATCATTAAACTAGCAGACAGGCAGGCTTCACCGGTAGTTAGATTCAACCACCGTGGCATCGATTCCAAACTACTGTAAAAATAGTGGAAAGTTACTTGCAGACAGTCGTAAAATGTTTATTGCAGCCATTCCTTTGTAATGAACTGTATCTAATACATTCGCAAACGTACGTCTATTAGTTTAAGTCAGCCGACAATAGTAAATGCGGGAAAAAGAAAAAAAGGGATAAAACCGATAAACAATTTCACGTCAATGCTTCGAGGGATTTATAGAACAGTCCAGAGATACGAAATATTACAAAATTAGAAATAGAGTTTTATGAATTAATGGGTTCGGTTAAGTATAATAAAAAAATATAGAAAAAAAATTTTTACAACAAGCTCTTATTTATTGAAAATAATTATTGAAATAAAAAGCAGGAAATTATAAAACTTTCGTTTTGTGTTTATGTCGTCTCATGCCTCAAGTTTTTAAGAAAATATTCAAATTTTTAGATTTTCTGGGTTTATGTAAGTATAATTATGTTTTAATTTTCAGTTCAATAGTTTAAAAATAAAACATTTTTTTTTAAAATATGTTTAACATTTATTTTGTTTTGTACTTTTTGTCATTATTTTTTACGCATTCTGTATAAAACCTTCGACTGGACACCATAATATTATATTGTCATCGGATTTATGTATGTGTATCAAATCTCAGTCAATTTCGACAACGGAAACTATTTTGTACTTTTTGCATTATTCTTTATGCACACTGTATAAGGCATATACAACCGTGTCAAATTGGAATTACTTTCCGACGTTTTGCCTGAGATTGTACGAAGCATCTTCAGTGAACATTACTCCAGGAGATCTGAGAATGAGCTCGGAGATATTCGGGCGGGCTTTTATACCCGACTTGTGTTCATCGGACCTTGACCAATTTTTGTATGTTTAAAAATTTTAATAGATTTTCTAATTTAGATCCCTGAAAATGCCTCGTGCGATCGAACACGAAACGTCGGATAGTAATTCCAATTTGACACGATCTAATCCCAAGAACCGTGATTTCTTAATTGACCAAAGTCTTGAAAGCTTCCGTTCTAATTAAATATGTTAAAATCATATTGAGTTTTCAGATTTTTTTATATTTATATTGTGAATGCAATAACAAATAGTACGATATAAACGTTTGTATGTACCGCGGGTATTAATAGCAGTGTATGCCCTTTGGCGACTTAGGCCCTCGGGTTCAGATCGTCGCCCTCAGGGCATATTCATCTATTTACTACCCTTGGTACATAAATATCTCTTTGGGGACTACGTTGATAATGTTGAAAAAATAAATAACAATAATAATTTTAACAATAATGATAAATAATCAACGCGTTCCAAAACTTTTCCATGTAAATAACGAATTTTAGTGAACAAGAAGACAGACAAGTGAAATCAAAATTTGCAAATTTGAAAATAGCCGGCCGAGATGGAATGCTCGAAAAACCATTCCTAGATTTGTTCATCAGCGAAGTGCAGATGTCGGTATGACCTTTGTAGTTCAGAAGTGCCAAACAGTTATTATTGACAGAGGAAAGCTGAAACAACAACGAGGTCATAATAGAGTCGATGACACGTAAGGCCTATAAATACTTGAGAGTCCAATAAACCAATAGATTGGGGCACGGTTTTCATGTAGACTTCGAAGTCTCTTAAAAACAAGAGTCAACTCCTGAAACCTCATGAAAGCTATCAACTCTTATGCAATACCAGTGCTGCAGTACTCCTTTAGTATGATAAAATGGACACATACAGACCTAGAAGAACTCAGTGGGTACGTCAGAACAGAACCGATCAGATAAAAAATGCGCCACACAAGATCCTCAATCAAAAAGTTGTAATTCCTAGACAAGATATTTTGTTGGCGTGGCAACAGCAGATACGAAGTCTTAGAGAATATTTTTATTCCAGACAAACAAGACGACAGAGACTAATTTTGGTGGTCGATAAAGGGCACACGACCCTAAATTAGGCATGCGATTCGTCGTTACCTTAAATATCTTCATAATTCTGATAAAGTAATTCTAAAAATGGACTATTTTATTGCTTTTGATATGGTAAATAGCAACATAAGAATTTTTTAAATGTTATTTCTCAGTGCTATAAAGAAGATTGACTATCTATTGGTGGTCACTATATGTTGTCACAAAGAGGTTTGCAACAAGGGTTGCATCTCCAAGGGTCTCCATCATTTTGTTTAGCAATTTATCCGATAGTAAAAGCGATTCAGTCTGAAATTAGTTTATGGTATTTAGACGATGGAACATTTGTTGGAAATATTTTTACAGTTTTGGACGACTTAAAAAAAATTATCCATTTAAAGTCTAACTTAAATGGATAATTTGTTTATGTTTATTTACTTATTTATTATTAGGTTAACAATAAATTACAAAAAATGCGAAATGTCAGTTATTTCTGATAAAACCGTTTCGTCAATGATATATTCTAAATTTAAAAAAGTGGCGCCTGATCTTTTACCGGTGCCATTTGATCATGCAGTTTATTAGGGTGACCTTTCTCAAATGATAATATGAGAGAGGCTTTAAATAGAAAAAATGTTGTTTTATATCGATTTTCTGAAAATATAAAATATCTTAATAGTCGGATTTTATTTAATTAAACATTAATTTGCAATACCGCGTAAATATTCTCCTTGTTAGAATACACCAACCTCCCTTTCCAACTATGATTCAGTTTTAAAAATTACCCTTCAAAATATAACAAATTTCAATTTTGACAATAATTTTTTTAAACAAAATAAAATTTCTGTTAAACTTGGTGGTCATGGTATTCGAGATCCATCCATCATCCTTTGTTTTTCCGCGTTTTTAAGTTCAGTTAACGGTGTATCAAAATTGCTCGAAATTATTTTACCTGAAAATATTTTAAATTGTTCTGACGTTGAGTCAAAGTTTGCTTTTAATTTTACCACGTAGACAGAAGAATTTAGATTAAAGAAGTTATGTTAGGTTCCCCTCAGTAACTTTGTTAAGTCCTAACACTGGAACCTGTGGTGGAAGATAGATCAAAATACAAGAGTTCTAACCACAGTACACCACAACTTGTTACGTTCTGGACGCGCGTTTCGCTAACCAAGTTAGCATCATCTGCAGATGAACTAAAGTAACTTATCCTAACCGAAACTATTTATAGATAAATATGGTCACACTTGGTTGCACCCGACTGCAACGTTGTCAAGTAAATAATAGAGGGGACTATAGGGAATAGACCCCTCCGTCTTTATTTAGTGCTTTCTTACCACATTTAACTATTTTTATACTCTCAAATGCATCCAATAATCTATTATTAGATACATTTTTAATCAACTTAAGATTATTTATTCCTATTTGGTGATTGTTTTCCAAGGCATGTTGGGCAACGCTTGACTTTTCTGTTCTTCCGTATCTTAAATATTCCATGTGTTCTTTAAAACGAATGTTTATGGAGCGGTTAGTTTGCCCAACATATTTTAAATCGCAGTCATTTCAGCTAATTTCACAGATGCCACTCGTCGACATTGTCTTTAGGGTTCCCAAGGAGATCTTTCAAACTGTTCTCCGTTTTGTAAGCTACTCTAAAACCTACGTTTTCAAATACTTTTTCTAGACCTCTCGTATATTTGGGATCATATGGGATTACTATGAACTTATTGGGAGCCTCAGGTGCTTGAAGAGTTTTGGCATCTTTTAACATTTTCTTATGCTTATGTCTATTTACTAATTTATGTACAAAATTATCATTATATCCATTACTTTTAGCTATATTTTTAATCCGATCATTTCATTGTTAAAACGTTGAGTGAGTTAAGAAATGAAATGCTGCCATTTTGTGTTGACGGCAATGAAATGAGTCGGATGTTATATACTTATCAGTATTAGCAAATTTCCTATAAATATCGAATCCTAATTTATCGTTATTTCTAATAACTAACGTGTCGAGAAAAGGTAATTGCCCATTGTTCTCCTTTTCGTACGTAAAATTAATGTAAGGATATTTATTGTTTAATGTTTCTAAGAAAGTGTCCAAATTTTCTGTTTTAGTATCAAAAATAACAAATATATCGTCTACGTATCTACACCACGCCCTTGGGAACGGAGATAAGCAATAAAATTGCCCATCGCAGCTCGCTCAAGTTGTTTATAATATTTATTGTTGAACTGAAAAAAATTTTGATTCATACTTGTCTGGATGTATGTTGTCCTTATCGGTCTTTTCCAGTTCCTAGAAATAGAAAGGTTATCCATGGATGGTACAATTGTGAACTGGCTGATATAAAGAATCAACTTGATAATCTTGGTTTCCTTAAGAGAATTGCACCGACTGAACAAATAGTAGTTATGTACAAAAGTATTAAAAAGTTTTATAAACAAAAAATTAAATCTGCCAAAAAAGATTTTTTGGTAAAAAAATACAAAATTCAAAAAATTAACCTAAGGAAATTTGGAGGATCATAAACACCAATTTAAATAAAAATAGTATAAATAACAAAAACATAAAACTAGCTATTAAAAACAATATTATTACTGAACCATCTTATGTTGCGAACGAGTTTGCAAATTATTTTAATACGATAGCTTCAAAAAAGCTAGAAAATAAATATCATGGAGTGGATGCACCTGGTACAGTTCGTGAATTACTACCTAACTCGATGGTATTATTAGGTGTGACAGAATGTGAAGTTTTAGATACCATCATAAACAAAAACTCGCGTGTTAATGATGACCTTAACATTGGTTTGATCAAGGCAGCTAAACAATATATTTGTAACCCACTGGCAATATTAACTAATCTTAGTGTTGACCATGGCATTTTTCCGAGGATATTAAAGACAGCAATTGTAACTCCAATATTAAAAAGAGGCTGTAGTGGAAACATTGAAAATTACAGGCAAATTTCGATACTTAGCTCTTTTTCAAAAATTTTAGAAAAAATAATACATTCCAGAATTACTGCCTTTTTATCGAAATACAGCATTGTTAGCAGATGTCAGCATGGATTTTTGTCCAGCAAATTAACTGAGTTTGCATCTAGGAGTTTCTTAAATTTTGTATATTCGAAACTGGATCAGCACGAATATGTTGTAGCTATATTCTTTGATTTGTCCATAGCTTTCCATACAATTAACAAAACTATGCTTATATCAAAACTTTTTAATATGGGCATTCGTGGTAATCTGTTGCTATGGATTGAATCGTACCTATCGGAGAGGGATATGAAAGTAAAGTGTGGTAATACCTTGTCGATACCTAAGGAAATAAAACTTGGGGTACCACAGGGTTCAGTGTTGGGTCCGTTGCTATTCCTGTTGTACGTTAATGATCTTCCGGACGCTCTTGGTGCTGATCACGTTACTATGTACGCCGATAACACGACGGTGGTAGTTTCTCCTTGCGATCCGGAGATCCTTGCTCATAGAGTAAGGCGAATATGTGTTAATATGGTGGCTTGGTATCGAGAGAATCAGTTAATCGTACATCCAGACAAGACCGCATTTGCTAATATATTTATTCCGAACCCTCTCGCCTTAATATTTCAAAAAGACGCGAAAATAAAATTCTCTGAAGGTACAAAGTTTTTAGCCACATATATTGACTCAACCTTATCTTTTGAAAAACACATTGACCATATCGGCTCCAAATTAAATTCGGCATATTTTGCTATCTAAATCTTAAAAATTCACTTGACGGAGCGGGTATGTTAACAGCATATTACGCAATGGTTTTCAGCCATATATCTAATAATATAGTATGCTGGGGTCACAAGGGTTGTGATCGCATATTCGTGTCTGAAAAGGGGATATTAAGATTAATATTTAATCTTAAACCGCTGAAGAGCTGTAGAACACTGTTCAGAGAAAAGAAAATATTAACTGTCCCGTGTTTATATATACTGAGATGCCTGTTGTGTGTTCAAGATAATGCTTCTGAATATGATAGGCTAGGCGAAGCTAATTCGCATTTTACTAGAAATACTGAGATACTTAAGATGCCTAAACATAAAAAAACTTTTTTCTGAGGATCCCCTTTATACAAGTGCGTGTATTTTTGGTTAGTCTCAATTAATTCGGACCAGTTTGAATCAAATTGTCTACTCTTTTAAGATAAACTGTTTTGTCTAGTATAACAAGCCTATTTCCTTTGTCAGTCCCTGGATAACTTCAGTATTTTTACCAGAAACATATTTTGGCTTGTTGTTAACAACGTTTTTTGAGATTTGATTTCTGCAAGCCTCTCTAATAATCCCTTAGTTGACTCTGGCACGTATTGAATGGAACTTTTGGTATTCGCCATAATATTTGTTAAACTATTTTTAATGGAGGTTCTGCAAAATTCAAACCAAAGGACTGAGAAGAAAGGTTTTCTACAATGTTCTCGACTTCGACTCGAGACTTTTCGACTCGACGATGAAATTTGTTTTTGAAGTTTCAGCTTTCTCAGTTTCTTTTTAAGTGAACACATTTCTTCAAAAATTTGACATCGATAACTACGAACATTTTTCTTTGGAAATCTAACAATTGTTCAAATTCTAAATTACTAAGTTTATAAGTGAGTTTTTTAAATAATCCGAATGCTTCAATTTCAAGCATACTTCGTTTGCTATACAGATTTTTAATTTCTAGATCTAGCTACTTTTGAATGAATGAATGAAATTAGCTGTAATGACTGCGATCTAAAATATGTTGGGCAAACTAAATGCTCCATAAACATTCGTTTTAAAGAACACATGGCACATTTAAGATACGGAAGAACAGAAAAGTCAAGCGTTGCCCAACATGCTTTGGAAA